>OX392538.1:47777391-48377391 GCA_947623455.1 Mimachlamys varia
GTTGTAAGATCCTGATATAACGGAGTGAGAATAAGGATGTTGTCAGATCCTGATATATCGGAGTGAGAGTAAGGATGTTGTCTGATCCTGTTATAATGGAGTGAGAATAAGGATTTACCGGTACATTTTAATCAGAATGATTTGGACATAAATATCACATCAGTCAACTTAGTTTATCAGAGAGGTTATACCTGGTCCGCTACGTATACTTTCTGTTTGCCGTACACTTTCTCTTTGATCTTCCCAGCTTCCGTTAGTCCCTCGCATGCCTTCACCACTGCCTGAAACAAAAGAAACAGTGTTGCTGTGGGTCAAATTGAATTAACATATTAACAGCGAATCATTGTCAGTCAAGCATGTCGTATCCCGGATTCACAGATCTTGATTGACATGTTATTTTTATGATAACTGGCATGGCTAGTCAGTGTATCACAATAAATTAAATGTTTTATCGTCAGGTAAATATTATTGATGTCTCATTTTATGTCTTTCTCTGTGTTTCACAATTGAATTCCTTAGTTTTTCAAACACATGAAAACAAATCAGAATACATCATTCACCCATGAAATTTCATAATGAACTGTTCCAACCTTTGATTTGGAAGAGTTCAAATGTGTCTTCAAGGGTGAATGAGTTAAGTCCACCGATATCAATCACCGCCATCTAGCCATGACCTGTCACCGGAAATTCTGTCCCGCCCCGTCACAGCCAAGGTCATTTACGGCCAGCCTCCCGTGTATGGCGAAAGTATGTGTTAATTAACGTGTGTACGTGTGTTTATTTGGGAGGCTTGCATGATAAAATGGTTGTCGTTGTGCTCATTGAGAATGCATTAAAAAGGGGCTATTCAATGGTTTTCCATTAAATATCAATATAGGACACAAGATTTTTTTTCTTCATTTGCAGGAGTGATTATTGCATATTTGAGCTTTCTGAAATCTTTTAGACATATTTATTTTATTTCTAAAATTTGCAGACACGGCTGACTTGGACAGAGTGCAAGGCTTTATAGTTATATATATCAAACGAAAAAATAATTGGCATTTTAAAGTTTTAAAATGCGTGTTCGAGGCATACGTGGGCAGGCGCCAGGGATCTGACTGTTATAGTTAGTTTCTCTCACCAGGAACTCTGGCTTACCTACACCACAAAAACCTGGTATGTCCTTAAATGACCATAGCTGTTTATAGAATGTAAAACACAAACAAACAATATTGTAATATACTCACTGTTTTACCAAATTCCTTGTGAAGATTGTTCACAATGTCAATGGCACTGTATGGTCTGTTTTGTCGATTTAAATAATCTAAAACTGCTTTCACCGCTGAAATAAGAAAAAAATAAAAGTTAACATTGATGTGTGAATAAAACGCATCCATATTACTATATCATAACCGGTGATTTTTTTTTTAGATTTTTTTCCAAAGTGCCCATGCCTTTTCTCATTGGGAAAAGTCCAAATTGGCAATTTTTTGATGAATGAATCTATCTAGTATTATTTTTTACATTTTCCTCTTGGTCACAGAAAAACTACAGTTTCTGTGATCATAATTATTGACTAGTATATAGACGGAGAGGTAATTATAAGCTGAAGGATTCCAAGTCCACGTGGAAGTGGCAGATTATAAACAAACTAAACTTGAAGTTAAAAGTTATTTTTATGAATTCACAGACAATTTAAGGTAAACCTCATATTCAATATTGAATTTTATTACCGGTACATTCAATACCAATTGGGGAAAATATGGGCCAGATTAGGTAGGAAAAGTTCACAAGGGAAAGCTCCCATGCCAAAAACAGTTATAAAAAGTCCAGTATTAAAAGTTATAACTTTTTGTACCTAAAATTAGTTTAACTTTTCTGTACTTTAAAAGTTAAAATTACATTACACATTTTTGTACCTTTTTTTTGGTATGGGTACCTAAATTACAGTCGGCACGTTTAAAGTCGTAAAACGATCCCTGATAACAGATAAACAGATTTGATTCGAACAAGAGGTATAATAATAATAATAATAATTTGTGGTAATGTTCATATACCGCTTTATCACAACCAAAAGGTCGCCTCGTTCACAAATTATTATCCGTGATAGCAACCAGCCAATATTGTTCTCAAATCCCTGGGGAGCATATATATATATACCAGTGCTGCCATTTCGGTGCTCATGCATTGCTAGCATTCTACAATTTCTAGTATTACCCAACTTCATACGCATTTACAGCTTGATAGACTGGAACATCATTGGAGTAAGTTTCTTGCTCAAGGATATAACACAATTAAGTGCTGTGACCGGCAGTCGAACTCGCAACCCTTTGATCACGAGCCCTGCAGAGTATCCTACCACTAGACCACCGGCCGTGCCTCTAAACTTGAAGTTATTGAATACCATGTCTTTAAATGATAACACAAGCAATTAATACAAGCACCTTTAACACACGATATATATAGAAATTAATATTATTGTTTTTTTAATACAAACATGTGTATATTCATGTTTGTTTGAGATAATATATATAAATCATTATGGTTTTTTTAATACAAACATGTGTAAAATTATGTTTGTTTGAGTGGTGCAGATCTAAAGTAGCTTGATTATCCACAGGACAAAGGTATTTACAGCTTATTAAGTTTATCATATATGTAAAAGATAGGTTGCCATACAAGCGTGAGCTGTAGCTGAGGGTATTTCCCTTTAGCTCATGATCATGATTAGTGGGTATACGTATAGAGCATCAGGCTGGAGAGCCATTATGGGTACGTATACCGGTCGAGGGTTCAAGCCCCAGCGACGACACTATCTTTATCACCCTTCCTCCTCCCATTACAAACAATTAGAGGTCTAACATCCCTGCTTACATTGTATATGCTGATGTTTTTCTTACCAAAAGTCTTGCTTTATAAATTAAACTTAATAAAGTGCTGAAAATTTTAAATCTAATGAAATATTGAGATGACTTCCATGATAATTACTGAATCATCTCGGACCAAAAAAACAAATGACCGATTTGGCAGATTACCGAAAATTTTCTCTCAGTGTCCATCTACATTTTTAACTTAACTGTTATAGTCATGATCAGATCAATCGGATTAAAATCATATCTTGATCTCCGCGCCGTCCTCATCGTCGCAAAGCCACGGCACACTTATCTGACTTTTAATTTAATGCATACCAACGTGGGCTAGAATCGACGAAAACCCTCGTTTTCGTACTAAAATAGTAGCCTATGGATACTTTCATCTGTGAATACATCCAGCCTGGGTATCCTGTTTAATTTGTAGCACCGACTGTTAACAAAACCTGTCGACTGTGTAATAATTGTGTCGATTGCGATTAAAATATAAGGTCCTGCTATTCGCAGATTGACATCGGCTTCATTCCTACAGAAATATACTGATCGTGGTCACAATAAAATAATCTAACAAATTAAAGTATGTCACAAGAAAGGACCATTCTGATTGGTTGAAATTTCTGAATAAACTTCTATTCTGGGAAATTAAGATTTTTATCAATTCTGCCCCACGGTATGCAAACGTCAGAGAAGTGTACCGTGGGTTTCCGACGTTGTGCCGTCCTGTAATCATAGGGCCTGTTCGATTCACTGTTCTGCACAGACGGTACAGTCGGAACAGCAATCGAACACGTTGTCACAGCTGTCCGGAACATGTTCCGACTGTCCCATCTAAAAGGTGGTGCAGCCAGCACAGTGACGTCAGCAACAATGGCCGCAAGTAGCACGACTCTCTACAAATGCAAGGATTGCGGGATATATTTCGCAACTCATCATGCTGCAAGCGCACACACTTGTGCAAAAGGTAAATTTGATCTTTAGGAATCGTGGTTATGAATTTTGGGTCATGACAATATGCTTAAACTGGAAATGTTCACGTTTGTCAGCGTAGGCCACGTGCACCTCGGAGTCCGACACAAAATTTTCACTATTTTCCGTACTGTAGAGTATAGGCACCTATTTCATGCATTTTGACTAATTTCCAATGATTTCTCATAACTTTGTTTTTGACTGGAATTTATTGAAATTTCACATATAGGTAGAGAATTATAGGACATTCCTCTAATAATATTTGTATAATTTTTCGTAGCTGTATTTCATCAACACTGATCAATGATAGCTAGTACACAGGGGCAATAATGATACCCAGTAATGGTATTAATACCACCATAACCTCAATTTTTACAATGTTTAAGAATGTGTATAAACAGCGGATAAAAAGTGTTTATATTATTTACTGTGCGTAGATATTCGTCTTTTTCGGGAAAAGTCGTAAAAAATATCTGACGAAAGAACTAACAATTCTTAACTAGTGTATGGAATTTTAAGAAAATCAATTGAAAAACGATGTCATTATAGTTCATTGAAAATTTGTTCAAATGCATGAAATATATAGCAAAATTATTATATGTCTGAATATATATTGCACTACACTGTTGGGCGCTATACACTGTACTGTACTTATTGGGCGCAACTAAAAATTATAGATAGAGGTCATTATATAAATAGAAATTAGAAAATGTATCTAAATACAGATTTATCAAATAGAATCTTACTAAAATAAATGTCGAGCCAAACTTGTTCCTTATGATAATTGTGACTTTTTTTTATTTTCCATTTCAGAACATCCAACGTTGGAGATCCCCAGTGAAACAGAAAAAAACAAAACCATGTTCATGTGTGAGGAATGTTGCGGCTACTTCAGTGATATGAAGGTGTTCCAACAGCATGTGTATGCCAAAGAGGGAGAAGATAAAAATGGTCTAAAAGACAAAGAGCAAGATCTCCAAAATAAGAGAGGTACGTACACTCAGAATTCTGGTACATCTACATCAGCAAACTGGAGTAGAAATGCAACCCTTTTATTAATATCAGAGTTCAATGATTGGAAGCCATTGTTGGACAGTGCGAAACTAAGAAAGAAAGAACTCTGGGACAGAATTTCATCAAAACTGATCTCCAGGAACTATCATTACTCACCTGATCAGGTGTGTGGGAGATGGAAGTCTATAACTAGGGCCTACAAGAATATTAAAGACCACAATAAAAAAAGTGGAGCACAACTCAAAACTTATGAATATGAAGATGAACTTGATAACATATTGGGGTCGGATCCTGCAATTGATCCAGAATTTGTCATCTCGTCTAGATCTGCTACTAACACAATCACTGCACCTGAGCCACCTGCTACTACATCCGAGAAGAGAAAAGAAAAGGACGATGACAGTGACAGTAGCTCATCATCACCCCAAGGAAAGAACAAAAAGGCAGCAAGAAAAAGAGTGAAAAAAACAGGAGGATCAGCTGATGGGGAAAGTCTTGTTGGTATATTCAAGAACTATGTGTCGGATCAGAAGGAAGAGTGGAAGCGAAGGGAATTACTTCAAAAACAAAGATTGGATGTGCTAACCAGCTTGGTCAATGTTCTTAAAGGAGATAAAAATGACACTAAAAAATAAGAACAAGAAGCTGTGTTGTTTTGTAAGAAATGTATAAAGTTCTTTTTATTGTTTATTTTACAGAGTGTGTGGTATGCACCGAAGAGGAGGCAAATTGTGTCCTTTGTGACTGTGGCCACATGGTGCTGTGCATGACATGTTCCACCAAAGTTAATGTCTGCCCAATATGCAGGGCAGATATTAAACAGAGGATCAAAGTCTTCATGTAATGTCAACTAGGATCCAGTGACTGCACATATAGTGACATTTATGTTATTTGTGGGAAGTACCCAATTGTTTTTGTTTTCTTTTTACAAATGTGATATTCTTTTTTTACATACACATAAAGTGCCTAGTCTAATGTAAGTCACCTAAGATATAATAAATATCTTTATTTCAACTTTACCTATATCAACACTACTTTGTGACACAATCACTATAATACGTTTCGTTACAACTTGTCTAGTCATAATAACTGATAGTAAATTAATAGATCTTTATTTGTCACAATTTTGGTGATGAAAGTACAGTATGCAATTATGATTCCATGATATTGTAATGTTATTTTTTTGAAGAAGAATTAGATCACATTTTGTTTTCACAAAAGTGTCTTATTTTCATGGTAATTATACCACCTGACCATGAAATTGTTGGATATGGGCACAGGATACCCATGTCTGTCTGCCTGATTTATTTTCCTTCATTTTTTTACTCAAGAAGTATCAAATATGATACTTTCGCGTTTTTATATGTTATGAACTTTTTTTTTATATTTTGTTTTTTAAATAAATAAATCAACTGTTAATAGTTTATAGTGTCTTGTTCTGCATCATTTGATTTAGGCCAAAAAAGTAGCGTTTCTGGTTTCACCTCCTCAAAAATTTTGAGTAACAAGATAAGGAAAAGTTTAAAAAATTTTATTGAAAAATAATTATAGGTAGGGAAACCAGAAACGCATAACTTTTTAGGTCATGATGATCCATAGCCATCGTGCTTCGTCTGTCGTGCATAAACTTTTCATTAAAAGGACTTCTTCTCAATAATCGGAAGGCCCAGTGTACTGGTATTTGGTCCGTGGCATGCTTGGAAGACAACCAACCAAGATTTTAAAAATGAATTACGTTGACCCACTTTCAAGGTCACAGGGGTCAAATGTCTTAAAATCTTTGAGCAACTTCTTCTAAAAAGGCCCATGGTACTGTTATTTGGAGCATTCTTGAATGAAGGGCTACCAAGTTGGTTTTAATGAATGACCTTGACTAATGCTGAAGGTCACTGGGGTCAAATGTCGTAAAATCTTTCAATCACTTCTCAGTTAATAATGGTCTCAGTGTACCGTTATTTGCTGGTTACATGCCGAGATGAAGGTATCGTATTTATCCGCCAATAAGCCCATGCCTGGTAATGTTTTTTGCAGTTCAGTAGAAATCCCAACCAATGTTATTTCATTGTCCTGCAATAAGCCCACCCCTACTTTGAGTCAAAGTTGATGTCTTGGCCCCCTGGGATTATTGCAGAATAAATACGGTATACAAAGTTTGTTCACTAATCAGTCACCCTTACAAGGTCACAAGGCTCAAATACAGTAATATCGTTAAACAACTTTGCAGTTACCAACAAAAACATATATGGAGTGTAAAGTTTAGTCAGGACCAACACAATACTTTGAATTAAACAGTGCCTTTGAGTCAAAAAATGAGGTTCAACTATATTTCAACATCCATTTAATTATAACAGCATAGGTCAACAACAAATCATGGGCAATCACCGACTTTTATTTTCAAAATACAATGTACATCCCTCACAAAATTGAATATACCGGGTACATGCAATTCATGCATAATCTTACGGTAATGACAACCAAATTAAAGTCCAATGTTGTTCAAGACCACACAATGAAAACAAAGTCTGTAGCCCACCGTCATGTTCTATCTAATTCAATGTCTTGACAATTGCCTTGCCAAAGCATTGCGTTTAACAATGCCCTCTGCCTCATTCTCAACTAGACCAAGATTGATTTGCTCAATTGCTCTGTTAACATTGTCATCATCTTCCATGAATTCCTGAATGTCATCATTGTGAAGGAGGCAAATATTATGCAACACACAGGCCACCATTATGATTTCAACTGCACATTTCACACTCTTTGTATCCAAATAGCGTAGTCGATAGAATCTACCCTTAAGTAGTCCAAATGCTCTTTCTATGACAACTCGATTTGCTGATAATTGGTAGTTGAAATTCTTCTGTTCTCGAGTAAGGTTTCCATTATCCCTAAAGGGTGTTAACAGCCAGCGTCGTAAAGGATATCCTCCATCAGCAAGTATATGATTGCCGTTACAGAGCTGCAAACCATTCTCCCACAAAGGTGAGTTCTTTAATACCCTTGAGTCATGGCAACTTCCTGGATAGCCAGCAAAGCAGTCTGTGAACACCATATCAGGATTACAAACTGCTTGCAACTGTAATGAATGAAATTTCTTTCTATTCACATAAGATTGGGGGCTAGTTGTGGGGCCTTTAATTGGAATGTGTGTGCCATCGAGTGCTCCGACTATCCCTGGAAATCCATTCCTTCTACTGAAATTGTTAATTGTATCTTGTAGTGTTTGACCACTAGGCCATTTAATGAACCTCTGCTTTAAATTATTTAGAACGGCATCAATAATGCGACTTCTGGAGAGGATAACTGATGATTCAGACACTCCAAAACGGTCGGCAATTTTTGTAATGCTGTCTGCTCCTCCAAAGTACCAAAGTGTCATAAGCAACTGTTTGGACACAGGTATTGGCTCTCGTCCACCACTGCCACCATTGCAAAGCTCTGGACAGTCTTTCAGATAATCAGAGATTATCTCAAATGTGCTTATGGACAAGCGGAAAAGGCGCCGAAATTCAGAATCGCTATACTGAGCAACAACTTGATCCACATAACCAAAAATTCTTGTTCTTGGCCTTCTTGTCTGTCTGGAAAAAGAAAGAATATATAATCAATTGACATGCATGTATGCCTTTTATTTTGAACATCAACACAAATGTGCTGTTTTTTTTTTACAATCTGCAAATAAAACTAATACACAGATAAAGTTAAACTATCAAAAGTATTCGGTCATGTCATATTTTAATATATATTTCATGCAATTTGACAACTTTTCAATTTTATGACTTTGGTTTTTAACAGAATTCCCCATGCATGTAGATAATCATATTCCCTATACTGGGATAGTATTTGTAAAATTTTCCGTGGCCTTGTTCAAGAACTTTAGCATGTTACATTTGTTGTAAATTTAGCAATAGAATTATGAAGTTAGAATAAAAAACATTACAATTTTGTAACAACACATACAATCATATACATTCTGTATATCTAAAAGACGAAGCATTCGAAAAGTTTTATATTGCATTTGTTACGAGATGAAAGAGAATACAATTATCTACAAGAATGCATGTAAGCTTAGATCTATATGTGAAAATTCAGGGAAATCTAAAGAAAAACAAAATCATAAGAGTCGGTTGACACTTTCTTTTCGCATGGTTTAATTTATTATATATAGAAAAGGGAAACTACATTGGTCTAAACTAAATTATAGATATAGAAATACGCCTATTACGACACATTTTGATTAAAAATATAATATCCATGGCATATTCACAAATAACTGGTTTTATAACAGTATTTTTAGTAACAGTTAACATAATAAACGAGTTTACAAGGTAGAAAAGTTGTTAGTCGATCTGTATGTACTGCAGATTCTATTTTTATGTCGTTAAGCCGTGTCAGATACCTACGATTGAATGATATTGGCCATAAGAGCCGTTCCAAAGACGTCAGTAAACTCGTCATCATCATCTTCTTCCGTCATCAACAAACTAACTATTACCCCAGCTGCCATCTTGAAAATACTGCTTCCTGTCCATGCGCATTCGATTGACAACTGTTCTGGAACAGCTTTCGGACAGTCCGGAACAAGTGAATCGAACAGGCCCATAAACTTGCCTCTGCGCCATCAACATCTGACAATGGAACATCACATAGGTCATGTTCTGGTGACCTTTTGCATTATCTGATCAAATTATTGCTTATATTTAGAGAATCTTCGGAGTGAATGAAACTTGCATGCGCGTCATCCTGTCTGGGCTTTTAGTCATTTCGTCACAACAATCTGAATGTTTAATGTTGTGACGAAATGACTTGCTGCAGATGACAGCAAATTAGAATATTCTACCACAGATGACAGCAAATTAGATTATTCTACCAGAGTGTGCAGTAAAGAGATGACAAAGGTCACCCGATTATGACCTGGCTGTTGTCAGTTCCTTATGCAACGACGTGAGAATAAGGATATGAATTTTAATCACATTGTGATCAGATGTGATCGATCCAACGCCAACTCGCGATAGAAAACCAGAAATGTCAGTGCTATATATATTCATAAGAACTTCAATTCGTTTCATTTTAAAATGTTTTAGATATGTATAGTAAGTCTGAACAACCCTGTGCATCCTTATTCTTGCTCATTTTCGCCAAACGAAGTAAGTAAACAAGCTTTCATAAGATGGCGGGAAATCCTCCAATGCAGAAGAACTCTTTTCAGGGGAGGTTATTCGGTAAATACGTAAGACACGGACACCGTACGCTATGACACAGGGGCAACGCAAGTTTGTATGGTCGTTGAGGGGATGGGGACATTTTTATCAAAATTGATCTGACCATTAGGTTAGTTTTTAATCTAAGATTGATACAGGAACGTATACGTCCCTGATTGATCTAAGCCCCCTAAATGTGTAAAAATAGTACTAGTCTAAACATCTTGGTTTAGGTCCAAACAGAGACGTATATAACGTCTCTGGTCCAAAACTATCGGGCGTCGTTTTACTATTTATTAACAAAACTGGATATCCATAATTCGAATTTTGGATATCATTAAATGCTTTGATTTAAGGTTATCAATAATACTATTTTTAAAATCATTTATGGATATCCATAATTCAAATTTTGGATATCCAAAAACTAATAAAGGATATTCAAAATTATTTAATGACATCCCAAATTCGAATTTTGGTTATCCAGTTTTGTTAATAAATAGAAAAACGGCGCATATGGGGTTACTATTCATTAACAAAACTGGACATCCAGAATTCGAATTATGAATATCCATATATATATATAATGTAATTCATTTTTGGATATCCATAATTCGAATTCTGGATATCTTTAAATGCTCTGAATTTATGATATCCAAATCCAAAATTCAGATACAGATATCTAAAAATCGAATTATATGGATCCAAAAATGAATTATGGATATCCAAAATTCGAATTATGGATATCACAAATTCCAGGTATTTTTTTATATCCATAATACGATTTTTGGATATCCAAAATTCATTCATGGATATCCAAAAACGATTTAGGATAACCAAAATTAATTTAAGATATCCAAAGTAATTTAATGATATCATAAATTCGGATTTGGAATATCAAGTTTTGTTAATAAAGAGCAAAACGGCGCCCCATACAAGACTAGCTCTAACCAATTCTCAGACCCCTGTGATATATAAATTCGTAATGACTTTGGTAAACAATAATTAAACTTGTATATACATCGGTGAAAACAACGACTAGCTCCTTTTTATCCGGTGTTTATACACTTCATATTTTAATTATAAAACCTTATATAATTAAAGGCCCAATATACGTAACTTAAGGACATTTTTCGAGATTCTGAAAACAATCTTGTTGATACCCATGCAAAAATGAGCCTAAAACGAAGTTAACCTGAGCAATAACTAACTAACAAGAAGCTTTTGACAAAAATATCCAAAGAATTGAAAATAATTCATGTGGCCCATGGCCACTTCAACAACAAGACAAAGGTAGAAGACAGTTCGAAATGGACGCGTGTTTACAAATACCGTGTTTCAACTGCTTCTGTACCGGTAACCACGTAAGAATTCATCTTGAATATTGCTGATATCAGTTAATCTTTACTAAATCTATATAAATTAATAAGTTATTAGACTTGATTTTGGCTTTAAGTTTTGCCGAAAGTATACTGAGCCTTTAAGAATACCGCTCGATATTTTTTTATATCTTTTAATTGGTACATTGCACAGGGGCCTGAACATTTGTTAAAGTTAGTTTTGGACCTCAACTAGGGTGTTTAGAGTAATTTTACACTTTGAGGAGTTTAGATCAATTTTCAATAAAAATGCCCCCTCGGTGGTCGTAAAGGCTATAGGGTGGAAAACTTTCCAGGTCAAAAAATCGACCCAACCTACATTTCTTGCATCAAAAATCACATTTCTGGTTGAGGTACGAAAAAATGCTTGGTGCCGTTGGAAATGTGGATACTTTTTTATTTTAAAAAAACCGAAATGCACGTCAAATGTATCCTCCTTCCGCAGAAATATTTTTGATTTCCTCCAAAAACACGCAAAATTTCCGTGTCGTCGACTATAGTGCCACTTTTGCAAAGTAATTAATCATGATGAGTTTTGACGTCACTGTACGCGCTGGCCTTTCGCTGTCATTGGATGGCGGTCTTCCTCTAAATATAGGTATCTAATTTCTGAGATATAATTATTTTATCCAAAATCTATTTACTATTGGTTAAATATATTAATTCAAATGACAATTTTTATGCTAAATCTATTACTCTTTTAAGTTTAAATGTGTAAAGGCTAGTAGTTTGGTAGGTAGGGGATTCCCAATCAAAAGAAAGCTGCTTATTAAAGATTCATGATAGCAATTACTACCTTTGATTTTCATCTGGTTAAATAAATAATTGTATATATAAACTCTATTCTGAAATGATATTCGTGTGACATATGGAAGTGTTATTTTAAATTATGTAATGCAATTGATGAAGAACTTTAATAATGTTATTTTGACTTACCCGTGATCTCTCTTAATACAGTTTTTGTTGTATTTGTATTTTGCCTTTTGTTAACATACTTATGTTTGTCGTAATAATAGCTCGCACGAGCTAGTGATATTTGCTATATGTATGCGACAGTGAATAAAGTTTCTTGTATCTTGTTGTATCCTGTATCTTGTTGTATCCTGTATCTTCTATCCTGAATCTTGTATTCTGTATCTTGTGATACCCTGTATCTTGTTATATTCTGTTTCTTGTTGTATCCTGTATCTTGTTGTATCCTGTATCTTGTTGTATTCTGTATCTTGTTGTATCATGTATCTTGTTGTATCCTGTATTTTGTTGTATTCTGTATCTTGTTGTATCCTGTATTTTGTTGTATTCTGTATCTTGTTGTATCATTATCTTGGTTTTTCCTGTATCTTGTTATATCCTGTTTCTTGTTGTATCCTGTATCTTGTTGTATTCTATATCTTGTTGTATCCTGTATCTTGTTGTATCCTGTATCTTGTTATACCCTGTATCTTGTATCGTGTATCTTGTTATATCCTGTATCTTCTATCCTGAATCTTGTATTCTGTATCTTGTGATACCCTGTATCTTGTTATATTCTGTATCTTGTTGTATCCTGTATCTTGTTATATCCTGTATCTTGTTGTATCCTGTATCTTGTTATATTCTGTATCTTGTTGTATTCTGTATCTTGTTATATTCTGTATCTTGTTATATCCTGTATCTTGTTATATTCTGTATCTTGTTATATTCTGTATCTTGTTGTATTCTGTATCTTGTTATATCCTGTATCTTGTTATATTCTGTATCTTGTTATATTCTGTATCTTGTTGTATTCTGTATCTTGTTATATCCTGTATCTTGTTGTATCCTGTATCTTGTTATATTCTGTATCTTGTTATATTCTGTATCTTGTTGTATTCTGTATCTTGTTATATCCTGTATCTTGTTGTATTCTGTATCTTGTTGTATTATGTATCTTGTTATATCCTTATCTTGTTTTATCCTGTATCTTGTTGTATTCTGTATATTGTATTCTGTATCTTGTTGTATCCTGTATATTGTTGTATTCTGTATCTTGTTGTATCCTGTATCTTGTTATATTCTGTATCTTGTATCCTGTACTTTGAAATAGACCTTGGAAAATGTCATTTATTTTAAGTAGGTCAAAGATTAAAATGGAGGTCAGAGCTTCCTCCTTTTGATACATGACACACCTCGCCGCCTCATCAAGGTGTATTACCGTATAGCAAGTATGAAGATCCAGTGACTACATGTAATTGTGTAGGACATAGAGCCCGTATAAAAAGGATGGTCAGAAGGTCGGACGAACACAGCACAAACAGTTTCCGGTGGGGCCAATTCAATTCAAAATTACAGCCAAAGGGGACATAACCAATGTCTGTCTCGTAATGTAAATTGACTTGTTTACGTTGAAGGGTGGTTGGGTGATGGATTGGATGGCGCACTTGCCTTTCTCTAAGGCGGTTTGGATTCGATTCCCCGACCGGACGTTAAAAGGTATATGGTATTTGGTCACCTGCCCGACCACTTGGGTTTTCACCGGATACTCCGGTTTCCTCCCACAATAAGACCCCCACACACACACACCCGTGCGCTAATATCCGGGCTACCTAGAGTAATTAATATACGTTAAAAACTGTATCATATTGATGTAAAATAATAAAGGTGTTTCTTATGTTGAAGTTTATGATGCTCATAATATATTGCTGGATATTCGGCTCTTTTGAAGTTTATCAAAACTCAATTAATACCAACGACGGCGCGGAACAATATACCCCCTACCATATGCCAAAATGTATCAGAATACAAAAAAAAATAATATTTTTTTCAATTCAATGTTACAAAAAGGGAGATTTAGATAATTTGAATCAGCAAAACCCACATAGTTAAATAGCTGGGGTCGGGATCGTGAATATGGAAGACAATAACCATTCGAATATCTGGTTTGTTTTTTACTTAAACTATTACCAACACGGGCAGCTTACTACTAAGCTGCATGATAAACGTGACGAATTCAATTTTTCCGATCGTGAATTTTCCCTTTCTTGATAGTAACATCCCTGCTTCTCCAACTTATAATGTTCCATTTGCAATTGATTCGTTATGGACATTTTTGAATATGCTCATTAGTATGCCTGCATGTTATGATTCAGTTTGTGACAGTAACTTTGATTTGACCTAGATTTACATTTCAATACATGTTTCATGTTGTATATATAACGGTAATGAAATTAAGATACAGTGTATATTGCACAGATATTCCCTCAAGAAAGATTCAATTGGACTGTTTTTTTTCTGTTAATGCACCTAAGGCACTGGTACATGAAGCTATGATATTTTCATATATCCTTCCTATACCAACTGTTTACTCATTCACCCTGAAAATACACTTGGACGTTTATGGCAATGCAAAGCTTGATATAGTTTAGTTTGAAATTTCAAGGATGAATGAATTTGTACGATTTCCACCTGCCCTTCTGCTTCTAGTTAACATTATCGTAACTCACGTTGAATTTGACCTTATCGATTGTGACGTCAAAAGTTCAAGCCAATGCTCATGAGTACTGGTTGTTTTCGTTCTGTTATCTTTGCAAGAAAAAAGAAAACACGAACACTCAATGAAAATCCTTTAAATTTTACTAAGTAAATCAAACTGTTAAAAGAATGGCCAAAGACTCAAAAAGCAGATTGAATATTAATATATCAAGCATTGAAAATTAAAAAAGGGACAAACTACATCAAATTAATATTCTACATCTCAAGCAAAAAATATATTTAAACTGGAGCAAAGGAAAAGTGTTGTCGAACAGATATACAGTCGGATTCAGACATTGTGATATATCGTAACCTAGCAACTACAATTCCTTTACGTAATCCAACACTCTAATGTCGTAATACCATAAGTGTTTTTCATACATCTTAGTCCAGTAAGTGTTTAACTTACGTCTTAATCAAACAGATGTTTGACATTTATTTTAACATATCAAATGTCGGTCAAGTATCGTTATCCAATAATTGTTTTTCAAATAATAAAAACGTTTGTCATACATCCTAATCATTTAAGTCAGAAAATGTTCGAGTTCAATCTATTATACATAACAATTGCCTGATGTTCTTATGCTGTTTTCAGATATTGCAATAATATAATATAGCATCAATTGTTCGATATACATCACAATCAATTGTAATATATATTTGAACAACCAAATGTCTATCTCGCATCGAAATTCTAGCTTTGTCTTAATCTAAAGAAAACTATTTTTTTCAATCAAATCAAAAATAGAGCCAGCAAGATTGTCATTTCAATATATAAATATCTGACGAAACTTCTGTTGCAAAGAAATCTGATGCTTTCATTGAGATGATATGTTTTTACGTGAGAATATTTTCGTGTGTGCGTGCATCTTTGTGGTCAATGGGATACCCCAGCAATATGAAGTGCGTTATCTGGAGTTACCTTCTGATACAAACACTATCGAGCTTAGGCAGAGAGTATATAGTAAGTACGTTATCTGGAGTTTCCTTGGTGATACAAACACTATCGTGCTCAGACAGAGAGTGTATAGTAAGTACGTTATCTGGAGTTTCCTTGGTGATACAAACACTATCGCGCTCAGACAGAGAGTGTATAGTAAGTACGTTATCTGGAGTTACCTTGGTGATACAAACACTTTCGTGCTCAGACAAAGAGTGTATAGTAAGTACGTTATCTGGAGTTACCTTGGTGATATAAACACCATCGTGCTCAGACAGAGAGTGTATAGTAAGTACGTTATCTGGAGTTTTCCTTGGTGATATAAACACTATCGTGCTCAGATAGAGAGTGTATAGTAAGTATGGCATCTTGAGTTTCCTTGGTGATACAAAGACTATCGTGCTCAGACAGAGAGTGTATAGTAAGTACGTTTTCTGGAGTTTCTTTGGCGATACAAACACTATCGTGCTTAGGCAGAGAGTGTATAGTATGTACGTTATCTGGAGTTACATTGGTGATACAAACACTATCGTGCTCAGACAGAGAGTGTATAGTAAGTACGTTATCTGGAGTTTCCTTGGTGATACAAACACTATCGTGCTCTGACAGAGAGTGTATAGTAAGTACGTTATCTGGGGTTTCCTTGGTGATGCAAACACTATCGTGCTCAGACAGAGAGTATATAGTAAGTACATTATCTGGAGTTACCGTGGTGATACCAACACTATCGTGCTCAGACAGAGAGTGTATAGTACGTACGTTATCTGGAGTTTCCTTGGTGATACAAACACTATCGTGCTCAGACAGAGAGTGTATAGTATGTACGTTATCTGGAGTTACCTTGGTGATACAAACACTATCGCTCTCAGACAGAGAGTATACAGAATGTACGTTATCTGGAGTTTCCTTGGTGAAACAAACACTAACGTGCTCAGACAGAGAGTGTATAGTAAATACGTTATTTGGAGTTTCCTTGGTGATACAAACACTATCGTGCTCAGACAGAGAGTGTATAGTAAGTACGCTATCTGGAGTTACCTTGGTGATACAAACTCTATCGTGCTCAGACAAAGAGTGTATAGTAAGTACGTTATCTAGAGTTTCCTTGGTGATACAAACACTATCGTGCTCAGACAGAGAGTGTATAGTAAGTACGCTATCTGGAGTTACCTTGGTGATACAAACACTATCGTGCTCAGACAGAGAGTGTATAGTAAGTACGTTATCTGGAGTTTTCCTTGGTGATATAAACACTTTAGTGCTCAGACAGAGAGTGTATAGTAAGTATGGCATCTGGAGTTACCTTGGTGATACAAACACTATCGTGCTCAGACAGAGAGTATATAATATGTACGTTATCTGCAGTTACCTTGGTGATATAAACACTATCGTGCTAAGACAGAGAGTGTATAGTAAGTACGTTATCTGGAGTCTCCTTGATGATATAAACACTATCGTGCTCAGCACGGATACTAGTTTGGACATGTAGATAGGTAATTAATTGTGAATATTGATCTGATGACAAACATATGTTAACGACAATATGACAATACACACCTGCTGTTATGAAATATAAAAAAAGTTTTGCATATTATATGCAAACAAAAAATATTGAATACAAAACTATATGAACATGGAAATTATGTTTCCTACATTCTGTTGCATACATGTTCACCATGAATGAAATTACAGAATAAAAACATGAATATGTTATCACCTGTATGTGTTAACGTACAATTTAAACGTTTTGGAGTTAAACCTCATACAGTTTACGTGTGCATTTCAAATGAGTATGATTCAATTTAATGATCGAGCAAATATTAATATTTTGAATTTGAAATTATGAATTTAAAATTATCAATTAATTTAATGTAACGGTTGTTGCTGGAAAACGCCGCACAGGCTGCAGGAGTTTAAATTGGTTAAAACGACAAATATGTATACAACATTATTCGTTCATATCACTAGCGTGTGGAACTATGCTGGATGTGTCTCAAACATGTGCATTTTGCATTTAGAACAATACCGAGACATACTTTTGAAACAAAATTGATATTCGTTGGGTAAACATCGTTCAGTGTGATCATATAAAATGACCAAAAATTACTACAAATGATACGTATCACTAAATGCATGCACCTATCATATAGCAACACTCTTTTTATCAAGAACGGCAAAAACCAAACAAACAAAAACCAAACAAATCAAATCCCCGAAAGGAAACAAAGTAGGATATATACAGAGTACACCAAACAATCATCGGGACTCCAAAAAAGTGATGTTATGATGTCCTATTGAAAGGAATATTATCTGGGCAATCACTAATATCAAAAATAGGAAAAATACCACAGTTCGGTTTCATTTAGGAGTAAATCCCTTTTCAAGTACGCAACATTTAACAACACATACATTTGACGAACTTTGGATGACCTATGTCAGTCAGACACTTGTCGATATTCAGTACGCTTTTTGATAAAAAATTGATCATCAAAATTTGAGTGTCCAGCACTGTGAATATTGTAACGAATCAGTAAACTAGTATCCAGCACTGTGAACATTGTAACGAATCAGTAAACTAGTATCAAGCACTGTGAACATTGTAACGAATCAGTAAACTAGTATACAGCACTGTGAACATTGTAACGAATCAGTAAACTAGTATCAAGCACTGTGAACATTGTAACGAATCAGTAAACTAGTATAAAGTACTGTGAACAGTGTAATGAATCAGTAAACTAGTCTCAAGCACTGTGAACATTGTAACGAATCAGTAAACTAGTGTCCAGCACTGTGAACATTGTAACGAATCAGTAAACTAGTATACAGCACTGTGAGCATTGTAACGAATCAGTAAACTAGTATACAGCACTGTGAACATTGTAACCAATCAGTAAACTAGTATCCAGCACTGTGAACATTATAACCTAATCAGTAAACTAGTATCCAGGACTGTGAACATTGTAACGAATTAGTGAACTAGTATACAGCACTGTGAACATTGTAACGAATCAGTAAACTAGTGTAAAGCGTCGTTTGTTATCTTACTATCACTGTTTAAGTGTGTTACACGTTGCTCATTAATAATCTTTTATTTTCTCTCATAACCTGTTTTTCCTGTTTCTTTTCTTTTTAAAAATGAGTTATGTATGAACTGATGAGGGTTTATAACACAAAAGAGAGAATTTCATAAATCAAGAATCATTGTATTAACTGCGCTATTAGTTTGTTTATTATTAGATTTATGAACGTGAACTTTCCCTTTCTTGAAAGTAACATACCATCTTATGGTGTTTTAATTGCGCAGTTGATTCGTTATTCTACAGCTTGCTCTGAATATCGAGATCTTCGTGATAGATGTCAGCAATGTAATGTTTGTATATTATGAACACTAATTAGAATACAATGTTCGGTAATTAACATTGACTTTCAGACAAAAATGTTAACTTGGCTTTGATGATAAAAAAATGTTTTACTAAAATTATTTTGATTTGATTACAATGTATGCATTTTAATCGCCACTTTGTATTAAATCCTTTGATAAAACTAATTACTGCAAGCTATATGATAGAGCATTTAATGATATCCAACCTTGTTAAATATATTCAACTTTTACTTTGCCTGTTCTTTGTGTTAACTTATCGGATTTGTTTAGGTTAGAAACATTCTTTCAGTTATTCGTTTTCTTCGCTTTTTCCAAATTAAGCTCAAAGTATGTGGCTGTTAAAACGTCATTACGTTAAATATATACAATTAATATAAATGACAGGACAATATTTTCTTTTCAAAAATATAGTTAAGCTGAACATGGTCAGATTGGTTATAACTACATTTCATACATATGAACAATAAATTGACCGATTGACTGCTATTGATTTACAAATACTGATATACAAAAAAAAATTAAAAATAAATACAAAAGTTACTTATCAATTAAAGTTTGGATATAATTTTGTATTTCACTCAAAGACAGAAAAAGCATTGAAATCATAGATAAATGTCAAACGTTCACGACGACACAATCAATGTGACCGACAGGTGACATATTTTTACAGACACCTGACACAGGCAATACAACACACTTAATGACGACACCAATGTAGTATTCTAAATAAAGAAATGTTCGCCGGGGATTAAATGGTACGTCTCTTCTGATCTGCCTTAACTCACTTGTCTTAACCGTCAAATAGTATAACTTTGTTATCAACACCAACATTTCTGTGAAGTTATTTTTCACGTTTCCAGTAGAGGTGTGTATTGAGGAAATACCTTTAACTTAATGTACTCTTGTCCTTAATCACACGAATCGGTTTCACAAATCCTGATCAGGGTGACCAGATTTGTGCTGTTGTATGCCAGTCCATCTGACAAACCTCCATGGCTGTCAGTAACCTGCCAATGGTTGCTTCTCTCTGGAATCTGTCAATCCAACACCGAAGGAGGGCACTTATCCTTGTCCTGACGTCGATAGAATGACTGAGTTCACACTGCTCGATGGTTGGCGGCGACAGTCCGAGCTCCAGGCACATGTTGAAGTACCTTTTGCCAATGTTATCCACGATTTTCTGTATTTCATCCTCAGATGGGACTCTATTCCGAACCTCCAATGGCAACGCATCTGTAGACAAGAACTACGATATTAATTGCTTAATTAGGAAAAACAATAAGAACAATCTTGGAATTAAGGTTATCATATCGGAACTATAGAAATGACAGGTTTTTACGACGTCAACGTTAATGACATGGGACAGAGCTATGTAAAGTAAGCCAGCACTGATGCATATTTCAGGCTGCTACTTCTCTATTGAACCGATCATGTACTGGCTTTTCTATCCGCTACTTAGCCAATTAAAGTCTAGTAATGTTATGATCCATTCACCGTGAAACTACGTCAGTTAAAACTAGACGACTCAGGTCGAGCAGATGGACATTAAAAACATGGATAAATAAGTTATCTATTTAAAGAGATTGTAAGTACTTACCTAGAGTTCTCACCACATATCCTAGAAACGCCACAGCCCTTGGTTTTTAAGATTATAGTAATTTTCAGATATTTAAGCCTTTCCGTGATATATTAAAGTAATAAAATTTGAAGTTATTCAAAATACAACATAAAGTTTTATTATAAGAATAGCATCATCCCGATATATTCTTTTTGAAATAGCATGTGATTTGCATATTAATGCCCGACATTTTCTATATAATTGTATAATTATCCTCTTACTTTGAACCTTGGATTCCTCGTCTGTTCCTAGGACTTCAATGATACGGTCAGTCGCCATTCCTACTGTCTCCATAGCTTGTTGAATGTCACGGATCGTCTTATTCGGGTAGGCAGTTGTCCACTTCAGGAACAGCTTGGCAGTGAGTGTGATCCCAGGCAGGTTGTAGGACTCACGTTTTGTGTCCTCAATTTCTAGGTCAGGAAGCCCAAGCTCCAGAAAAAACATCTCTAGACGAGACGAGTTGATTAGACGGGACAGACGACCAAGTTCTCGAGGAGACGGCCTTTTGTCTGAGGTGTTCGCTTCAACCTCCGTTGTTCCTAAACCATCAATATTGTTACTTATTACTTATACGATTAATTTGAATATGTTCGATAGCAGGATAAAGTCATTACGTATAATGTTGTGTTTTCTTTATAGTGAGATTAGTTTCCGTCAGTGTTATGTAGAGAGTTTAAAATACGTATCAACATTACTGAACAGTTGACAATTGTTGACAAATGGCTGGTGCTGGTCAAAACACTACAAAAAGTCTACCCACATCCCTACGTAAACAAAAAGTCTAACCCCATCCCTACGTAAACAAAAAGTCTACTCACATCCCTACGTAAACAAAAAGTCTACTCACATCCCTAAGTAAACAAAAAGTCTACTCACATCCCTACGTAAACGAATGTACAGATATGTAAAGCCACTAAGAAGAAACGTCCGATTTCGGTTGCTATCATTGTCAGGATTTATGTGAAGATCATTTTACACAAACCGATAAATGTTTTATGTGATGTTTCGATGACTAGGACGATGGGTTAATCCTATTTTCAAACCTGAAGAAAATGTTTACAAACATTGTCAGGATTATGAAGAGGTAATACAAACTGCTTCAGAGATGAGTCCAATATTACAAGTCAACTGAATTCCCTACGAGGGGTTTGCCATGATGCATTTTTAAAGGAAAAGATCCATGCACTCCAATACCCAAAACGAAATATTCTTGACAATAGTTTTTTGAATATGTCCACAGTTCATAACATATGTGCAGAATCAATTACCTAATGCAACATGGTTTTTACTTTGTTTACATTGACGGCAAATAGCATCAGCAGAAGACTGGATATGCAATGTCCTTATAAGTCATGTCTCCTGTGTTAGGACTGTACAAAATGTGCCAGAAAAGTCGACAAAATTACAAAATATAGAACACAAAGACAGGATTCATTCAATAAAAGAAATTGCAATAGGAATTTTATAAATATAATTCATTTTGTTGTTTTGGTTTGTTTTTGCAATTGAGACACAGATATTCAAAAAAATAAAGCAGTGATCTATTTCAGTTCTGGATTTTCCAAGATTATTGTGACGTGAGAGTTACAATTGTATCGCTTAACTATTTGTAATCTATTTCAAAACCTTTATAGTTTCTTACTTTATATTAATCATAAATTATATAAGTAAGTAATCTGGTTCTAATATTCCCACCTTATCTTGATTCACGTTATGATCGAGGCTAGTATTTGTATTTTTTTTTTATAAAATGGTGGTAGATTCTTCCCCGAAGGTTGCCGTAAATTTGATGGTCACAATTACCAGTTATTAGTAGTGACGCGGTTCAAATTATATGCACTACGCTTATTATTTTGAATTTAAACCGTAGTGCTCACTTTTGAAAACCGTATAAAGAAGAAAACCTATTTAGAATGAATTCCCACCTGCGATATTCCTGTTGGCTTGGAACCTTGCAGAGTCCTAAAACAAATACGTAGTGTTACTTACAATAGTGAAAGTACAAATTTATTGTTCAGATTACTATATTCAATTAAAAAAAAAAACTCGTATTGGACATCTTAAAAAGGTTATTAACCAGAAGATGCTTTTTAACCAAAATAGATCAAAACTAAAATAGAAACCAAAGAGCCCTTTCACATATTGAAATGAAGAAATGTGGCATATATATAGTGTTTATCAATATTGGATACATAAACCACGTGACCTAGACATATTTTAGATGATTTCCGAAAGATGAATGAAACATTCAAAATTAAATATAAAATGATTATTACCCTTGTGATATTCCAAAAGAGTGTGTCTGTTCTGGACAGTCGGTGTTGTCCTACACATTCCCCACCTTTACAGGCCACGCCCATCTCTGACTGGATGACGCCGTACAGTTGTACTGGGGTGTCGTATGCACTCAGGTGGAAGTTGCAGTGCAGCTGATGTGAGTATTCGAAGTGCTGCTGGTTACTCATTTGCAAAGTCTCATGAAGAATCTGCTCGATTGAGCGTCTCACACGTTGTCCTGAATCTGCGGGGAGCTGGGATTCTGTTGAACTGATCACAGTCACAGCAATTGTCGATCGATGAGCGTGCATGGACACGATCATTCTGCAAAGGTCGTCGACCTCGAAACATCCAAACCCCAAATATAGACAAGGCTTGCTGCTTACCGTCGCCTGGTCAGGTTCAGCCACTTCATCCAAACTGCCTGCCGAGATTGGTACTGTTTTGTATCTTCTCATTATCTCGCCAAATATCCGATGGAATAGCTCATCTGGCACGTAAACATCTCGAAATACGAAGCATAAGGTCCTGGAGACAGCAAGGTTTCTCTGCTGGAGATTACGGACTTCCTTGGTTATTCCCTCAATGTTTTGCAGCTCCATAAGTTTGCTTGGAATGGTATACGTGGCTCCCGATAATGAAATCTTGACTATCAGTCCGAACTTTTCCATCAGTTCCAGGAGAACGGATTTGTAGGGAAGGAAAACTTTGTTTTTTTCCAGACTGAGAAGACCATTGATCAACTTGTCAGTCAGTTCACCTCTTGTCTTGTACAAGTCCAGGTCTCGGGTCAGCAGAAGATCACCTTCAGGGAGGAACTGGTCGTCGGTAATCAGGATGCTGAAAAAATCAGCAAGCCATTGTGGGTCGTTGATGACGTGGTCAAACTCCCGAAAGTAAATCACAGACCGTGTACAATGCAGGAATCTACAACAAATAGTATAGGGATCATATAACACTTGCCAAAAAATTAAAAACAATGATTAATAAAACAGTAAAATGCAATGTTTTACAACAAAATTTGTACAAATGAAATTATGAAAGGGAGTCCAAAGCATTGAAGCTCCCGGAAATAAATCACAGACATTGTACAATGCAGGAACCTACAAAAATATAAGGATCAAAATTAAAACCAACCATGTATAAACTTCTTTTCTATTGACTGATAACATCGGTCAGAAATTTACATTAATCGTCTGTTTTTTTAGATCAAGAGAATAGATTGGGAAATTTTATTGTATCACATTTGTGATCTTGAAAGTGGGTCAATGTCATGTCTTTTATCGGATCGTGTTGCCCTTCTCTGAGTATACTTCATATCTAATATCAGTACATTTGGCATTTCGATTATTGAGACAAAGTCGTTCGAAGATGTTACGATAGTTCACCCCTTTAATAATAATGATAATAATATACAACATTTATATAGCATTCTATATCATTTGTAAAATTACTCTTAAGCGCTTCATGTAGATAATAATTAGATACTTACAATGCATACATAAAGAAGTTATTACAATCTAAGCTAATGTGATAGTAATGATAATATACAATATTTGATATAGCGCCCTATCTAGCTAACATAAGCCACTCTAAAGCGCTTTACAATACATAGATATACAATTCCTATACAATCAATACAATTAACACACACAGTTCGATCATATACAATTCTGAGGAGTTCGCAGGAGCTGCCTTATCGGGCACTAACTACTTGTCCTATACCACCTGGCTAATATCTCCATATGTGTGTGTGTGTATGTATGCGTGTGTGCTGGAGATGAATTGTGTTCTGTTTGAAGTTGGACCGTGTTTCCAACGGCATCTTTTATAGTGCCGCCACACTTGAATGCTACATCACAGATACTGCAACATCCACCCCAGACCATTTTATACTCCACATGGGTTGTTGGAGTTGTGTGGGCAGGAGAAAAACACTTTCTCTGAATGTTCCATACGTATGACGATTACGGGGATCGAACCCCGGCCGCCTGCATGGAAGGCTGGAGTGTTAACCACTCGACCAATCCGCCCCTAATATAAAAAGTTGATACCTTAATATGCAGACGTGAAAAGGTACGTCTTCAGATGTTTCTTAAATTTGGCCAGAGTATTTGTTTTTCGGATAGCGGATGGTAAACTATTCAACAACATGGCCGAAACTCTCCAAAGCACCGGTTTCCATAGGTCACAATACAAGATTTTGGGACACACAACAATGATTCTGTCTCCGACCTCAGTGATCGTGACGGCAGATACAGGGTAACTAGCTCCCTTATGTACTGGGGAGCTTTTTCATCCAGTGCCTTGGTATGTGTATACCAAAATTTTGTACTGTGACCTGTATTGTACAGGTAACCAGTGCAATGAATACAGAACAGGAGTGATGTGTTATCTCTTTCTAACTCGAGAAACGAGACGTGCTGCCATGTTTTGCACCTTCTGTAGGCGACTTAAAGCAGGTGAATGCACCAAAATCTTGCATGCATCGGCAGCTATAAACTGCCGTATACAGCCGATGTTCCTGACCTGGTAGTAACAGGATTTGGCAATAGCATTAACTTGTTTCTCCATGTTCAGTGAACTATCAAAGTACACCCCTAGATTTTTAACAGTTGGGACAGCCTTTACAGCAATTGTTCCGACCTTGAGCTGGAGAGCCGTTGATTGCTTACACTTTGGAGAAAAGACGACCAGTTCCGTTTTTTTCCTGATTTAGCTTTAGCATGTTGGTATTCATCCAGCTTTTGATGTCTGTCAGACAAGCTTCCAGATTTTCTGATATGGTGTCCCAACTGTCCTGTGGTCTGATGACCATGTAGATCTGTGTGTCATCAGCATAACAGTGATGACAAATCTGACCGATTGGTTTTGAATACATGCAGTATTTACGGGGTACTAACACCGACCGGTACCTTGAGGAACCCCGAAATTCAGCATGCTGTCACGTGAAACAGAATATCCGATTGCAATACACTGCCGTCGATCACTTAGATATGACTGTATCCAGCAAAGGGCGTCGTCAGTCATTCCATACGAATACTCAAGACGTTTATGGAGTGTGCTATGGTCGATGACGTCGAATGCAGCTGACAAGTCTAGCATACCGAGCACCGCTTTGCACTTGTTATCCAATGCAGAAGCTATATCGTTATGCACACGTAGGAGTGCTGTCTCTGTTGAGTGTCCCATGCGATAGGACGATTGCAGGTTGTCATGGATACTGTTTGCATGGAGATGAGCCTCTAAACGCCGGGACACAACTTTCTCAAAGATCTAAGACAGAAAAGGCAAATTTGACACTGGACGGTAGTTCTTCAACTCCTCCTTATCCAATCCATACTTCTTCAGCAATGGTGTTACATGTGCTTTCTTGAAACACAATGGAACCTTTGACTCAGCCATTGCTTTGTTCATGATTGCGTCCAAAAGAAGCCGTGATTCAAGAAAAAAAATTCAGAAGGTCTGTTGGAACCTTCGGTAGATTGAAGGGCAGAAGAAGACTGGATATCATTGTTGAAATCTGGTATCGAAATTTCGCGGAATTTTCGGAAGCCTTTCATCGTAGCATGCTACATGTCTTTTATCAGTATCCATGGCTTTTCGATTGTTCAGATGAAGTTGCTCAAAGAGTTTCAGATAATATACCCTTGTGAGCTTGAACGTAAATAAATATCATTCATTTGAATAAACCTTGCAACCCTTCATCTCAATAATGAAAACTTCACTTGGGTAATAAATGTAAAAACGTCGACTTAAATCAAACAATGTCGGTCAAAACAGAAAAACACGACCAATGCAATAATTGGCACCGATCATGTACGCTTAGGAAGTTGTGCCACAGACGTCATAACCTCAGAAGAAACATTCCTATATGGATGGACCGGCGTTACCAAAGAGGAAACGAGTATCAAATGGAAAGGAACGGATTGAGAGCTTAGCGGCAGACCCTCTCTAACTAGAATATTGGACGGAGTGAAGAATAAGCTGGTTTACGAATATCATGAATTACAAAGCTGTTGACTTAAAGAAAACCTAAAGAAATATTACGTTTTTTTAAATTATTTTTCTGGCAGAGATAATTCTGTACTGAATTAAACCAACATTCTATCAAATCAGACCTTACTTAATTTGTTCATTTTGGAAATCATGGAGCTTCATGTTACAATTTTACTTGGAATTTGTTAAGTGAGCAAATTACTGATTATCGATCAATTTCTGAGAGTGTCTTTCTTTATTATCGTTACAGTTGTCGCTTGCGAAAAGCGACATAACTACGTAGCTTTAACAGTCTTTTTGAAATCCTTCTATATCCGCCCTCGTTACTTTTGTATAGTAATACTCACTCCAGTGCCAGTTTCATCTCATCCTCATCCGTTAAAGGTGCTATGGATTCTTTGTTCATTTCAATCACCTCCGCAAAAGTAAATATCCTGGTTCCTTCTGCTCTGGCTCGAAGTAAGTCCATCTCCAGTTTTAACCATCTAGCTGGTAGTTCTCTGTCCCACTGGTCTTGGTGCTCGGCTGCGTCTGTGATAAGACCTCGCAACTCTCCCAGTTCCGTGTCATCATATCCAATGCTGTAATCGACTGTGCAGAACCTGACAAACTTGTGAGCCGAAAGTTCGGGGAATTTGGCAATGTTTGACTGCACCGTCTTTACAAGCTTGTCGCATTCCTGAAAAAGTAATTAATTTGGTGATTTATTTCACTTTTGATTCTGTGAAAATTAAAATATCTTAACGATTGTATTCTTCGCACTGTATATGCAATATATGCAAAAATGACAAGTATTAATTTTCTCTTATCGAGCGTTATGTATAATATGATATTAATATAAGGAATTGTTTATAATAAAAATACTACATTGGATAGTTATGCCATTTACCGAGGTTGTTTTCTTCAATTCATCCAGGAAGGTGCCGACGAAAATCAATGGAGGATCATGTGGCTTCAGTCTTGGCGCGTTAAGGTCACCTGACGAAAACGTTCCAATCAACCGGATCCAATTCTTCAGTCTATCTAGACTCATAAAAGGTGAATGTTAATGTAATCTACCCTATCGAAATTCCACCAATAATTAAGTAGAAGAACGATTTGAAGGATATTAACTTGAATATTGCGTCCGCAACTCTACTCTCAAAGTGGTCACACCGTCTCTTTTCTCAGAGTTCTCACAATTTAGTTCCCTTTGCTAATGTATGTAAACCCCATAATTCTTTTTGTGCCAACATTTTTGCCTCCCGTGCATTTTCAAGCGAGCTAACGACCTCTATTTATTCCACATTTATGCTTCTTAACCACATAATACCGATGACGAAACTTGGATAAGAATTCGTCTAGTTATAGACAGAAAAGGATTGTAAGTATTGGACCTTCAAATTCTCCTGTTAAGACCCGCCCTTCTGCACACAAAAAATGCGACACTTTTCCTGTCAACATAAATTAGTCACCATTAAAAAATAGACAGTACCAAAGCGTAAAGTAAAACATGATTGAAACTCAAAATCGATTAAACTTTGAGCAAATATGAACATAGGAAAGCTTTAAATGGAGACTTTTGTAAAAGTACAAAAGAATCGAATAAGACCAGGTTTTCTGGAAGAGTAAGCGTCTTCTGCTTCATCCGCCATGTCAATTTTAGTCACATCCAAGTAAACATCAAGTCCTCAAAATGGGAACCCTGTCATCATTGTCATGATATGAAGATGGCTACCATAAAACCTTGTCCATAGTCTTCATCAACCTGCATCTCTCGAATCTGCCGTAAGTTTATTCGTCGCCACATGCCATCTATCACGAAAATCTCGAAATTTCGAACTTAACATTGGATTCTGCAAATTTGATCATCAAATCTCCCTGCACACTGATAGACCTAGACTTTTTTTAAGAATATAATCTAAACATTTTGCATTGCTCCTGGATGTTCCAGGGTAAATTTAAATATCCTCACCAACACACACACTCACCTACAAATAATACAAAAAGGGGAAGGAATTTTAAGATTTAAACCTTAACTGAGTCATCTTGATCCAGTGTTGATACAGACAAAATAGCGAAACCAAATATTGTCGCTGATGGAAAAGGGATTTCGAGATTTTTACTTTCATTTTTCAATTTTGCCCCGACATCATACATTAAGCGAGACAATAATCACAGGTTACACAGATTTAGCCTCTTTGTCAATGGGATGCTCAGGGAAAATTTGATATACATTATTTTAGTCCTGTGGTAGAAGGGAGGTTTCAAACTATAGCCACCATTTCGCCATTCAGCACCCGCCCTTCTATCCAAAATTCCATCTTGGGTACAAAATTGATTTCCTTTTGCCAGAGGGTGCTCCTTGCTAGATAGAGATGAAGAAACTCGACACTTGAAGGGTTTGAACGGTTTTTCAATTGTGTCTAAATATATCTGAGTCGTCTTGGTCCAAGGATGCTGTAGACTAATTATTGATTAACTACCTTTATCCTTACTAAAGAATATTTTTTATAATAGTTTCACTCGATCATCCCTATTGGGCCCCGTCATTCTGTCCAAAGGAAGCTACACAATTGGTTTGTACGGAATTGACCGAAAATAATTCTTGTTGCCACGTAGAGTAAAATGAAACATTGGTATTTTCATTATTCATTTATAACCATATACTGTATTAAAGTAGATTTTATAGCCACGTGTTTCAAAACACGTCAATTAGAAATAAACATAGCTGAATTAGTTTCAAAGGATCTGCTGTTATTTCATTCAATACAATTTTTGACCCTGAGAAAGAGCAATCTTATTAGAATTATTGAGCCAGATCAAAGTCATAACCGATGACTCGGAACATCGATATGAACGGTTAACCGGTTCATATTACACATTTCATATAGAAACACTAATGCATGCCGACACCGACAATATCAGGCAAACACTTAACATAAACATAAATAGAACAAATAGACATTGGTGTACAAAAAAAAATGGTTAAGAACTTGTTTAAATGATTTATTTGGTTATGCATTATGACCTTTTTCCAAACTATATTCTCCAAATTTGATTATATTCAGAACAAAATCAATTTTGAACGGAAACTCATTTCGTTGTTACATTGTAACAAGACTACTATTGCGTTAAAGGAAATATTCAGAATGGCTTCGAAAAGCACCAGTAGTAACTTGATCAACAAATAAATGATATTCAGACATATATTACTTAAATTAATATTCGGTTTCTGACGTTATGAACGGTTAGCCGGTTAACGTTGACAACCCTACTTTTATTTTTTTATAAACACTGTCAATATGAAATAGCTATCATTCATTTACTCACCAGTTTCCAACTTGTCCTTAAGAAAGTCGGTCAACCGGAACACCAGTAAGTAGACTCCATGAGACGAAATGAACACGTTGTGGGATGCTTGAAAGGAGGTGTGACCTCCAAAATCCCAAAGGGAAAGGATCACTCCATCAGATTGGTCCATATTAGAGTTGACTGTTACGGATTCGATATATGCTCTAGTAAGTGTCCGTGTTGTAACGTTTTCTGGAAACGATTCTCCGACTGCTCCGCCTTGGACACCTGCGGTAGCATTTACAAGACATTGTCTGAACGAAGATATTTCGTGATTCTTTAATTGGTTAAGTTATATTAGTGGTTATACTTTTAGTATAATATCAGATACTACAGTGTATAAAATAACATCGTACGCCTTATTCCGTACATACTGTTATGTTTATTGACTTTATGTATAGTATCAGTACATTGTACCTGTTTGGAAATCTGTTTCTGTTTCTGATGTCTCCATGTTAGCTACTAATGCACCCATACGTTTTGCAATCACGTCCGTTGACCTCTTAGCAGTGTTTCTCCTCCATGACTTAAATGTCCAGTCAATTAAGAAAGACGCAGGGTGAAGAACAGCCCCTACCGTTGGATTGCGTAACGTAAAGTCGACATTTTTGTTTTGAATTTGAAGACAGAGTGTAGTCTTCCCGGCTCCGTCGCGGCCGGTGAAGACGACACGTACGTGGCGATATTTCTCTGTGATTCCCTTGAACAACGCTACGTATTTTTTAAACTCAGGGTTTCCTGTAAAGAAAAGCGTTCAAATATTTACATGTACACCAGTTCACAAAACAAGCAGAAAATCAACATTTTCAATGTCGACAATAAAACATTTAACATATTTATAGCCTCACTAATTTTCTTGTGTCAGTGCGATTTTCGACCTCCTGTCTATAGAAAGAAGTTGGTGACATCACGTCACTGCTGAGCAATCGGGCCGTCAGGTTACGTGAAACGGGTCGTCAAAATACATGTCCAAAAGATGACGTAACACCAACATATGCTGCACCTTTTAAATTAAAAAGGAATTAACTGAAACATACAGCTATTTCGTCCTCCTGTTTCGTCCTAAGCCTAACCCAAACCGACAGCTCTATCTTACACATACTGAAGTGAGATAAAAAGCAGGTGTTTTTTCAATCTCCCTAGCGGCGCAAAGCGCTGCCAGGGTTTGATTTGTAAACATTTTATGCACTTTCGGTGCTTATCCGTGCCTGAAAGTCTTCTGGGAAATAAAGGTTTTTTACGGTTTACAAAAACAAAATGTTAACTAGTTTTACTAGTAAATCGCGCCTATGAAAAACAGCGATTGTTAAGTAAATTTGACCAGGGTAGTACATTTTATTAAAATGGAAACTACGATTGACTCTATGAGCCAGAGAACGATTGATATTTTATTCAAAATTTAATGTCAAATTAAATATTCATGAGAATTGCTGTAATTTTGACAATATATACAGGTACATTGGTAAATAATAATATAGTGACAACAGTGCAACCTTTAAGTAAATAAGATAATTCTTAACACAGGCAAACTTATCAAATAACATTAAACAAGAGGCCTAGAGGGCCTGTTTTGCCCACCTGGATTTCAGCAAAGGTGACTCATGTGTAAGTTAACTTTTCCAGTGTAGGATCTGTTAATGACCACTTAGTTTTCTGATTCTAAAGAAGATTTAACGGAATATTACTTTGAATTTGTTTGTTTTAATTTGAATTGCCAGTTGTTGGCCCCGCTCCTCTGGTCCTTGTTGGTCAGTCTCATCATTTGTATCAATTTGAACTAGCCAACTTGGGATTATGAATGTTGTACATTGTTTTGATCCAGAGAAGGAGCCATTAATATGAATATTGCCAAATGGACCCTTTTCGACCCCGCTCCCAGGCCCCTGAGGTCTGAGGCCAGTCCCTCATTTGTATATATTTGAATTCATGCCATCAAGGTTGCTACCACTGAAAATCAAATGTTATACATTGCCTTAATCCAAAGAAGAAGTCGTTAATGTAAATATTGCCGAATGGACCCCTTTTCGGCCACGCCCCTCAGGCCCCTGGGGTTCAGTCCCGTTATTTATATAAATTGAATTCCTGCCTTCAAGGGATGCTTCCATTGACATATGTATGTTGTACATGGATAAGATCCAGAGAAGAAGTAGTTGTTATGGATATTCACGAATGGACCCCTTGCGGCCCGCCCTTTAGGCCGCTCGGGGTCAATTCCATCATTTGTATAAGTTTGTATCCTAGCCACATAGGGATGCTACCCACGAATACTCTTGGTAAATATTGCCAAATGCCAAATGTACCCCTTTCGGTCCCACCCTTCAAGCCCTATAGGGGGTCAGTTCCATCATTTGTATAAGTTTGAATCTTAGCCACATAGGGATACTACCCATCAAATTAAATTCCGATCAGCGGTTATGAAAAAGAAGAAAATTGTTGACTGACGAACGAACGCTGGACGACGGACGCCACAATTTGACATACGCTCACCTTGGCCCTTTGGACCAAGTGAGCTAAAAAGTAATTGCAATATACAACAAGTACTAATTGTAATGGTAACCATTAAAGAAGTCCCCCAAAACCTCGCAGTTCGGTTTGCAGTGCTGAAATACATGAACAGACCAAAATTCATGAGAATTGGACGATATTTAAATTTCGACCAATCAGAAGCCAGGAAATGGCGCCATTTTGTTAAATTGCAAAACCAAAGTTATGATGATGTTTATTAAGTCATTTCACACTTAAGCAAAATTAAACAATATCTAAATTTCAACCATTTTATTATTTATTAAACGTCAAACCATTGGATATCCTCTATTTATTACATTTTTGCCAGTGAAATATAGAAAGTTATCAATAAACTTATATTTTCACTGCAGTGAAAATATCAGGCTTTGTAAGTGTTACGTGAAATAGTGACCCGGCAATAAAAAATTACCCGCGGTCATTATTCTACGATGAAAAAGTCCTAGATTTCAACGATGGGTACTTTTCCACTTGGGTCATTTTTTGACGTTACACTGGATCTGTTGTATGAGTTGTTTCCCTTGATCGAATCGAACTTCCCCATTGCCCCCTGGCATTGGAGGCTCGGCATTGTTGTCGTCTGCTAGAACTTGTCTATCGGGGAAAGATGCTCTTGAAGAAATGACATCAACCGTAGATATTGATGAGAAACTGCTGCAGGATTTAACATGTCATGAATTTGAAGATGAGAATGGTTCAACTTTTTCGCTCAACTTATCCCATTCAGCTGTGGTGCTGGTTGAAATTTCGACGGATTAGTAGTAGGTAGGTAAAGATAAAAATAACGAAAGTATTTTAAGGCCTCTTTCGAAATATAATAAAAAGAAAATTCAATGGTTTGCCGTTTAATGAATATTAAATATATTTCAGTTGTATGGCAGATTTTCTTTATATTTTCACTCGTGCTACCAATCATAGCCTTGGAAATATTGCAAATGATCAAACTAATAAAACTGATATTTTAACTGCAGTGCTGAGCATTGAAAAGATAAGATTTCACAGTGAAAATATAAGGTTTTGCCGGTTGACATGAACAAGTGAGCCGGTGTAAAAACCTACCCGAGGTCATTCTTCTACGTGGCAAAAGTTACCCGGGGTCGGTATTTCACAGTAGAAATCTAACTCGAAAATCTCTGGAAAAAATTACCTCACTCGATATTTCTGTAATTCGTTCCGTTAAAAGGTGACTCACCGTAGAAAAAATACCCCAAACACTCTCAGGTGTAAAGAGCTCCCAGAGACAAAAATAGAACTCTTTAAAAGGCTTTTGATAATATTCATATATGTTATATTAGGTCAATTCATCTTTAAAAACATTTAAGTAAACTTTAGAAATCTGGATAACATAAATGAAAATCCAGCAAATAAATCAGTTTTCGTTGTAAGACCCGGGTAGTTTTTTCAACTCGGGCTATTTGTTCACGTTATATTGAAAATGTTGTACGAAACTTCAGATATTTATTGGAAAAAATAAATCAAACTTTAACACAAATCTTAGTAATAAACATCAAGTAATAACTTACCGTCTGTTGGAAATTTTCATCATTAATCAAGGTTGTTGCTCATAATATGGAAAGGTAAAATCTGATGTAGTCAATGACAGAAAACCAAAATTTCAGTTATTTATTGGGACAAATCTTTCCAAATGTTAACAAAAACAATAGTAAAAAACATCAAGTAATAACTTACGGACTGTTGTAAATTTCCAGTCATAACCAGGCAGATATATGAAAAACAAAAGGATCAAGTTATCCTCTCATGATCAAGGAAAACACATTGTTTTTGTCACTATTACAATTGTCAATTATACGGCACATCCAATGATAATTTAATCAACAACACAATACTCAAAGAATTTTTGTAGGATGTAAAAATTATAAATAAATCCCATCATCAATCTAGGTTGTTGCTAATATTATGGAAAGGTAAAATCTGATGTAAGCACTGACAGAAAATCAAAATTTCAGGTATTTTCTAGAACAATTAAATCAAACATTTAACACAAATCTTAGTAATAAACATCAAGTAATAACTTAAGGACTGTTGTAAATTTCCAGGCATAACCAGGCAGATATATGAAAAACAAAAGCATACAATTATCTTCGCATGATCAAGGAAACACATTGTTTTTGTCACTATTTCAATCGTCAACTATACTGCACATCCAATGATAATACAATCATTAACACAATACTCAATGAATTTTTGTATGATGTAAATATTGTAAACAATATCAATCATCAATCTAGGTTGTTGCTCATCAAATGGAAAGGTAAAATCTGATGTAGCCAATGACAGAAAACCAAAATTTCAGGTATTCATTGGAACAAATCTATCCAAATGTTAACTCAAATCTTGGTAATAAACATTAAGTTATAACTTACGTCCTGTTGTAAATTTCCAGTCATAACCAGGCAGATATATGAAAAACAAAAGCATACAATTATCTTCGCATGATCAAGGAAAACACATTGTTTTTGTCACTATTTCAATTGTCAATTATACGGCACATCCAATGATAATTTAATCAACAACACAATACTCAATGAATTTTTGTAGGATGTAAATATTATAAACAATTTCCATCATCAATTTAGGTTGTTGCTCATAATACGGAAAGGTAAAAACTGAAGTCGGCACTGACCGAAAATCAAAATTTCATGTATTTATTGGAACAAATTTATCAAACGGTTGACACAACTCTTAGTAATAAACATTAAGTTATAACTTACGTTCTGTTGTAAATTTCCAGTCATAACCAGGCAGATATATGAAAAACAAAAGCATACAATTATCTTCGGCTGATCAAGGAAAACACATTGTTTTTGTCACTATTTCAATTGTCAATTATACGGCACATCCAATGATAATTTAATCAACAACACAATACTCAAAGAATGTTTGTAGGATGTAAAAATTCTAAATAATTCCCATCATCAATCTAGGTTGTTGCTAATATTATGGAAAGGTAAAATCTGATGTAAGCACTGACAGAAAATCAAAATTTCAGGTATTTTCTAGAACAATTAAATCAAACATTTAACACAAATCTTAGTAATAAACATCAAGTAATAACTTACCGACTGTTGTAAATTTCCAGTCATAAGCAGGCAGATATATGAAAAACAAATGCATAAAATTATCATCGCATGATCAAGGAAACACATTGTTTTTGTCACTATTTCAATCGTCAACTATACTGCACATCCAATGATAATACAATCATTAACACAATACTCAATGAATTTTTGTATGATGTAAATATTGTAAACAATATCAATCATCAATCTAGGTTGTTGCTCATAAAATGAAAAGGTAAAATCTGATGTAGCCAATGACAGAAAATCAAAATTTCAGGTATTCATTGGAACAAATCTATCAAACAGTTGACACAAATCTTAGTAGTAAAAATCAAGTAATAACTTACGTCCTGTTGTAAATTTCCAGTCATAACCAGGCAGATATATGAAAAACAAAAGGATCAAGTTATCCTCGCATGATCAAGGAAAACACATTGTTGTTGTCACTCTTACAATCGTCAACTATACCGCACATCCAATGATAATACAATCAATAACACAATACCCACTGAATTTTTGTATGATGTAAATATTATGAACAATTTCCATCATCAATCTAGGTTGTTGCTCATAAAATGGAAAGGTGAAATCTTATGTAGCCAATGACAGAAAATCAAAATTTCAGGTATTTATTATAACAAATATATCCAAATGTTAACAAAAACAATAGTAGTAAACATTAAGTTATAACTTACGTTCTGTTGTACATTTCCAGTCATAACCAGGCAGATATATGAAAAACAAGAGCATACAGTTATCTTAGCATGATCAAGGAAAACACATTGTTTTTGTCACTATTACAATCGTCAGTTATACGGCACATCCAATGATAATAAAATCAACAACACAATACTCAATGAATTTTTGTATGATGTAAAAATTTTAAATAATTCCCATCATCAATCTAGGTTGTTGCTAATATTATGGAAAGGTAAAATCTGATGTCGGCACATACAGAAAATCAAAATTTCAGGTATTTTCTAGAACAATTAAATCAAACATTTAACACAAATCCTAGTAATAAACATCAAGTAATAACTTACCGACTGTTGTAAATTTCCAGGCATAACCAGGCAGATATATGAAAAACAAAAGCATACAATTATCTTCGCATGATCAAGGAAAACACATTGTTTTTGTCACTATTACAATTGTCAATTATACGGCACATCCAATGATAATTTAATCAACAACACAATACTCAATGAATTTTTGTAGGATGTTAATATTATAAACAATTTCCATCATCAATTTAGGTTGTTTCTCATAATACGGAAAGGTAAAATCTGATGTCGGCACTGACAGAAAATCAAAATTTCAGGTATTTTTTGGAACAAATATATCAAACGGTTGACACAACTCTTAGTAATAAACATTAAGTTATAACTTACGTTCTGTTGTAAATTTCCAGTCATAACCAAGCAGATATATGAAAAACAAAAGGATCAAGTTATCCTCGCATGATCAAGGAAAACACATTGTTTTTGTCACTCTTACAATCGTCAACTATACGGCACATCCAATGATAATACAATCAATAACACAATACTCAATGAATTTTTGTATGATGTAAATATTGTAAACAATATCAATCATCAATCTAGGTTGTTGCTCATAAAATGAAAAGGTAAAATCTGATGTAGCCAATGACAGAAAATCAAAATTTCAGGTATTTATTATAACAAATATATCCAAATGTTAACAAAAACAATAGTAGTAAACATTAAGTTATAACTTACGTTCTGTTGTACATTTCCAGTCATAACCAGGCAGATATATGAAAAACAAGAGCATACAGTTATCTTAGCATGATCAAGGAAAACACATTGTTTTTGTCACTATTACAATCGTCAATTATACGGCACATCCAATGATAATAAAATCAACAACACAATACTCAATGAATTTTTGTATGATGTAAAAATTTTAAATAATTCCCATCATCAATCTAGGTTGTTGCTAATATTATGGAAAGGTAAAATCTGATGTCGGCACATACAGAAAATCAAAATTTCAGGTATTTTCTAGAACAATTAAATCAAACATTTAACACAAATCCTAGTAATAAACATCAAGTAATAACTTACCGACTGTTGTAAATTTCCAGGCATAACCAGGCAGATATATGAAAAACAAAAGCATACAATTATCTTCGCATGATCAAGGAAAACACATTGTTTTTGTCACTATTACAATTGTCAATTATACGGCACATCCAATGATAATTTAATCAACAACACAATACTCAATGAATTTTTGTAGGATGTTAATATTATAAATCATTTCCATCATCAATTTAGGTTGTTTCTCATAATACGGAAAGGTAAAATCTGATGTCGGCACTGACAGAAAATCAAAATTTCAGGTATTTTTTGGAACAAATATATCAAACGGTTGACACAACTCTTAGTAATAAACATTAAGTTATAACTTACGTTCTGTTGTAAATTTCCAGTCATAACCGAGCAGATATATGAAAAACAAAAGGATCAAGTTATCCTCGCATGATCAAGGAAAACACATTGTTTTTGTCACTCTTACAATCGTCAACTATACGGCACAACCAATGATAATACAATCAATAACACAATACTCAATGAATTTTTGTATGATGTAAATATTGTAAACAATATCAATCATCAATCTAGGTTGTTGCTCATAAAATGAAAAGGTAAAATCTGATGTAGCCAATGACAGAAAATCAAAATTTCAGGTATTCATTGGAACAAATCTATCAAACAGTTGACACAAATCTTAGTAGTAAAAATCAAGTAATAACTTACGTCCTGTTGTAAATTTCCAGTCATAACCAGGCAGATATATGAAAAACAAAAGGATCAAGTTATCCTCGCATGATCAAGGAAAACACATTGTTTTTGTCACTCTTACAATCGTCAACTATACGGCACAACCAATGATAATACAATCAATAACACAATACTCAATGAATTTTTGTATGATGTAAATATTGTAAACAATATCAATCATCAATCTAGGTTGTTGCTCATAAAATGAAAAGGTAAAATCTGATGTAGCCAATGACAGAAAATCAAAATTTCAGGTATTCATTGGAACAAATCTATCAAACAGTTGACACAAATCTTAGTAGTAAAAATCAAGTAATAACTTACGTCCTGTTGTAAATTTCCAGTCATAACCAGGCAGATATATGAAAAACAAGAGCATACAGTTATCTTAGCATGATCAAGGAAAACACATTGTTTTTGTCACTATTACAATCGTCAATTATACGGCACATCCAATGATAATAAAATCAACAACACAATACTCAATGAATTTTTGTATGATGTAAAAATTTTAAATAATTCCCATCATCAATCTAGGTTGTTGCTAATATTATGGAAAGGTAAAATCTGATGTCGGCACATACAGAAAATCAAAATTTCAGGTATTTTCTAGAACAATTAAATCAAACATTTAACACAAATCCTAGTAATAAACATCAAGTAATAACTTACCGACTGTTGTAAATTTCCAGGCATAACCAGGCAGATATATGAAAAACAAAAGCATACAATTATCTTCGCATGATCAAGAAAAACACATTATTTTTGTCACTATTACAATTGTCAATTATACGGCACATCCAATGATAATTTAATCAACAACACAATACTCAATGAATTTTTGTAGGATGTTAATATTATAAATCATTTCCATCATCAATTTAGGTTGTTTCTCATAATACGGAAAGGTAAAATCTGATGTCGGCACTGACAGAAAATCAAAATTTCAGGTATTTTTTGGAACAAATATATCAAACGGTTGACACAACTCTTAGTAATAAACATTAAGTTATAACTTACGTTCTGTTGTAAATTTCCAGTCATAACCAAGCAGATATATGAAAAACAAAAGGATCAAGTTATCCTCGCATGATCAAGGAAAACACATTGTTTTTGTCACTCTTACAATCGTCAACTATACGGCACATCCAATGATAATACAATCAATAACACAATACTCAATGAATTTTTGTATGATGTAAATATTGTAAACAATATCAATCATCAATCTAGGTTGTTGCTCATAAAATGAAAAGGTAAAATCTGATGTAGCCAATGAAAGAAAATCAAAATTTCAGGTATTTATTATAACAAATATATCCAAATGTTAACAAAAACAATAGTAGTAAACATTAAGTTATAACTTACGTTCTGTTGTACATTTCCAGTCATAACCAGGCAGATATATGAAAAACAAGAGCATACAGTTATCTTAGCATGATCAAGGAAAACACATTATTTTTGTCACTATTACAATCGTCAATTATACGGCACATCCAATGATAATAAAATCAACAACACAATACTCAATGAATTTTTGTATGATGTAAAAATTTTAAATAATTCCCATCATCAATCTAGGTTGTTGCTAATATTATGGAAAGGTAAAATCTGATGTCGGCACATACAGAAAATCAAAATTTCAGGTATTTTCTAGAACAATTAAATCAAACATTTAACACAAATCCTAGTAATAATCATCAAGTAATAACTTAAGGACTGTTGTAAATTTCCAGGCATAACCAGGCAGATATATGAAAAACAAAAGCATACAATTATCTTCGCATGATCAAGGAAAACACATTGTTTTTGTCACTATTACAATTGTCAATTATACGGCACATCCAATGATAATTTAATCAACAACACAATACTCAATGAATTTTTGTAGGATGTTAATATTATAAATCATTTCCATCATCAATTTAGGTTGTTTCTCATAATACGGAAAGGTAAAATCTGATGTCGGCACTGACAGAAAATCAAAATTTCAGGTATTTTTTGGAACAAATATATCAAACGGTTGACACAACTCTTAGTAATAAACATTAAGTTATAACTTACGTTCTGTTGTAAATTTCCAGTCATAACCAAGCAGATATATGAAAAACAAAAGGATCAAGTTATCCTCGCATGATCAAGGAAAACACATTGTTTTTGTCACTCTTACAATCGTCAACTATACGGCACAACCAATGATAATACAATCAATAACACAATACTCAATGAATTTTTGTATGATGTAAATATTGTAAACAATATCAATCATCAATCTAGGTTGTTGCTCATAAAATGAAAAGGTAAAATCTGATGTAGCCAATGACAGAAAATCAAAATTTCAGGTATTCATTGGAACAAATCTATCAAACAGTTGACACAAATCTTAGTAGCAAAAATCAAGTAATAACTTACGTCCTGTTGTAAATTTCCAGTCATAACCAGGCAGATATATGAAAAACAAAAGGATCAAGTTATCCTCGCATGATCAAGGAAAGCACATTGTTTTTGTCACTCTTACAATCGTCAACTATACGGCACAACCAATGATAATACAATCAATAACACAATACTCAATGAATTTTTGTATGATGTAAATATTGTAAACAATATCAATCATCAATCTAGGTTGTTGCTCATAAAATGAAAAGGTAAAATCTGATGTAGCCAATGACAGAAAATCAAAATTTCAGGTATTCATTGGAACAAATCTATCAAACAGTTGACACAAATCTTAGTAGTAAAAATCAAGTAATAACTTACGTCCTGTTGTAAATTTCCAGTCATAACCAGGCAGATATATGAAAAACAAAAGGATCAAGTTATCCTCGCATGATCAAGGAAAACACATTGTTTTTGTCACTCTTACAATCGTCAACTATACGGCACATCCAATGATAATACAATCAATAACACAATACTCAATGAATTTTTGTATGATGTAAATATTGTAAACAATATCAATCATCAATCTAGGTTGTTGCTCATAAAATGAAAAGGTAAAATCTGATGTAGCCAATGACAGAAAATCAAAATTTCAGGTATTTATTATAACAAATATATCCAAATGTTAACAAAAACAATAGTAGTAAACATTAAGTTATAACTTACGTTCTGTTGTACATTTCCAGTCATAACCAGGCAGATATATGAAAAACAAGAGCATACAGTTATCTTAGCATGATCAAGGAAAACACATTGTTTTTGTCACTATTACAATCGTCAATTATACGGCACATCCAATGATAATAAAATCAACAACACAATACTCAATGAATTTTTGTATGATGTAAAAATTTTAAATAATTCCCATCATCAATCTAGGTTGTTGCTAATATTATGGAAAGGTAAAAACTGATGTCGGCACATACAGAAAATCAAAATTTCAGGTATTTTCTAGAACAATTAAATCAAACATTTAACACAAATCCTAGTAATAAACATCAAGTAATAACTTACCGGCTGTTGTAAATTTCCAGGCATAACCAGGCAGATATATGAAAAACAAAAGCATACAATTATCTTCGCATTATCAAGGAAAACACATTGTTTTTGTCACTATTACAATTGTCAATTATACGGCACATCCAATGGTAATACAATCAACAACACAATACTCAATGAATTTTTGTAGGATGTTAATATTATAAATCATTTCCATCATCAATTTAGGTTGTTTCTCATGATACGGAAAGGTAAAATCTGATGTCGGCACCGACAGAAAATCAAAATTTCAGGTATTTATTGGAACAAATATATCAAACGGTTGACACAACTCTTAGTAATAAACATTAAGTTATAACTTACGGACTGTTGTAAATTTCCAGTCATAACCAAGCAGATATATGAAAAACAAAAGGATCAAGTTATCGTCGCATGATCAAGGAAAACACATTGTTTTTGTCACTCTTACAATCGTCAACTATACGGCACAACCAATGATAATACAATCAATAACACAATACTCAATGAATTTTTGTATGATGTAAATATTGTAAACAATATCAATCATCAATCTAGGTTGTTGCTCATAAAATGAAAAGGTAAAATCTGATGTAGCCAATGACAGAAAATCGAAATTTCAGGTATTTATTGGAACAAATCAATCAAACAGTTAACACAAATCTTAGTAGTTAACATCAAGTAATAACTAAATAACTTACCGACTGTTGTAATATCCAGTCATAACCAGGCAGTTATATGAAAAATAAAAACATCAAGTTATATTCACATGATCAAATAAGACACATTGTTTTTTTTTACTATTACAATCGTCAATTATATGTCACATTTGCTGGAGCCTCGATAGCCAAAATTAATCTCATTTGAGTAGTGGCATGGTACATAATATACACATTTTCGTAGTACACGATTTGAAATTATACAGAACTAGTTTAATTTTACTTCTAAATTCATAAATTAAAGGGGTTTTCGCACCTGACCCTTCCGCTTCTACATTAGTTTAGATATTTTGGATTACCACCTTTTGGCCCCTAGCATCACTGAAGAGTCGTAGGAGGACGAAACAGCTGTTTGGTGCAGTTTAATTCATTTTATGGTCATACTGTATCCATTATTAACTTTAAAAAGTGCAGCACATGTGTGTAACGTCATCTCCAATGATAAAAAATTAACTACACAATACCCAATGAATGTTTGTATGATGCAACTATTATAAACAATTTCGATCATCGATCTAGGTTGCTGATTATAATATGGAAAGGTGAAATCTGATGTCGCCAATGACAGAAGATTAAAAGTTCGGGTATTTATTGGAACAATTCTTTCAAACAATTAACAAAAATAAGAGTAGTAAAAAACAAGTAATAACTTACAATCTGTTGTAATTTCCAGTCATAACCAGGCAGATGTATGAAAAACAAAAACGTCAAGTTATCTTCTTATAATCAAGGATAACACATTGTTTTTGTCATTATCACATTCGTCAATTATACGGCACATTTAATGATAATACAATCAACAACACAATACTCAATGAATTTTTGTATGATGTAAAAAATTTAAATAATTCCAATCATCAATCTAGGTTGTTGCTAATATTATGGAAAGGTAAAATCTGATGTCGGCACATACAGAAAATCAAAATTTCAGGTATTTTCTAGAACAATTAAATCAAACATTTTACACAAATCCTAGTAATAATATCAAGTAATAACTTAAGGACTGTTGTAAATTTCGAGTCATAACCAGGCATATATATGAAAAACAAAAGGATCAAGTTATCCTCGCATGATCAAGGAAAACACATTGTTTTTGTCACTCTTACAATCGTAAACTATACCGCACATCCAATGATAATACAATCAATAACACAATACTCAATGGATTTTTGTATGATGTAAATATTGTAAACAATATCAATCATCAATCTAGGTTGTTGCTCATAAAATGAAAAGGTAAAATCTGATGTAGCCAATGACAGAAAATCAAAATTTCAGGTATTCATTGGAACAAATCTATCAAAGAGTTGACACAAATCTTAGTAGTAAAAATCAAGTAATAACTTACGTCCTGTTGTAAATTTCCAGTCATAACCAGGCAGATATATGAAAAACAAAAGGATCAAGTTATCCTCGCATGATCAAGGAAAACACATTGTTTTTGTCACTCTTACAATCGTCAACTATACCGCACATCCAATGATAATACAATCAATAACACAATATTCAATGAATTTTGGTAATGTAAATATTGTAAACAATATTAATCATCAATCTTGGTTGTTGCTCATAAAATGAAAAGGTAAAATCTGATGTAGCCAATGACAGAAAATCAAAATTTCAGGTATTCATTGGAACAAATCTATCCAAATGTTAACTCAAATCTTGGTAATAAACATTAAGTTATAACTTTCGTCCTGTTGTAAATTTCCAGTCATAACCAGGCAGATATATGAAAAACAAAAGGATCAAGTTATCCTCGCATGATCAAGGGAAACACATTGTTTTTGTCACTATTACAATTGTCAATTATACGGCACATCCAATGATAATTTAATCAACAACACAATACTCGATGAATTTTTGTAGGATGTAAAAATTATAAATAATTTCCATCATCAATTTAGGTAGTTGCTCATAATACGGAAAGGTAAAATCTGATGTAAGCACATACAGAAAATAAAAATTTCAGGTATTTTCTAGAACAATTAAATCAAACGTTTAACACAAATCTTAGTAATAAACATCAAGTAATAACTTAAGGACTGTTGTAAATTCCCAGGCATAACCAGGCAGATATATGAAAAACAAAAGCATACAATTATCTTCGCATGATCAAGGAAAACACATTGTTTTTGTCACTATTACAATTGTCAATTATACGGCACATCCAATGATAATTTAATCAACAACACAATACTCAATGAATTTTTGTATGATGTAAAAATTATAAATAATTCCCATCATCAATCTAGGTTGTTGCTAATATTATGGAAAGGTAAAATCTGATGTCGGCACTGACGGAAAATCAAAATTTCAGGTATTCATTGGAACAAATATATCAAACGGTTGACACAACTCTTAGTAATTAACATCAAGTTATAACTTACGTTCTGTTGTAAATTTCCAGTCATAACCAGGCAGATATATGAAAAACAAAAGGATCAAGTTATCCACGTATGATCAAGTAAAACACATTGTTTTTGTCACTCTTACAATCGTCAATTATACGGCACATCCAATGATAATACAATCAACAACACAATACTCAATGAATTTTTGTAGGATGTAAAAATTTTAAATAATTCCCATCATCAATCTAGGTTGTTGCTAATATTATGGAAAGGTAAAATCTGATGTCGGCACTGACAGAAAATCAAAATTTCAGGTATTTTCTAGAACAATTAAATCAAACATTTAACACAAATCCTAGTAATAATCATCAAGTAATAACTTAAGGACTGTTGTAAATTTCCAGGCATAACCAGGCAGATATATGAAAAACAAAAGGATCAAGTTATCCTCGCATGATCAAGGAAAACACATTGTTTTTGTCACTCTTACAATCGTCAACTATACCGCACATCCAATGATAATACAATCAATAACACAATATTCAATGAATTTTTGTATGATGTAAATATTGTAAACAATATTAATCATCAATCTTGGTTGTTGCTCATCAAATGAAAAGGTAAAATCTGATGTAGCCAATGACAGAAAATCGAAATTTCAGGTATTTATTGGAACAAATCAATCAAACAGTTAACACAAATCTTAGTAGTTAACATCAAGTAATAACTAAATAACTTACCGACTGTTGTAATATCCAGTCATAACCAGGCAGTTATATGAAAAATAAAAACATCAAGTTATATTCACATGATCAAATAAGACACATTGTTTTTTTTTACTATTACAATCGTCAATTATATGTCACATTTGCTGGAGCCTCGATAGCCAAAATTAATCTCATTTGAGTAGTGGCATGGTACATAATATACACATTTTCGTAGTACACGATTTGAAATTATACAGAACTAGTTTAATTTTACTTCTAAATTCATAAATTAAAGGGGTTTTCGCACCTGACCCTTCCGCTTCTACATTAGTTTAGATATTTTGGATTACCACCTTTTGGCCCCTAGCATCACTGAAGAGTCGTAGGAGGACGAAACAGCTGTTTGGTGCAGTTTAATTCATTTTATGGTCATACTGTATCCATTATTAACTTTAAAAAGTGCAGCACATGTGTGTAACGTCATCTCCAATGATAAAAAATCAACTACACAATACCCAATGAATGTTTGTATGATGCAACTATTATAAACAATTTCGATCATCGATCTAGGTTGCTGATTATAATATGGAAAGGTGAAATCTGATGTCGCCAATGACAGAAGATTAAAAGTTCGGGTATTTATTGGAACAATTCTTTCCAAAATTTACAAAAATAAGAGTAGTAAAAAACAAGTAATAACTTACAATCTGTTGTAATTTCCAGTCATAACCAGGCAGATGTATGAAAAACAAAAACGTCAAGTTATCTTCTTATAATCAAGGATAACACATTGTTTTTGTCATTATCACATTCGTCAATTATACGGCACATTTAATGATAATACAATCAACAACACAATACTCAATGAATTTTTGTATGATGTAAAAAATTTAAATAATTCCAATCATCAATCTAGGTTGTTGCTAATATTATGGAAAGGTAAAATCTGATGTCGGCACATACAGAAAATCAAAATTTCAGGTATTTTCTAGAACAATTAAATCAAACATTTTACACAAATCCTAGTAATAATATCAAGTAATAACTTAAGGACTGTTGTAAATTTCGAGTCATAACCAGGCATATATATGAAAAACAAAAGGATCAAGTTATCCTCGCATGATCAAGGAAAACACATTGTTTTTGTCACTCTTACAATCGTCAACTATACCGCACATCCAATGATAATACAATCAATAACACAATACTCAATGGATTTTTGTATGATGTAAATATTGTAAACAATATCAATCATCAATCTAGGTTGTTGCTCATAAAATGAAAAGGTAAAATCTGATGTAGCCAATGACAGAAAATCAAAATTTCAGGTATTCATTGGAACAAATCTATCAAAGAGTTGACACAAATCTTAGTAGTAAAAATCAAGTAATAACTTACGTCCTGTTGTAAATTTCCAGTCATAACCAGGCAGATATATGAAAAACAAAAGGATCAAGTTATCCTCGCATGATCAAGGAAAACACATTGTTTTTGTCACTCTTACAATCGTCAACTATACCGCACATCCAATGATAATACAATCAATAACACAATATTCAATGAATTTTGGTAATGTAAATATTGTAAACAATATTAATCATCAATCTTGGTTGTTGCTCATAAAATGAAAAGGTAAAATCTGATGTAGCCAATGACAGAAAATCAAAATTTCAGGTATTCATTGGAACAAATCTATCCAAATGTTAACTCAAATCTTGGTAATAAACATTAAGTTATAACTTTCGTCCTGTTGAAATTTCCAGTCATAACCAGGCAGATATATGAAAAACAAAAGGATCAAGTTATCCTCGCATGATCAAGGGAAACACATTGTTTTTGTCACTATTACAATTGTCAATTATACGGCACATCCAATGATAATTTAATCAACAACACAATACTCGATGAATTTTTGTAGGATGTAAAAATTATAAATAATTTCCATCATCAATTTAGGTAGTTGCTCATAATACGGAAAGGTAAAATTTGATGTAAGCACATACAGAAAATAAAAATTTCAGGTATTTTCTAGAACAATTAAATCAAACGTTTAACACAAATCTTAGTAATAAACATCAAGTAATAACTTAAGGACTGTTGTAAATTCCCAGGCATAACCAGGCAGATATATGAAAAACAAAAGCATACAATTATCTTCGCATGATCAAGGAAAACACATTGTTTTTGTCACTATTACAATTGTCAATTATACGGCACATCCAATGATAATTTAATCAACAACACAATACTCAATGAATTTTTGTATGATGTAAAAATTATAAATAATTCCCATCATCAATCTAGGTTGTTGCTAATATTATGGAAAGGTAAAATCTGATGTCGGCACTGACGGAAAATCAAAATTTCAGGTATTCATTGGAACAAATATATCAAACGGTTGACACAACTCTTAGTAATTAACATCAAGTTATAACTTACGTTCTGTTGTAAATTTCCAGTCATAACCAGGCAGATATATGAAAAACAAAAGGATCAAGTTATCCACGTATGATCAAGTAAAACACATTGTTTTTGTCACTCTTACAATCGTCAATTATACGGCACATCCAATGATAATACAATCAACAACACAATACTCAATGAATTTTTGTAGGATGTAAACATTTTAAATAATTCCCATCATCAATCTAGGTTGTTGCTAATATTATGGAAAGGTAAAATCTGATGTCGGCACTGACAGAAAATCAAAATTTCAGGTATTTTCTAGAACAATTAAATCAAACATTTAACACAAATCCTAGTAATAATCATCAAGTAATAACTTAAGGACTGTTGTAAATTTCCAGGCATAACCAGGCAGATATATGAAAAACAAAAGGATCAAGTTATCCTCGCATGATCAAGGAAAACACATTGTTTTTGTCACTCTTACAATCGTCAACTATACCGCACATCCAATGATAATACAATCAATAACACAATATTCAATGAATTTTTGTATGATGTAAATATTGTAAACAATATTAATCATCAATCTTGGTTGTTGCTCATCAAATGAAAAGGTAAAATCTGATGTAGCCAATGACAGAAAATCGAAATTTCAGGTATTTATTGGAACAAATCAATCAAACAGTTAACACAAATCTTAGTAGTTAACATCAAGTAATAACTAAATAACTTACCGACTGTTGTAATATCCAGTCATAACCAGGCAGTTATATGAAAAATAAAAACATCAAGTTATATTCACATGATCAAATAAGACACATTGTTTTTTTTTACTATTACAATCGTCAATTATATGTCACATTTGCTGGAGCCTCGATAGCCAAAATTAATCTCATTTGAGTAGTGGCATGGTACATAATATACACATTTTCGTAGTACACGATTTGAAATTATACAGAACTAGTTTAATTTTACTTCTAAATTCATAAATTAAAGGGGTTTTCGCACCTGACCCTTCCGCTTCTACATTAGTTTAGATATTTTGGATTACCACCTTTTGGCCCCTAGCATCACTGAAGAGTCGTAGGAGGACGAAACAGCTGTTTGGTGCAGTTTAATTCATTTTATGGTCATACTGTATCCATTATTAACTTTAAAAAGTGCAGCACATGTGTGTAACGTCATCTCCAATGATAAAAAATCAACTACACAATACCCAATGAATGTTTGTATGATGCAACTATTATAAACAATTTCGATCATCGATCTAGGTTGCTGATTATAATATGGAAAGGTGAAATCTGATGTCGCCAATGACAGAAGATTAAAAGTTCGGGTATTTATTGGAACAATTCTTTCCAAAATTTACAAAAATAAGAGTAGTAAAAAACAAGTAATAACTTACAATCTGTTGTAATTTCCAGTCATAACCAGGCAGATGTATGAAAAACAAAAACGTCAAGTTATCTTCTTATAATCAAGGATAACACATTGTTTTTGTCATTATCACATTCGTCAATTATACGGCACATTTAATGATAATACAATCAACAACACAATACTCAATGAATTTTTGTATGATGTAAAAAATTTAAATAATTCCAATCATCAATCTAGGTTGTTGCTAATATTATGGAAAGGTAAAATCTGATGTCGGCACATACAGAAAATCAAAATTTCAGGTATTTTCTAGAACAATTAAATCAAACATTTTACACAAATCCTAGTAATAATATCAAGTAATAACTTAAGGACTGTTGTAAATTTCGAGTCATAACCAGGCATATATATGAAAAACAAAAGGATCAAGTTATCCTCGCATGATCAAGGAAAACACATTGTTTTTGTCACTCTTACAATCGTCAACTATACCGCACATCCAATGATAATACAATCAATAACACAATACTCAATGGATTTTTGTATGATGTAAATATTGTAAACAATATCAATCATCAATCTAGGTTGTTGCTCATAAAATGAAAAGGTAAAATCTGATGTAGCCAATGACAGAAAATCAAAATTTCAGGTATTCATTGGAACAAATCTATCAAAGAGTTGACACAAATCTTAGTAGTAAAAATCAAGTAATAACTTACGTCCTGTTGTAAATTTCCAGTCATAACCAGGCAGATATATGAAAAACAAAAGGATCAAGTTATCCTCGCATGATCAAGGAAAACACATTGTTTTTGTCACTCTTACAATCGTCAACTATACCGCACATCCAATGATAATACAATCAATAACACAATATTCAATGAATTTTGGTAATGTAAATATTGTAAACAATATTAATCATCAATCTTGGTTGTTGCTCATAAAATGAAAAGGTAAAATCTGATGTAGCCAATGACAGAAAATCAAAATTTCAGGTATTCATTAGAACAAATCTATCCAAATGTTAACTCAAATCTTGGTAATAAACATTAAGTTATAACTTTCGTCCTGTTGTAAATTTCCAGTCATAACCAGGCAGATATATGAAAAACAAAAGGATCAAGTTATCCTCGCATGATCAAGGGAAACACATTGTTTTTGTCACTATTACAATTGTCAATTATACGGCACATCCAATGATAATTTAATCAACAACACAATACTCGATGAATTTTTGTAGGATGTAAAAATTATAAATAATTTCCATCATCAATTTAGGTAGTTGCTCATAATACGGAAAGGTAAAATCTGATGTAAGCACATACAGAAAATAAAAATTTCAGGTATTTTCTAGAACAATTAAATCAAACGTTTAACACAAATCTTAGTAATAAACATCAAGTAATAACTTAAGGACTGTTGTAAATTCCCAGGCATAACCAGGCAGATATATGAAAAACAAAAGCATACAATTATCTTCGCATGATCAAGGAAAACACATTGTTTTTGTCACTATTACAATTGTCAATTATACGGCACATCCAATGATAATTTAATCAACAACACAATACTCAATGAATTTTTGTATGATGTAAAAATTATAAATAATTCCCATCATCAATCTAGGTTGTTGCTAATATTATGGAAAGGTAAAATCTGATGTCGGCACTGACAGAAAATCAAAATTTCAGGTATTTATTGGAACAAATATATCAAACGGTTGACACAACTCTTAGTAATAAACATTAAGTTATAATTTACGTTCTGTTGTAAATTTCCAGTCATAACCAGGCAGATATATGAAAAACAAAAGCATAAAGCTATCGTAGCATGATCAAGGAAAACACATTGTTTTTGTCACTCTTACAATCGTCAACTATACCGCACATCCAATGATAACTTAATCAATAACACAATATTCAATGAATTTTTGTATGATGTAAATATTGTAAACAATATCAATCATCAATCTAGGTTGTTGCTCATAAAATGAAAAGGTAAAATCTGATGTAGCCAATGACAGAAAATCAAAATTTCAGGTATTCATTGAAACAAATCTATCAAAGAGTTGACACAAATCTTAGTAGTAAAAATCAAGTAATAACTTACGTCCTGTTGTAAATTTCCAGTCATAACAAGGCAGATATATGAAAAACAAAAGGATCAAGTTATCCTCGCATGATCAAGGAAAACACATTGTTTTTGTCACTCTTACAATCGTCAACTATACGGCACAACCAATGATAATACAATCAATAACACAATACTCAATGAATTTTTGTATGATGTAAATATTGTAAACAATATCAATCATCAATCTAGGTTGTTGCTCATAAAATGAAAAGGTAAAATCTGATGTAGCCAATGACAGAAAATCAAAATTTCAGGTATTCATTAGAACAAATCTATCCAAATGTTAACTCAAATCTTGGTAATAAACATTAAGTTATAACTTTCGTCCTGTTGTAAATTTCCAGTCATAACCAGGCAGATATATGAAAAACAAAAGGATCAAGTTATCCTCGCATGATCAAGGGAAACACATTGTTTTTGTCACTATTACAATTGTCAATTATACGGCACATCCAATGATAATTTAATCAACAACACAATACTCGATGAATTTTTGTAGGATGTAAAAATTATAAATAATTTCCATCATCAATTTAGGTAGTTGCTCATAATACGGAAAGGTAAAATCTGATGTAAGCACATACAGAAAATAAAAATTTCAGGTATTTTCTAGAACAATTAAATCAAACGTTTAACACAAATCTTAGTAATAAACATCAAGTAATAACTTAAGGACTGTTGTAAATTCCCAGGCATAACCAGGCAGATATATGAAAAACAAAAGCATACAATTATCTTCGCATGATCAAGGAAAACACATTGTTTTTGTCACTATTACAATTGTCAATTATACGGCACATCCAATGATAATTTAATCAACAACACAATACTCAATGAATTTTTGTATGATGTAAAAATTATAAATAATTCCCATCATCAATCTAGGTTGTTGCTAATATTATGGAAAGGTAAAATCTGATGTCGGCACTGACAGAAAATCAAAATTTCAGGTATTTATTGGAACAAATATATCAAACGGTTGACACAACTCTTAGTAATAAACATTAAGTTATAATTTACGTTCTGTTGTAAATTTCCAGTCATAACCAGGCAGATATATGAAAAACAAAAGCATAAAGCTATCGTAGCATGATCAAGGAAAACACATTGTTTTTGTCACTCTTACAATCGTCAACTATACCGCACATCCAATGATAACTTAATCAATAACACAATATTCAATGAATTTTTGTATGATGTAAATATTGTAAACAATATCAATCATCAATCTAGGTTGTTGCTCATAAAATGAAAAGGTAAAATCTGATGTAGCCAATGACAGAAAATCAAAATTTCAGGTATTCATTGAAACAAATCTATCAAAGAGTTGACACAAATCTTAGTAGTAAAAATCAAGTAATAACTTACGTCCTGTTGTAAATTTCCAGTCATAACAAGGCAGATATATGAAAAACAAAAGGATCAAGTTATCCTCGCATGATCAAGGAAAACACATTGTTTTTGTCACTCTTACAATCGTCAACTATACGGCACAACCAATGATAATACAATCAATAACACAATACTCAATGAATTTTTGTATGATGTAAATATTGTAAACAATATCAATCATCAATCTAGGTTGTTGCTCATAAAATGAAAAGGTAAAATCTGATGTAGCCAATGACAGAAAATCAAAATTTCAGGTATTCATTGGAACAAATCTATCCAAATGTTAACTCAAATCTTGGTAATAAACATTAAGTAATAACTTTCGTCCTGTTGTAAATTTCCAGTCATAACCAGGCAGATATATGAAAAACAAAAGGATCAAGTTATCCTCGCATGATCAAGGGAAACACATTGTTTTTGTCACTATTACAATTGTCAATTATACGGCACATCCAATGATAATTTAATCAACAACACAATACTCGATGAATTTTTGTAGGATGTAAAAATTATAAATAATTTCCATCATCAATTTAGGTAGTTGCTCATAATACGGAAAGGTAAAATCTGATGTAAGCACATACAGAAAATAAAAATTTCAGGTATTTTCTAGAACAATTAAATCAAATGTTTAACACAAATCTTAGTAATAAACATCAAGTAATAACTTAAGGACTGTTGTAAATTCCCAGGCATAACCAGGCAGATATATGAAAAACAAAAGCATACAATTATCTTCGCATGATCAAGGAAAACACATTGTTTTTGTCACTATTACAATTGTCAATTATACGGCACATCCAATGATAATTTAATCAACAACACAATACTCAATGAATTTTTGTATGATGTAAAAATTATAAATAATTCCCATCATCAATCTAGGTTGTTGCTCATGATACGGAAAGGTAAAATCTGATGTCGGCACTGACAGAAAATCAAAATTTCAGGTATTTATTGGAACAAATATATCAAACGGTTGACACAACTCTTAGTAATAAACATTAAGTTATAACTTACGTTCTGTTGTAAATTTCCAGTCATAACCAGGCAGATATATGAAAAACAAAAGCATAAAGCTATCGTAGCATGATCAAGGAAAACACATTGTTTTTGTCACTCTTACAATCGTCAACTATACCGCACATCCAATGATAACTTAATCAATAACACAATATTCAATGAATTTTTGTATGATGTAAATATTGTAAACAATATCAATCATCAATCTAGGTTGTTGCTCATAAAATGAAAAGGTAAAATCTGATGTTGCCAATGACAGAAAATCAAAATTTCAGGTATTCATTGTAACAAATCTATCAAAGAGTTGACACAAATCTTAGTAGTAAAAATCAAGTAATAACTTACGTCCTGTTGTAAATTTCCAGTCATAACCAGGCAGATATATGAAAAACAAAAGCATACAATTATCTTCGCATGATCAAGGAAAACACATTGTTTTTGTCACTCTTACAATCGTCAACTATACCGCACATCCAATGATAACTTAATCAATAACACAATATTCAATGAATTTTTGTATGATGTAAATATTATAAACAATTTCCATCATCAATCTAGGTTGTTGCTTATAATATGGAAAGGTAAAATCTAATGTAGGCACTGACAGAAAATCAAAATTTCAGGTATTTATTAGAGCAAATATATCCAAATGTTTACAAAAACAACAGTAGTAAACATCAAGTAATAACTTACGGACTGTTGTAAATTTCCAGTCATAACCAGGCAGATATATGAAAAACAAAAGGATCAAGTTATCCTCGCATGATCAAGGAAAACACATTGTTTTTGTCACTCTTACAATCGTCAACTATACCGCACATCCAATGATAATACAATCAATAACACAATATTCAATGAATTTTTGCAATGTAAATATTGTAAACAATATTAATCATCAATCTTGGTTGTTGCTCATAAAATGAAAAGGTAAAATCTGATGTAGCCAATGACAGAAAATCAAAATTTCAGGTATTCATTAGAACAAATCTATCCAAATGTTAACTCAAATCTTGGTAATAAACATTAAGTTATAACTTTCGTCCTGTTGTAAATTTCCAGTCATAACCAGGCAGATATATGAAAAACAAAAGAAAGAATAAAGTTATTTTCCCATGATCATTGAAAACACATTGTTTTTGTCACTATTACAATCGTCATCGAGTAGTAAACATCAAATAATTACTGACGTTTTGTTGCAATATCCAGTCAAAACCAGGCAGATATTTATATATTATCACACTGTATTTTCAGGGTTTGTCGCGAGAGCAATATTCCTCAGGTGAGCACGTGGATGAAATCGAGAGGCCACCACAGGTGACTCGAGATTTTATCCAAGTGTGAGCGATGAAAATACTGAAAATACTGTGTGATATCATCTATCTGCTACTACCTTATATTTCTTAATTAAACACCATAATTTTAAAACGGCTTGTAGTGTCATTGATCGCCATCTATCTTTGTATCTGTATTTTTAAGTGATATGAAGATGGACGTTTTTGAGTATGCTCATTAGTGTGTTTACTTGTTGTGATTGACAATGATATTCTGTTCTCATTTTGAGAACTTGATGTTTATTTGGATGTGACAAAGATTTACATGGCGGGTGTCGTCGATGAAGCAGAAGACATTTACTCTTCCGGAACACCTGGTCTTATTCTCTTGTACTTTTGCCACTGGTTTAATTGATTTTGACTTTGGATTATGATTTTGTTAACGCTTCGGTATTCTCTCATATATTTTGAAAAACTTAACCAAACAGAAGATTTGCGCGGAGTAGAACAGTGAACACTAAAATTATGTGAAAAAAAAAGAATTGAAAACAAAGATATCGCCATTGACTTTCCTATTTGCATATTTACGATTGAAATAGTGTTTTTATTTTCAAAATATTTTTTCATCATTTTTTATTGATATTTTAATGACGGCCTATCTTCTTAAGTGGATCACTTTTGGTGGGATACTATAACTTGAAATGACGTCAGGTTATCGCGAGCAGACGTTTTTGTTTTTGAGAAAATACGTTCTCAAGTGGTGTAAAATGGGAAAATTCGTTCTCAAATTCTTCTCACATTGTCAGATCATGATATTGAGTTTATCAAGTTACCGGTAGGTGGTATAAAGCAGTATATAGATAATAAGTGAAAAATAAAGTCATCAATTTGTCTGGACAGGATCAAGGAAAACACACTATTTCGGTTTTATCGCCTTATGGATTACTCCTCAATGAGTTCATTTTTATGTCAGCAATTTTATTAGAGTCAGAAGTGGGAGTCAGAATACACTTTCTGAACTCATAGAACAATAGATCGATAAGTACACCTGTCATTAGACATGTGTTGGTTAACTAAAACACAGGGCCGCCGTGTGGCAAGATCGAAAACCCGTGACGGAAACAACCGAAACCCAAAGCCACTTGCGTGGTTCAGTGCACATCAGGTAAACTTGACAACGGCATAGTCAGAGGGTCGCAATATTGGCGATGATTACAGTTAACAAGTGGCAACTGGAACTATGACAGGTGGTCGTAAAACGGATAAGCAGAATATGATAAGTACAAGTGAACTCAACTCGATCTAAAAAATGAAACTTGTACAGTCAATGTACATGTGTGCAAATTTTACGATTTTTAATTTTTGCAATTTTCATAGGGTTGCTAAATTCGCAACAATTAGACACACGCAAACTATACCCGATATAATGTAATATATGTTGCAGATAGCATCAAAATAATTAGAGACATGACGACGCATTGCTTACCTATTTCTTTGTCCGTTATTTTGATTTCTCCAGCAGTATTTTCCATCTGAAAATGGGAAAAGAATGATAACAGGATGGTAGAAATCGTCTCATTTTAAGTATAGAGCGATTTTTAACCGTATCTTTAAACAGTTACGTAGCTGAGTGATAAACTTGACGATTTAGATTTTCCGATCGTGGACTTTCCTTTTCTTGAAAGTAGCATCCCAGCCTCTCCTTGCTATGGAGTTCACGTTTCGCAGTGGATTCGTTATTATATGGCTTGCTCTGAATATCGAGATTTTTGGGATAAATGCCAGCTACGGACGAACAAACTTACGGCAAAGACATACGAGAGATACAGATTGATGAAGACGATGGGCAAGTTTAATGATCGCCATCTTGTTCTCTTTGAGAAATATTCTTCATCCTGGCATGGTATGAAGATGGAAGGTTTTTAATCTGTTCATTGGTATGCCTGCTTGTTGGGATTGAGAAATATGTCCAAGTCTTTACTTTGAAACCATGGCATTTACTTGGATTTTACCTTGATTTACACGACGGGTGTCGTCGATAAAGCAGAAGACGCTTAATCTTCCGAACACCTTGTCTTATTCTCTTGTACCATATAAATATTACCTTTGTTCATATCTTGCCCCTGGTCTAATCGATTTTGAATTCGGATTATTGTTTTGTTGACGCTTTGGTATTCTTTAATTTATTTTGAAACCATCATTTTAATAGTAGGTGATGGTTCAGTATCAGTGTTATTTGCCTTCTAGTTATACAATAGGTGTTTTTTCACATTGAGATCTTGTGATCTTGAAAGTTTGTCGATGTCATTGATTTGACAAAACTTTATCGTACTTTATGCCAGGAACTTTCTTACTAACTATCAATGCTATGTACTACTCTTTCTTATTAAGAAGTCACTTTACTCTCTCCAAAATCCGTCCAGAATGCTCTAACTATACTAGCCCAGCGCATGTAACAAAACGGCGGTATATCAATTTGTTTTAAGACATGTATCTACACCAATAAATAAACTGGTGAACTTATGTTATTGTTTTTTTTGTTATCAATGTCGTTGTTCATAGAAATACAACTCTTCATTTTTGCAGCATTATGATCAACTGGTATATGATTATGACTGAGAAATTAACATTTATCCGGCAGCCAACGATACGATTCATTACCTGTCGTTACCTTTTACTAATTACAAGATGGTTTTTATCGCGATTGACATTAAAATTTCAAGTACTTCTAAACGTCTCTATAAATATACAGTTGTTTTGTTCAATTTTAGTAGCCACCATAGTGGTCATTTCGACACACACCAAACGCAGCAGATTGTGACAATTTTTGACACATTACTTCGTATGATGAAATATAAATCGTCGGCACTTATAAAAATATTACTTTGAAACTGATGAGTACTGATTTTACGAATATTTAATTGAATTACACGTATATCCTGTATTATAGCCAGCTAAACAATATATTCTTTTTATATTTAACAATATTATCATAAATAAGGTATTATAGCTAAAGCAAGACAAACAACGTGAAATATCTTATCGTTTGTACACGACAAGGGGATGATACAGCATATACTCTTGTGCAAACGCCAATGGTACGGAAATAGTTCAAGTAAAACAGTTGACGACAAATAGTATTACCCTTGATCTATTGCTTATTGAGAAGACGTAATATCATGTAAAAACACAACAAACACGTAATATATGGTGAACGCCATTGCCTTTTGAAGAATCATACCATATTTGAAAGAATAAAAACAAATACAAACAAATGTTCGGGCGTTTTCTTCATAAGGACCAAAATTACATCTGAAACAAAGTCTCAGTGGGTTTAAACTCAAAATCAACCATCAATCATTCACCAAAAACACAACTTTACGATTCAAAATCATTCCGTCGAACTGCTCCAGACAACGGAAAGAGTTTGAGTGGATATACAGAGTATGTTTTAGGAATGTGATGGACAAAGTTTCGGGCATGTAAAATCAGATGCTTCTTGTTTAGTAGTTGGTATACTCACCCTAGAAGTGCTCGATGTTGATGTTGGGGAACTGAGACTAGAAGAAGACACCTGGGGTTCAGGTTTCGACTTTGGTTCACTTCTGGGTTTCTGTGTTGAGGTCGCCGTGGGGGGTCTGATTGGAGCACTTGCTGCTTTCCCGGGAAGGGGAGGAGATGGTGACTCTCTCCTTCCTGCTGCCTGAAAACATCAAATAAAACCAAATGCGAGTTTTTAACTTGTAAAAATGAAACAGTTACAGCATGAAATTGTATTCTAAGCAATCTAAAATCACCTTCTCTGGGATAAATGACAGTGTTTGAAATAAGGAAGGGTCATGTATCTGTATACCGTGCTGTTGTCAATAGTTTGGTTTGGTTTATTCACCCTTTTTACAGGCAGGGTCGTTTAAGGACGTGCCAGGTTTTGAGGTGGAGGAAAGCTGGAGTACCCGGAGAAATACCACCGACCTACGGTCAGTACCTGGCAATTGCCCCACGTGGGTTTCCAAATCACGTAGGGCAGTTCGATAGTTTTCAATGGAGTACGGGTATGCTTTGGATGGTACTTATATATGATGCGTGTTTATATTAGGTTTATAGTGGGCATCTTTGTCTCCATCATGTCTGTCATAAGATTCAATTTTACATTTAATTTGAATAGTAGGTATTCTGCTTCTTAAAAAGGCTTTAATTTTACACAATTAGGGAATTGTATAATATGAAGGATGCCTCATGACATAAGTGTGTTCAACAAATAATGGTTTTATAGCATTCATGTTAGATTTCACCAACAATATTTTACTGGAAATATATTAGCAACTTTACTTGTATCTACCAATGGCATATATATCATGACTTTACACAGGCAATATGTCTTCACGTGAATTTCATGTAAATTTCACGTGAAAATATGATACAAAAGTGGCGTGAAAGTCTTGCAGAAATCTTTTTTAAATACTTCATTCATTATGGTTTGCCCATGAATTTATTGTTGATTTCATGTAAATTTATCATTTATTTGATTTTCACATTCCTATTTTTTCGTTCAAATTCACCTGGATTTCACGTGAAATTCGTGTGAAATTAAATTCCTGGTTGACAATGTTTTCTGGAGTTTCATGTGAACAGGGGTAGAAATTAAGTTGGAAAGTATAAAATTTTAGACAATGAAAAGCATCATATAAATTGTCATAAATTGACATATATTTTAACTTTATTTTGCATATAAACCAAAAACAAACAAAAAATAGCATTTTGTTCCGCAAGCGTAATTATTTTTCCGAGTGGTATTACGATCACATGACAATCACATGTCAAGTTAGTGTGCTGTGAAATCGTCAACTCAGAAAGCATGATAAGTCTCTGATCAACTCAATAAATAAACTTATTGGTTTTCAACAATTATCAAAAACATTTTCATCGAACACGGCATGCATTTTGAATAAAGCAGTCGTCTGCAATTGTTTACGACAATAAAGTAAATTCTGAATCGATTTCCGGCATCATGGTTTCTGGATGTATTTGTACCGATCTTGAAACTTTTTGAACGGAAATACGAGGAAATTAACTGCCCATGCAATAAAGAAACGATTGCTTAAATGATTGAAAACACAAGTCTCCGAAGTAATATTTTCCTTGAAACAGCATTTTCTCGCAAGACGTCGTGTCAAGGTGACCATGATTTTTTTGAAATGTATGCTCGTTTTCTTATGAGAATGTCGACAGGCCTATCATTTCCATGTAATAATTCATTAATTGAATACTAACTGTCTTACAGTGAATTTAAGACGACCCTTTTATCATACCGCAGATGTTTTGTTACGACGACCGGTCTATTGTTCTAAAATGACTATGGGGCAAGCGAGATGTGAAAAAAATACCTGGAGTGGACAGATGATCACCTCGGGCGATGTAATTAGTCAGATTTATTGTCCAGGTGTCTCACACAGACATCTTTCCTGACGTAAAATCAAGTAACGACAGAAAAAATATAATAAGGGGGCCTTGCTTATATAAGAACTGATTTAGGTACATGTACGCGAAAGATGGGTATCCCGGACCGAATACCGGGGATACGAGGGTTGGTTTGCCGAGGAGAAATTTGGTATCCGAGTCACTACGGAAAACCGCCGATTTCGAGTCCTAGTGAAAGTTTATCCTGTGAAATTCACGTGAAGAAACATTGGCTTTGTACAATGTATGATTGATGTGGAGATATTAGCTGTGTGGTCTTCCTGCATGGCATTAATACAACAATTACCTACATGTTTCCGTAGATCTGATCTAGATTTATATTGCGGGTGTCGTCGATGAAGCAGAAGACACGAACTCTTCCAGGGAGATTTTTGTGATAAATATCAGCTGCGGACAAACAAACTTAAGGCAAAGGGATTCAAGAGATACAGTTTGATGAAGACGATGGGCAAGTTTAATGATCGCCATTTTGTTCTCTTTGAGAAATATTCTACATCCTTGCATGGTATGAAGATGGACGGTTTTGAATCTGCTCATTGGTATGACTATGTTTTTTTCACATCGAGATCTTGTGATCTTGAAAGTTTGTCGATGTGATTGAGTTTGACAATGATACTCGGTTCTCGTTTTGAGAACTTGATGTTTACTTGGATGTGACTAAGATTTACATGGCGGGTGTCGTCGATGAAGCAGAAGACGCTTACTCTTCCGGAACACCTGGTCTTATTCTCTTGTACATTTGCAAGGGTCTCCATGTGAATCTTTCCTTTGTTCATATTTTGCCCCTGGTTTAATCGATTTTGAGTTTGGATTATGATTGTGTTAACGCTTCGGTATTCTCTTATTTATTTTGACAAGAACGTATCGTACTTTATGTCAGGTACTTTCTTTCTAACTATCGATGCTCTTGTTTATTAAGAAGAAGTCACTTTACTCTCTCCGAAATCCGCACCCCGCGCATGCAACAAAACGGCGGTATATGAATTTGTTTAAAGACATGTATCTGCACCAAGAAATAAACAGGTGAACTTATGTTGTTATCAATGTCGTTGTTCATAGAAATACAACTCTTCAGTTTTGCAGCATTATGACCAGCTGGTATATGATCATGACTGAGAAATTAACATTTATCCGGCAGCCAACGATACGATTCATTATATGCACATGCAATATGAGTTGCAATGCAGGTTCCTAATGGGGTTATATTTTGGATACAAAGTCGTTACGTTTTACTAATTACAAGATGGGGATTATCGCGATTGACATTAAAATCCAAATTAGTACTTCTAAACGTCTCAATAAATATACAGGTGTTCTGTTCAATTTTAGTAGCCGTCAAAGTGGTCATTTCGACACACACCAAACGCAACAGCTTGTGATAGTTTTTGACACATTACTTCGTATGATAAAATATAAATCGTCGGCACTAATGGAAATATTACTTTGACACTGATGAGTACTGATTTTACGAATATTTAATTGAATTACACGTATATCCTGTATTATAACCAGCTAAACAATATATTGTGTTTAACAATAGTATCATAAATAATGTATTATAGCTAAAGCAAGACAAACAACGTTAAATATCTTATCGTTTGTACACGACAAAGTGATGATACAGCATATACTCTTGTGCAAACGCCAATGGTACGGAAAGAGTTGAAGTAAAACAGTTGACGACAAATAGTATTACCCTTGATCTATTGCTTATTGAGAAGACGTAATATCATGTAAAAGCACAACAAACACGTAATACATGGTAAACGCCATTGCCTTTTGAAGAATCATACCATATTTGAAAGAATAAAAACAAATACAAACAAATGTTCGGGCGTTTTCTTCATAAGGACCAAAATTACATCTGAAACAAAGTCTCAGTGGGTTTTAACTCAAGTGAATAATGGTAAATCAACCATCAACCATTCAGAAAAAACACAACTTTAAGATTCAAAATCATTCCGTCGAACTGCTCCAAGACAACGGAAAGATTTTGAGTGGATCTACAGAGTATGTTTTAAGAATGTGATGGACAAAGTTTCGGCCGTATGAAATAACATGCTCTTTGTTTAGTAGTTAATATACCCACCCTAGAAGTCTTTGATGTTGGTTTTGCGGAAGTGAGACTGACAGAAGACCCCTGGGGTTCAGGTTTCGACTTTGCATCACTCGTGGATTTCTGTGTGGAGGTCGCCGTGGGGGGTCTGATTGGAACACGGGACTTAGAAGCACTTTCTGCTCTCCAGGAAAGGGGAGGAGATGGTGACTCTCTCCTTGCTGTAACCTGGATTCAAATGCAACATTATGCGAGTTTTTCACTTGTAAGAGTGAAACAGTTACAGCATGAAATTATATTCAACGCAATCTAAAATTACCTTCTCTGGGGTAAATTTCAATGTTTAAAATAAGGAAGGGTCATGTATCTGTATACCATGCTGTTGTCAATGGTTTGGTTTGTTTTATTTACCATTTTTACAAGCAGGGTCGTTTAAGGACGTGTCAGGTTTTGAGGTGGAGGAAAGCTGGAATACCCGGAGAAATACCACCGACTTACGGTCAGTACCTGGCAATTGCCCCACGTGGGTTTCGAAATCACGTAGGGCAGTTCGATAGTTTTCAATGGAGTACGGGTATGCTTTGGATGGTACTTATATATGATGCGTGTTTATCTTAGGTTTGTAGTGGGCATCTTTGTCTCCATCATGTCTGGCATAAGTTTCAATTTTACATTTAATTTGAATAGTAGATTGTCTGCTTCTTTAAGAAATTTAATCTTACACAATTAGGGAATTGTATAATATGAAGGATGCCTCATGACATAAGTGTGTTCAACAAATAATAGTTTTATAGCATTCATGTTAGATTTCACCAACAATATTTTACTGGAAATATATTAGAAACTTTTCTTATATCTACCAATGGCATATATATCATGACTTTACACAGGCAATATGTCTTCACGTGAATTTCATGTAAATTTCACGTGAAATTCATGTAAAAAAGCTTTTTTGAATACTTCATTCATAATGCTTTGCCAATGAAGTTATTGTTTCATTCATGTAAATTAATAATTTAGTTGATTGTCACATTCATATATTTTTTATTCAAATTCACCTGGATTTCACGTGAAATTCGTGTGAAATACACGTGAATTTATGTGAACAGGAGTAGAAATTAAGTTGGAAAGTATGAAATTCCAGACAGTAAAGAAAACATGATATAAATTGTCATAAATTGAGATATATTTTAACCTTATTTTGCATTAAAAAAAAATTAATAACATTTCGTTATCTTTTCCGCGAGGTATTAAAAGTATTACGATCACGTGACAATCACATGTCCAGTTAGTGTGATGTGAAATCGTCAACTCAGAAAGCATTTTAAGTCTCTGATCAACTCAATAAACAAACTTATTGGTTTTGAACAATTATCAAAACCATTTTCATCGAACACGGCATGCATTTTGAATAAAACAGTCGTCTGCAATTGTTTACGACAATAAAGTAAATTCCTAATCGATTTCCGGCATCATGGTTTCTGGATGTATTTGTACCAATTTTGAAACTTTTTGAACGGAAATACGAGGAATTTACTGCCCATGCAATAAAGAAACTATTGCTTAAATGATTGAAAACACAAGTCTCCGAAGTAATATTTTCATTGAAATCAGCATTTTCTCGCGAGACGTCGTGTCAAGGTAACCATGATTTTTATAAAATGCATGCTCGTTTTCTTATGAGAATGTCGACAGGCCTATCATTTCCATGTAATAATTCATTAATTGAATACGAACTGTCTTACAGTGTATTTAAGATGACTCTTTATCATACCGCATATGTTTTGTTACGACGACCGGTCTATTGTTCTAAAATGACTATGGGGGAAGCGAGATGTGAAAAAAATACCTGGAGTGGACAGATGATCACCTCGGGCGATGTAATTAGTCAGATTTATTGTCCAGGTGTCTAACACAGACATCTTTCCTGACGTAAAATCAAGTAACGACAGAAAAGATATAATAAGGGGGCCTTGCTTATATAAGAACTGATTTAGGTACATGTACGCGAAAGATGGGTATCCCGGACCGAATACCGGGGATACGAAGGTTGGTTTCCAGAGGAGAAATTTGGTATCCGAGTGACTACGGAAAACCGCCGATTTCGAGTCCTAGTGAAGGTTTATCCTGTGAAATTCACTTGAAGAAACATTGGCTGTGTACAATGTATGATTGATGTGGAGATATTAGCTGTGTGGTCTTCCTGCATGGCATTAATACAACAATTACCTAGATGTTTCCGTAGATCTGACCTAGATTTATATGGCGGGTGTCGTCGATGAAGCAGAAGACACGAACTCTTCCAGGGAGATTTTTGTGATAAATATCAGCTGCGGACAAACAAACTTAAGGCAAAGGGATTCAAGAGATACAGTTTGATGAAGACGATGGGCAAGTTTAATGATCGCCATTTTGTTCTCTTTGAGAAATATTCTACATCCTTGCATGGTATGAAGATGGACGATTTTGAATCTGCTCATTGGTATGACTATGTTTTTTTCACATCGAGATCTTGTGATCTTGAAAGTTTGTCGATGTGATTGAGTTTGACAATGATACTCGGTTCTCATTTTGAGAACTTGATGTTTACTTGGATGTGACTAAGATTTACATGGCGGGTGTCGTCGATGAAGCAGAAGACGCTCACTCTTCCGGAACACCTGGTCTTATTATCTTGTACATTTGCAAGGGTATCCATGTGAATCTTTCCTTTGTTCATATTTTGCCCCTGGTTTAATCGATTTTGAGTTTGGATTATGATTGTGTTAACGCTTCGGCATTCTCTTATTTATTTTGACAAAAACGTATCGTACTTCATGTCAGGTACTTTCTTTCTAACTATCGATGCTCTTGTTTATTAAGAAGAAGTCACTTTACTCTCTCCGAAATCCGCACCCCGCGCATGCAACAAAACGGCGATATATAAATTTGTTTAAAGACATGTATCTGCACCAAGAAATAAACAGGTGAACTTATGTTGTTATCAATGTCGTTGTTCATAGAAATACAACTCTTCAGTTTTGCAGCATTATGACCAGCTGGTATATGATTATGACTGAGAAATTAACATTTATCCGGCAGCGAACGATACGATTCATTATATGCACATGCAATATGAGTTGCAATGCAAGTTCCTAATGGGGTTATATTTTGGATACAAAGTCTTTACGTTTTACTAATTACAAGATGGGGATTATCGCGATTGACATTAAAATCCAAATTAGTACTTCTAAACGTCTCAATAAATATACAGGTGTTCTGTTCAATTTTAGTAGCCGTCAAAGTGGTCATTTCGACACACACCAAACGCAACAGCTTGTGATAGTTTTTGACACATTACTTCGTATGATGAAATATAAATCGTCGGCACTAATGGAAATATTACTTTGACACTGATGAGTACTGATTTTACGAATATTTAATTGAATTACACGTATATCCTGTATTATAACTAGCTAAACAATATATTGTGTTTAACAATAGTATCATAAATAATGTATTATAGCTAAAGCAAGACAAACAACGTGAAATATCTTATCGTTTGTACACGACAAAGTGATGATACAGCATATACTCTTGTGCAAACGCCAATGGTACGGAAAGAGTTGAAGTAAAACAGTTGACGACAAATAGTATTACCCTTGATCTATTGCTTATTGAGAAGACGTTATTTCTTGTAAAAGCACAACAAACACGTAATACATGGTGAACGCTATTGCCTTTTGAAGAATCATACCATATTTGAAAGAATAAAAACAAATACAAACAAATGTTCGGGCGTTTTCTTCATAAGGACCAAAATTACATCTGAAACAAAGTCTCAATGGGTTTTAACTCAAGTGAATACTGGTAAATCAACCATCAACCATTCAGAAAAAACACAACTTTAAGATTCAAAATCATTCCGTCGAACTGCTCCAAGACAACGGAAAGATTTTGAGTGGATCTACAGAGTATGTTTTAAGAATTTGATGGACAAAGTTTCGGCCGTATGAAATAACATGCTCTTTGTTTAGTAGTTAATATACCCACCCTAGAAGTCTTTGATGTTGGTTTTGCGGAAGTGAGACTGGCAGAAGACCCCTGGGGTTCAGGTTTCGACTTTGCATCACTCGTGGATTTCTGTGTGGAGGTCGCCGTGGGGGGTCTGATTGGAACACGGGACTTAGAAGCACTTTCTGCTCTCCAGGAAAGGGGAGGAGATGGTGACTCTCTCCTTGCTGTAACCTGGATTCAAACGCAACATTATGCGAGTTTTTCACTTGTAAGAGTGAAACAGTTACAGCATGAAATTATATTCAACGCAATCTAAAATTACCTTCTCTAGGGTAAATTTCAATGTTTAAAATAAGGAAGGGTCATGTATCTGTATACCATGCTGTTGTTAATGTTTTGGTTTGGTTTATTTACCCTATTTACAAGCAGGGTCGTTCAAGGACGTGCAAGCTTTTGGGGGTGGAGGAAAGCTGGAGTACCCGGATAAATACCACCGACTTACGGTCAGTACCTGGCAATTGCCCCACGTGGGTTTCGAATTCACGTTGGGCAGTTCGATAGTTTTCAATGGAGTACGGGTATGCTTTGGATGGTACTTATATATGATGCGTGTTTATCTTAGGTTTATAGTGGGTATCTTTGTCTCCATCATGTCTGTCATAAGATTCAATTTTACATTTCATTTGAATAGTAGATATTCTGCTTCTTAAAAAGGCTTTAATTTTACACAATTAGGGAATTGTATAATATGAAGGATGCCTCATGACATAAGTGTGTTCAACAAATAATGGTTTTATAGCATTCATGTTAGATTTCACCAAAAACATTGTACTTGAAATACATTAGCAACTTTACTTATATCTACCAATGGCATATATTTCATGACTTTACACAGGCAATATGTCTTCACGTGAATTTCATGTAAATTTCACGTGAAAATGTGATACAAAAGTGACGTGAAATTCATGTAAAAAACGTTTTTTGAATACTTCATTCATTATGCTTTGCCAATGAACTTGTTGTTAATTTCAAATTAATCATTTAGTTGATTTTCACATTCATGTTTTTTCATTCGAATTCACCTGGATTTCACGTGAAATTCGTGTGAAATTCACGTGAATTTCATGTGAAAAAGGGTAGAAATTAAGTTGGAAAGTTTGAAATTCCAGACGATGAAAAAAAATGATACAAATTGTCATAAATATTTTTCCGCGTGGTATTGAAAGTATTACGATCACATGACTATCACATGTCCAGTTAGTGTCAACTCAGAAAGCATGATAAGTCTCTGATCAACTCAATAAACAAACTCATTGGTTTTGAACAATTATCAAACACATTTTCATCGAAAACGGCATGCATTTTGAATTAACCAGTCGTCTGCAATTGTTTACGACAATAAAGTAAATTCTGAATCGATTTCCGGCATCATGGTTTCTGGATGTATTTGTACCGATTTTGAAACTTTTTGAACGGAGATACGAAGAAATTAAATGCCCATGCAATAAAGAAACTATTGCTTAAATGATTGAAAACACAAGTCTCCGAAGTAATATTTTCATTGAAACAGCATTTTCTCGCAAGACGTCGTGTCAAGGTGACCATGATTTTGATGATGCTCGTTTTCTTATGAGATTGTCGATAGGCCTATCATTTCCATGTTATAACTTATTAGTTGAATACGAACTGTCTTACAGTGAATTTAAGACGACCCTTTATCATACCGCATATGTTTTGTTACGACGACCGGTCTATTGTTCTTAAATCACTATGGGGGAAGCGAGGTGTGAAAAAAATACCTGGAGTGGACAGGTGATCACCTCGGGCGATGTAATTAGTCAGACCTATTGTCCAGGTGTCTAACACAGACATCTTTCCTAACGTAAAATCAAGTAACGGCAGAAAAAAATATAGAAAGGAGGACATTGCTTATATAAGAACTGATTTAGGTACATGTACGCGAAAGATGGGTATTCCGGATGGAATACCGGGGATACGAGGGTTGGTTTCCCGAGGAGAAATTTTGTATCCGAATGACTACGGAAAACCGCCAATATCGAGTCCTGGTGAAAGTTTTTCCTGTGAAATTCACGTGAAGAAACATTGGCTGTGTACAATGTATGATTGATGTGGAGATATTAGCTGTGTGGTCTTCCTGCATGGCATTAATACAACAATTACCTAGATGTTTCCTTAGATCTGACCTAGATTAATATTAAGCAGAAAACACAAACTCTTTCAGAACTTCTTATTTTTGTTCTCTTTTATTTTTTCAAGAGTCTCCGTGTAAATCATTTCTTTGTTTATATTTTGCTTCTGGTTCAATCGATTTTGAGTTTTGAATATGGTTTTGTTTTAGCTGTGGTATTCTTTGATTTTCTTTTAAACAAATCCACACTACTACCTTTTTTGCTGCTGCCGTTCTTGCTGCATTTATCTGAGTTATTCTTTCTTTGTCCAATCTCCCTGGTTCCTCTTTTTTCCTCCTCCCCTCTTCCTCTCTTCGTTTTCTGTCTTCATCCTCTTTCTTCTTTCTATCCATTTCTCCTTGTCGTGGTGACAGCGGTTTGTGTTTCTAAAATTTAATTCAAATCCATATTCATTTAACCTGGTTAGTGATTATTTTTATTTTAGTTGCCTTACAAACACAAGAAGCTGTCACCTGATTTTTATCATGGGTGATAGTAGCTCAATTCTATTTTTATGATGAATAATGTGTTATATGACCAAGAATTCGAAAAATATAATACGAAAAAGGAAAAACTTTAAAAGAGCGTAGCTTTATAAGTTTTACTGATACATGTATTTAGATCTGTTGATAATTAATCAGGGTGACATTTACTGATTCAGAACGAGAAAATATTTTCATTATAAAATGTCAGAAAATCGAGAAATAACAACAAAACCGGGGGGAGTCCGATTTATGATGGTATGTATATGTAATTACAAACTCCTCCTTCAAAAACCTTTACAAATATCACAGAATAACGAAGCGTAAACAAAATCATAATCCGAACTCAAAATCGATAAATGTAGGGGAAAATATGAACGAAAATGGCATATTTGCATAAAGACCATGTAAAAGTACAAGAAAATAAGACCAGGTATTCCAGAAGAATAAGCGTTTTCTGTTTCAAAAACGACCGCCATGTTGATCTTGGTCACTTCAAAATAAACAAAATGAGAACTGAGTTATCATTGTCAATCTTAACAAGTAATCATTTTAATCGGCATACTCAAAAACATCCATCTTCATATCACAAAAAAATCCAAAATGTTTCTCAATGAGACAAAAATGGCGATTATACATCTTGCTCATAGTTCTGGGAATGCCAACAGTGTGGAAAAATCTTTCCTCCAAACTTAACCAAAACATTGTTAACCAGGAATTTAATCATTCGTGCTATATCTTCTTCGGTTTATTTCATCTTAGCTTTTGTTATGTTTTGCAATGTTTATTCCAACATAGCTCACTACAATATATTTGTATTGTCGCACGCCTTAATTTGGAAAAGAAATCTCTCATAACGAGCGATCTAAGATATCAGTTTTGTATGAGGTGTTGTAGTGTATAGGATTGAAAAATCAAGTGTTTTGATCGAGGTATGGTAGTGTACAGGATGGAAAAATCAAGTGTTTTGATCGAGGTATGGTAGTGTACAGGATGGAAAAATCAAGTGTTTTGATCGACATATGATACAGTGCAGGATGGAAAAATCAAGTGTTGTGATCGAGGTATGGAAGTGTACAGGATGGAAAAATCAAGTGTTTTGATCGAGGTATGGTAGTGCACAGGATGGAAAAATCAAGTGTTTTGATCGAGGTATGGTAGTGTACAGGACGGAAAAATCAAGTGTTGTGATCGAGGTATGGTAGTGTACAGGACGGAAAAATCAAGTGTTGTGATCGAGGTATGGTAGTGTACAGGACGAAAAAATCAAGTGTTGTGATCGAGGTATGGTAGTGTACAGGACGGAAAAATCAAGTGTTGTGATCGAGGTATGGTAGTGTACAGGACGGAAAAATCAAGTGTTGTGATCGTGGTATGGTAGTGTACAGGACGAAAAAATCAAGTGTTGTGATCGAGGTATGGTAGTGTACAGGACGGAAAATCAAGTGTTGTGATCGAGGTATGGTAGTGTACAGGACGGAAAAATCAAGTGTTGTGATCGAGGTATGGTAGTGTACAGGACGGAAAAATCAAGTGTTGTGATCGAGGTATGGTAGTGTACAGGACGGAAAAATCAAGTGTTGTGATCGAGGTATGGTAGTGTACAGGACGGAAAAATCAAGTGTTGTGATCGAGGTATGGTAGTGTACAGGACGGAAAAATCAAGTGTTGTGATCGAGGTATGGTAGTGTACAGGACGGAAAAATCAAGTGTTGTGATCGTGGTATGGTAGTGTACAGGACGGAAAAATCAAGTGTTGTGATCGAGGTATGGTAGTGTACAGGACGGAAAAATCAAGTGTTGTGATCGAGGTATGGTAGTGTACAGGACGAAAAAATCAAGTGTTTTGATCGAGGTATGGGCGATTCCAGGACGTTAATCTCTACTGATTTTAAGATGGTAATAGGAAAGGTGAACATTTGTATGTTTAAGCTGTGTAATCACAGACATAATACAGCATTTAATATAGAGTAACTCTTTTGGACTTTTTTCATCAAACGCGACACCATCTACATAGTCTTAAAAGGTAGTGCCCACTTGTTATTTTGAACGGAACATAGAAATGACTGTAACAGTAGTAGATAAAATGTGTGTCCAGGTACGTGTACTGATCTCCGATGAGATTAAGATTGACCTCCCACGAATTATACATTGAAATAGTTTATGTTGTGTATTATTCACCTGTTCCTGTACCAAAAAGAGCTTTCAATCATCGTAGAAATACATCACGTAGTTGCACGGTTTATGCAAAGCGTCCATTGCGTTTTGCATACATACATCGAGTAAGAAGATTTTAAAATCTAACGAGATGATGATGTTGCCGCCATGGAGGTGTAGTTGAATCGTTAATGGTCATTTAAGACGTGAATTCATGTTTCAAATTTATATTGAAAGTTTATATTTCGCCTGATGTTCTTCATACAAATGAATCATCTGTAGAAAGGGATAATTCGGAACTTGTGTAGATCTAAAGTGCTACCACACTGAAATATACTACCGAACATCCCACTCAGTCACAATAAACTGACAACGGCTGAGGGTCAAGCAGGGAGTGGTATATCTCGGATAGAAGACAAAACCCAAAGCCTTCCTCATGGGTGCGAACGCTCGACTAGAGGCGAATTATGAGGTGGTGTCAATGGAGACATAAGGAAGGATAAATTTGTAACGAAAGAAGTGAAAACAAAAGATCCCAAATTTTGTCGCCCCCTACGAGTTATAGCGCCAGCAGGTTCCATGGTTACACTCTACCTACAGGGCATTTAATCGATATTTATTCGAGAGATGCATTTTGATCGGAACAATGGGCAAGTTTTATGGTCGCCATCTTTGTCTCATTAAGAAATATTCTGTATCTTTAAGTTATTTGAAGATCGGCGTTTTTGAGTTTACTTATTAGTGTGTTTACTTGTTCCTATTTTGCCTCTAATTTAATCGATTTTGAGTTCGGATTATGGTTTTGTTGACGCTTTGGTACTCTCTAATTTTTTTTAGATATATATGAAAATAGCCAGCAATATACTATACCTAGGACTTCTGGTGAAGTTCACTTCTGACGACAACATTTAAAAAGACACCATGGTAGAGCCACTCTTTAAGACATTGTGCGAGTCTAAGCTGACAGGAACGATGTGGATTATAATGATAACCATCAACTGTGCCTGGAAAATAACAAAACAAAATTCATAAAACAAAATGTGATATATTGTAAAAGTTAATTTCATAAATTTACAATTTAGGTTACAAAGTAAAGTTTCCTATATAACTCTTGAGTTTCTATAACGACTTTCGAAAACAATGAAACACTGCACGTACATATTTCCGCGGTAATAATATTTTAGAGCTTTTCGCGCTGAAAGTTTTGCGCTAAAATATGAGTGCGCTAATTGGAGTTTTTATATACTCCTATTTAAGTAATAAACAAGGATGCGCAAATATATCATTGCGCTAAAGCGCCAAAAACTGACAATGCGCTAAAATCTGATTACGCCAAATTAAGTATGTTTATAGTATACATTTGAACAGACCGTAAAACCGGTTATTTTCGCGGGATCGTGTGTTTTATGCTAATTCGCGGAACATATACGTGATCGGGAAGATTTAATCTAGATGATAATGGCAGAAACGTAAATATTATCCGCGTTATAAATGCAAACTCGACCTTTTATCGATATATCAACATCGTAACAAGCCAGCATGTTCATATTGAATACAGTCTAAACTTTTTTTGGTATTTCGGCAAGTAAGATTGTTCATTTAAAGGCCCAATATAAGTAACTTCATGAACTTTTACGGGTTTCTGAAAAATTATGAAAAAAATCTAGTTGATAACCATGCAAAAATAAGTCTAAAACGAAGTAAACCTGAGCGGTAACTTACAAGAAACTCTTGACAGAAAAATCCAAGATTTAAAAATGATTTAGGTGTGGCCCACTCCAATAACAAGCCAAAGTTAGATGACAGTTCAAAATGGACGCGTGTTTACAAATACAGAGTTTCAACTACTGCTGTACCATCGTCTAGGTCACAGTCATGTAAACGACAGGTCATCAAAGTGAGAGCTTAAACATTATTCTCAATCACAACAAGCAGACGTACTTATGAGCATATTCTAAAACGTCTTACTATCATACATAGATACAGATTTTGAAGGTACAGCACATGCGTGTGTTTGTTAGAATATAAATGAGAGAAGTCTGAAGCGTTAACACAATCATAATTCGAACTCAAAATCGATTTAACTGATGGCAAAATATGAACAAAGGAATGATTTACATATGAACAAAAGAAAGATGTTAGATTCATCTGTCAATGATACCAAGATGGCGACCACAAAACTCGAATCCGTGAGTCGTCAGCTTGTTCGTCAGCAACCGACATGTTTCATGAAAATCTCGCCATAGAATAACGAATTAACTGCGATATGTTTAGTAGGTCAGTTACTTTTAAGAAGGGAAAGGTCACGATCGGGAAATCGAAATCGTCACGTTTAATGAACTATACTAGCACAACACGCAAAGGTAAAGGTAGTGCTTTCCTTTTCTTAAATTCTATTTATTATTCTTATTGTAAAAATAATCACAGGAGACGTTTTCCCTAAGATTCCATGTTTACTATAAGCTTATGATATTTAAGGATATACACAGGGGGTACGGGATAACTCTTAAGCTTATATCTATTAATTTATTCTTGTTTGTTTGCTTTTTGTTTTCTGTTTTTTTTTTTGCAATATTGATTACTTACATCAAATATCCATTACAATAATTAAAAATTATGTTAATACATGTGGCAATTATTGTGAGAGAGGGAGCATGACTAGGCTTTGCGTGTTGGGGAAAAGGGACTTCATTATGACATTTCTGAATATTCATTAATTTCCCAGATAGTAGACATTCTGAGGCATGGCTTTGTTGATGACACTTCAGTACATTAACAAGAAATGGTTAGTTTTTGTAAGAAAATATGATTTTAGATCCAGATTAAAATGTGTCATCCGCTTTCCATATTATAAACAATTATCCATTTGTTGATAATTTTAGTATTATGATAATTAGTTTATTGTATTGTATAGAACATTTAATAAATTTCTAATGATATATGATACATAGATGTGATGAAATGTATATTTAAGTCATCAAACAAAACATATGAAGACACTGTGCCCCTATCAATCAACCCAAATGCTAATTAAATGAAAGGACTGTTTACAATATGTAACTTATGATTAATGAAACAAATAATCATATTTCAAGGAAAACTACAAACGATTTTTATAAATAAATGAGATGAAATAGTTCACGTATGCATGAAAATAATCCAATAATTTACAATGCAGGTAAAGATGATGTACTATGAAATATTGTTGAATATGTCCATGTGTGATCTACTCTCTTTGCCATGTTATTGATTGTTTGACCTCTTGTTGCACAATGTCCAGTGTGTCAGAGTGAAATACAGAATATTGAATCTACATCTTTAATCTTCATAACCACACTATTTGGGTAGCATCCACAGTATCTATATAGACCAGCTCTCCTGAACTCATCAATGTCTTCAATCTAAACAGTCTAAAACACGCTTTGTTAACAATGAAGTGCGCTGAAACAAGGCACCAAAACATTCTTTTTATAATGCAAACCCTATCACTACACTATAACCTGTACGTGTGCATATTCCGTCAGTTATTCTGGAGTTACTTCCCCTATATCAAATATCCAAATGCACAATACATCTTCTTTGTATGCTAACCTAAATGTATGTAAGACTAAATGAGTTTAATCTATAGCACATAAGCATTTCATTTTTTTTTTATAATTATAAGGTCGCGGTGGCCAAGTTGGTGAGGTGTCCAACATGCTGCTATAATGTATCACAACCCATTCACGTCGGTTTCGAGACCTTCGTGAAACAGTCGTTAGGTACTGACCGTCATTTGGACGTAAAACACAAACAAACCTGGCACGTCCTTAAATGACCATAGCTGCCATTAGGACATAAAACACAAACAAACCTGGACCGTCCTTAAACGAACAAAGCTATCAATAGGGTGTAAAACACAAACAAACCTGGCATGTTCTTAAATAACCAGAGCTGTCAATAGGACATAAAACACAAACGAACCTGGCACGTACTTAAATGACCATAGCTGTCAATAGGTTGTAAAACACACAAAACACAAATACAAAACAAACTGGCACGCCCTTAAATAACCAGAGCTGTTAATAGGACATACATAAAACACAAACGAACTTGGTACGTCCTTAAATAACCATAGCTATCAATAGGGTGTAAAACAAAAACAAACCTGGCATGTTCTTAAATGACCATAGCTGTTAATAGGACATTAAACACAAACGAACTTGGACCGTCCTTAAATGACCATAGCTGTTTATAGGGTGTACAACACTAACAAACCTGGCACGTCCTTAAATGAGCACAACTGTCAATAGGACATAAAGACAACGAAACCTTGCACGTTCTTAAATGACCATAGTTGTTTATATGATATAAAACACAAACAAATACGGCACGTCCATAAATGATTCTAGCTGTAGATTTTAACAGATCGTAAATACAATAAACCAGGCACGTTGTTAAAGGACCATAGCTGACAATAGGACATAAAACACAAAACAAACCTAGCACGTCCTTAAATGACCATAGCTATCAATAGGACATAAAACATAAACAAACCTGGTACGTCCTTAAATAACCAGAGCAGTTTATAGGGTGTACAACACTAACAAACCTGGCACGTTTTTAAATGACCATAGCTGTGAATAGGACATAAAAACCAAACCAACCTGGACCATCCTTAAATGACCAAAGCTGTCAATAGGACAGAAAACACAAACAAACCCGGCACGTCCATCAATGACCATAGTTGTAAATCGGTCGAAAACACAAAAACCCTGGCACGTTCTAAAATGACCTTAGTTGTTAATAGGACTTTGAACAAAACACAAACCTGGCACGTTTTAAAATTACCATAGCTGTAAATATGCCTTAAAACACAAACAAACCTGGCACGTCCTTAAATGAGCACAACTGTCAATAGGACATAAAGACAACGAAACCTGGCACATTGTTAAATAACCATAGTTGTTTATAAGACATAGAACACAAATACACCTTGCACGTTCTTAAATGACCATAGTTGTTTATATGATATAAAACACAAACAAATACGGCACGTCCATAAATGATTCTAGCTGTAGATTTTAACAGATCGTAAATACAATAAACCAGGCACGTTGTTAAAGGACCATAGCTGACAATAGGACATAAAGCACAAAACAAACCTGACACGTCCTTAAATGACCATAGCTGTTAATAGGACATAAAAACACAAACAACCCTGGCACATTTTTAAATGATCATAGCTGTCAATAGGACAGAAAACACAAACAAACCCGACAAGTCCTTAAATGAAGCTGTTAATAGGACATACCAAAGAAACAAACCTGGCACGTTTTTAAATGACCAAAGTTGTAAATAGGCCGCAAAACACAAATAAACCTGGTACGTCCTTAAATAACCATAGCTGTCAATAGGACGTAAAACACAGCAGAAACCTGGTCCGTCCTTAAATAACCATAGCTGTCAAAAGGACGTAAAACAACACAAATATGGCACGTCCTTAAATAAGCATAGCTGTCAATAGGACATACAACACATACAAACCCGGAGCGACCTTAAATGACCATAGCTGTCAACAGGACGTAAAACACAACACAAACCTTGTACGTTCTTAAATGACCACAGCTGTTAATAGGACGTAAATACAAACAAACATGGCACGTTCTTAAATGACCTAAGCTGTTAATTTGACGTAAAACATAACATCAACCCGGTGTCATACAAGATAAGTATCCCCAATAGGAGTTGTGTCCGGACACTTAAACTGGCCATAGGATTAGTATCCCCTCATCATATATTTTTTTTCTGTATATAGGTATTTAATATCATGTTTTTATCTATTAGGAAGTATAAATTGACATTATTTTTATAGTTGGATGTTAACAGGAATATACATTGGAGGAATCGGGTACAGCATGGTGTTTGCTGTGTGATAGTAATTAGTCAAATTAATGAGTGTTCAATGAACTTGCACAAAATGAAGTTTATAAACACATTTAAATTGAAAACAAATTCTTACACAAATGTCAATGGTTTAATTAATAAATCTTTAATTTATCTAACATACAAGTTGATTTCTAAAGTTGTAGGATTTGTATCCCCCTCCCTTACATGACACAAATTGATTTTTATAGCTATAGGATTTGTATCCCCCCTTCCCGATATCATAAAAGTTGATTTGTATATGTTTTGGATTTTTATCCCCCTACCTAACTATCAAAATACATCTAGTTAATTCCCAAAGGATTTGTATCCCCCTCTGTTACATCATATGTGTTGATTTATACAGCCGCAGGATTTGTATCATCCTCCCTTACATCACACAAATTGATTTTTATAGCCGTACGATTTGTATCCCCCTCCCTTACAACATACAAGTTGATATATATTGCCATAGGATTTTTATCAACCTACCTTACATCAAAATAAATGTAGTTAATTTCTATAGCCATAAGATTTTTATCCCCATACCTTACATCATACAAGTTGATTTCTGTAGCCGTAGGATTTGTATCCCCCTACCTTACATCAAAATACATGTAGTAAATGTCTATAGCAATAGGATATGTATCCTCCTCCCTTACACAAACAAGTTGATTTATATAGCTATATGATTTCTACCCCCCCCCCTCCCTTACAGATACAAGTTGATTTTTATAGCCGTAGGATTTGTATCCCCCTCAATACACATAAAAGTTGATTTCTATAGTCATATGATTTGTATCCCCCCTTACATCATACAAGTTGATTTATATAGCTGTAGGATTTGTATCCTCCCAACTTACATCATACAAGTTCATTTCCTATAGCCATATCATTTGCATCCCCCTTCCTTACATCGTACAAATTGGTTTCTATAGCCGTATGATTTGTATCCCCCTTCCCTTGCAGCATACAAGTTGATTGCTGTAGTCATACTATTTGTATACCCCCTCCCCGATATCACTCAAGTTGATTTGTATAGGTGTTTGATTTGTATCCCCCTCCTTACACATGCAAGTTGATTTCTATAACCATAGGATTTGTATCCCCCTCCCCGATAACACCCAAGTTGATTTGTATAGGTGTTGGATTTGTGTTCCCCTCCATACACATACAAGTTGATTTCTATAGCTATATGATTGGTATCTCCCCTCCATTACAGATACAAGTTAATTTCTATAGCCATAGCATTTGTATCCACCTCCCTTATATCATACATGTTGATATCTATAGCCGTAGGATTTGTATCCCCCTCCATTACATCACACTAGTTGATTTTTATAGTCATAGGGTTTGTATCCCCCTCCCTTACATCACACTCGTTGATTTTTATAGTCATAGGGTTTGTATCCCCCTCCCTTACATCACACTCGTTGATTTCAATAGCTATATAAATTGTATCCCCTCCATTACATCATACAAGTTAATCTATATAGCCATACGATTTTCATCCCCCATCCTTGCATCATACAATTTTTTTCTATAGCTGTAGAATTTGTACCCCCTCCCTTACAGCATACAAGTTGATTTCTATAGTCATATGATTTGTATCCCCCTCCCCGATTTCACACAAGTTGATTTGTATAGGTTTTGGATTTTTATCCCCAACCTTACACATGCAAGTTGATTTATTTAGCCGTAGAATGTGTATCCCCCCTCCCTTACATTATACAAGTTGATTTCTATAGCCATAAGATTTGTATCCCCCTCACCGATATCATACTTGTTGATGTCTAAAACCGTACTATTTGTATCCCCCTCCCTTACAGCATATAAGTGAATAACTATAGCCGTAGGATTTGAATCCACCTCCTTTCAAGCATACAAGTTGATATATATAGCCATATGATTTGTATCCCCCTCCCTTACACATACAAGTTGATTTCTATAGCTTTATGATTTATATCTCCTCTCCATTACAGATACAAGTTGATTTCTATAGCCATAACATTTGTATCCATCTCCCTTATATCATACATGTTGATTTTTATAGCCGTAGGATTTGTATCCCCCTCAAAACACATACAAGTTGATTTCTATAGTCATAGGATTTGTATCCCCTTCCTTACATCATAAAAGTTGATTTCTATAGCCGTATGATTTGTATCCCCCTCCCTTATATCACACTAGTTGATTTCTATAGCTATATCAATTGTTTCCCCTCCATTACATCATACAAATCGATTTCTATAGCATAGCCGTTGGATTTGTATCCCCCTCCTTACATCATACAAGTTGATCTATATAGCCATACGATTTTCATCCCCCATCCTTACATCATACAATTTTTTTTTATAGCCGTAGAATTTGTACCCCCCTCCCTTACACATACAAGTTGATTTCTATAGCCATAGCATTTGTATCCATCTCCCTTATATCATACATGTTGATTTTTATAGCCGTAGGATTTGTATCCCCCTCAATACACATACAAATTAATTTGTATAGCCGTATAATTTGTAAACCCCCCTCCCTTACAGCATACAAGTTGATTTCTATAGTCGTAGGATTTGTATCCCCCTCCCCGATATCACACAAGTTGATATGTATAGGTGTTGGATTTTTATCCCCAATCTTATACATGCAAGTTGATTTCTATAGGATTTGAACCCCCTCCCCGATATCACACAAGTTGATTTGTATAGGTGTTTGATTTGTATCCCCCTCCTAACGCATGCAAGTTGATTTCTATAGCCATAGGATTTGTATCCCCCCTTCCCGATATCATACGAGTTGATTTTTATAGCCATATGATTTGTATCCCCCTCCCTTATATCATACATGTTGATATATATAGCCATAGGATTTGTATCCCCCTCCCTTACATCATACAAGTTGATTTCTTTAGCCGTAGGATTTGTATCCCCCTCTCTTACACATACACGTTGATTTCTGTAGCCAAAGCATTTGTATTCCGCTCCCTTACACATACAAGTTGATATCTATAGCCGTAGGATTTGTTTCCCCCTCAATATACATACAAACTGATTTCTATAACCATAGGATGTGTATCAACCTCCCAGATATCATACAAGTTGATTTCTCTTGCTATAGGATTTGTATCCCCATTCCCTTACACATACAAGTTGATTTCCATAGCAGTATGATTTGAATCCCCCGTCCCGTCCATCGTTCAAGTTCATTTCTATAGCCATAGGATTTGCATCCCCCCCTTTCTAACACCATACAAGTTGATTTCTATAGCCATAGGATTTGTATCCCCTCCCAGATAACATACGTAATGATATCTATAGCCATAGGATTTGTACCCTCCTTCTACGTAATACAAATTCATTTCTATAGGCATAGGATTTGTATCCCCCTTTTTAACATCATACAAGTTTATTTCTATAACCATAGGATTTGTATACCCCCTCCCTTACAGATACAAATTGATTTCTATAGCCGAAGGATTTGTATCCCCCTCCTTACACCATACAAGTTGATCTATATAACCATAGGATTTGAATCCCCCTACCAGATATCATACTTGTTGATTTCTATAGCCGTAGGATTTGTATCCCCCTCCCTTATATCATAAAAATTGATTTCTATAGCCATAGCATTTGTATTCCCTCCTTACATCAACCAAGTTGATTTATATAGCCATTGGATTTGCATCCCCCTCCATTACAAAATACATGATGATTTCTACAGCCGTAAAATTTGTTTCCCACTAAATATATATACAAGTTTATTTCTATAGCCATATGATTTGTATCTCCCTCCCAGATATCATACTTGTTGATTTCTATAGCCATAGCATTTGTATCCCCCTACTTTATATCATACAAGATGATTTCTATAGCCAATGGATTTGCACCCCACTCCCTTATATCATACATGGTGATTTCTATAGCCGTAAGATTTGTTTCCCACTAAATATACATACTAGTTGATTTCTATAGCCATCAGATTTGTATCCCCCCTCCCCGATTTCATACGAGTTGATTCCTATAGCCGTAGGATTTGTATCCCCCTCCCTTACAGCATATCAGTTAATTTCTATAGCTGTAGGATTTGTATCCCCCTCCCTTATATCATACATTTGATATACATAGCCATAGGATTTGTATCCCCCTTCCTTACATCATACAAGTTGATTTCTATAGCCGTATGATTTGTATCCCCCTCCCTTACATCACACTAGTTGATTTTTATAGTCATAGGATTTGTATCCCCCTCCCTTACATCACATTAGTTGATTTCTATAGCCATAGAATTTGAATCCCTCTCCCTTACATCACACTAGCTGATTTCTATAGCCATAGGATTTGTATCCCCCTCCCCGATATCACACAAGTTGATTTATATAGGTGTTTGATTTGTATCCCCCTCCTAACACATGCAAGTTGATTTCTATAGCCGTATAATGTGTATCCCCCCTCCCTTACAGCATACAAGTTGATTGCTATAGCCAAAGGATTTTCATCCCCCTCCCGTCCATCATACAAGTTGATTTCTAAAGCCATATGATTTGTATCCCCCTCCCAGATATCATACTTGTTGATTTATATAGCCATAGCATTTGTATCCCCTCGCTTACACACACAAGTTGATTTCAATAGCCGTAGAATGTGTATCCCCCCTCCCTTACAGCATACAAGTTGATTTCTATAGCCATAAGATTTGTATCCCCCTCAAAAATATCATACTTGGTGATTTCTATAACCGTAATATTTGTATCCCCCTCCCTTACAGCATATAAGTGAATAACTATAGCCGTGGGATTTGTATTCCCCTCCCTTACACATACAAGTTGATTTCTATAGCTATATGATTTGTATCTCCTCTCCATTACACATACAAGTTGATTTCTATAGCTGTAGGATTTGTACCCCCCCCCCCATACATCAGACAAGTTGATTTCAATAGCCATATCAATTGTATCCGCCTCCCTTACATCATACAAGTTGATTTCTATAGCCGAAGGATTTGCACCTTCCCTTCCTTACATCATACAAGTTCTTTTTTTAGGTGTAGGATTTGTATCCCCCTCCCTTACACATACAAGTTGATTTCTATAGCCATAGCATTTGTATCAATCTCCCTTATATCATACATGTTGATTTTTATAGCCGTAGGATTTGTATCCCCCTCAATACACATACAAGTCGATTTCTATAGTCATATGATTTGTATCCCCCTTCCTTACATCATACAAGTTGATTTCTATAGCCGTATGATTTGTATCCCCCTCCCTTACATCACACTAGTTGATTTTTATAGTCATACGATTTGTATCCCCCTCCCTTACATCACACTAGTTGATATTTATAGTCATATGATTTGTATCCCCCTCCCTTACATCACACTAGTTGATTTATATAGCTATATCAATTGTATCCCCCTCCCTTACATCACACTAGTTGATTTCTATAGCTATATTAATTGTATCCCCCTCCCTTACATCACACTAGTTGATTTATATAGCTATATCAATTGTATCCCCCTCCCTTACATCACACTAGTTGATTTCTATAGCTATATCAATTGTATCCCCCTCCCTTACATCACACTAGTTGATTTATATAGCTATATCAATTGTATCCCCCTCACTTACATCACACTAGTTGATTTCTATAGCTATATTAATTGTATCCCCCTCCCTTCCATCACATTAGTTGATTTCTATAGCTATATTAATTGTACCCCCCTCCATTACAGCATACAAGTTGATTTCTATAGCCATAGGATAAATATCCCCCTCCCTTATATCATACATACCAGTTTATCTATATAACCATACGATTTTCATCCCCCATCCTTACATCATACAAATTAATTTGTATAGCCGTATAATTTGTACCCCCCTCCCTTACAGCATACAAGTTGATTTCTATAGTCATAGCATTTGTATCTCCTCTCCATTACAGATACAAGTTGATTTCTATAGCCATAGGATTTGTATCCTCCCTCCCTTACACATACAAGTTGATTTCTATAGCTATATGATTTGTATCTCCTCTCCATTACAGATAGAAGTTGATTTCTATAGCCATATGATTTGTATCCTCCCTACCTTCCACATACAAGTTGATTTCTATAGCTATATGATTTGTATCTCCTCTCCATTACAGATACAAGTTGATTTCTATAGCTATATGATTTGTATCTCCTCTCCATTACACATACAAGTTGATTTCTATAGCTATATGATTTGTATCTCCTCTCCATTACACATACATGTTGATTTTTATAGCTGTAGGATTTGTATCCCCCCCATACATCAGACAAGTTGATTTCAATAGCCATATCAATTGTATCCGCCTCCCTTACATCATACAAGTTGATTTCAATAGCCGAAGGATTTGCACCCTCCCTTCCTTACATCATACAAGTTGATTTTTTAGCTGTAGGATTTGTATCCCCCTTAATACACATACAAGTTGATTTCTATAGTTATAGGATTTTTATCGCCCTTCCTGACATCATACAAGTTGATTTCTATAGCCATGTGATTTGTATCCCCCTCCCTTACATCACACTAGTTGATTTTTATAGTCATAGGATTTGTATCCCCCTCCCTTACATCACACTAGTTGATTTCTATAGCCATGTGATTTGTATCCCCCTCCCTTACATCACACTAGTTGATTTTTATAGTCATAGGATTTGTATCCCCCTCCCTTACATCACACTAGTTGATTTCTATAGCCATAGGATTTGTATCCCCCTCCTTTACATCACACTAGTTGATTTCTATAGCTATATTAATTTTATCCCCCTCCATTACATCACATTAGTTGATTTCTATAGCTATATTAATTGTACCCCCCTCCATTACAGCATACAAGTTGATTTCTATAGCCATAGGATAAATATCCCCCTCCCTTATATCATACATGTTGATTTATATAACCGTACGTTTTGTTTCCCCCTCAATTACATACAAGTTGATTTCTATAGCCGTATGATTTGTATCCCCCTCCCTTACATCACACCAGTTGATTTCTATAGCTATATCAATTGTATCCCCCTCCATTACATAACATCATACAAATCGATTTCTATAGCATAGCAATACGATTTCCATCCCCCATCCTTACATCATACAAATTAATTTATATAGCCGTAGAATTTGTACCCCCCTCCCTTACAGCATACAAGTTGATTTCTATAGTCATAGGATTTGTATCCCCCTCCCCGATATCACACAAGTTGATTTGTATAGGTGTTGGATTTTTATCCCCAACATTATACATGCAAGTTAATTTCTATAGGATTTGAACCCCCCTTCCCGATATTACACAAGTTGATTTGTATAGGTGTTTGATTTGTATCCCCATCCTAACACATGCAAGTTGATTTCTATAGCCATAGGATTTGTATCGCCCTCCCCGATATCATACGAGTTGATTTTTATAGCAATAGGATTTGTATCCCCCCTCCCTTATATCATACATGTTGATATATTTAGCCATAGGATTTGTATCCCCCTCCCTTCTATCATACATGTTGATATATACAGTCATAGGATTTGTATCCCCCCTCCCTTACATCATACAAGTTGATTTATATAGCCGTAGGATTTGTATCCCCCACTCTTACACATACACGTTAATTTCTATAACCAAAGCATTTGTATTCCGCTCCCTTACACATACAAGTTGATATCTATAGCCGTAGGATTTGTTTTCCCCTCAATATACATACAAACTGATTTCTATAACCATAGGATGTGTATCCCCCTCACAGATATCATACAAGTTGATTTATCTAGCTATAGGATTTGTATCCCCCTCCCTTACACATACAAGTTGATTTTCATAGCAGTAGGATTTGTATCCCCCTCCCGTCCATCGTACAAGTTCATTTCTATAGCAATAGGATTTGTATCCCCGCCTTTGTAACACCATACAAGTTGATTTCTATAGTCATAGGATTTGTATCCCCCTCCCAGATATCATACTTAATGATTTCTATAGCCATAGGATTTGTACCCTCCTTCTACGTAATACAAGTTCATTTCTATTGCCGTAGGACTTTTATATCCCTCCCAGATATCATACTTGTTGATTTCTATAACCATAGGATTTGTATACCCCCTCCCTTACAGATACAAATTGATTTCTATAGCCGAAGGATTTGTATCCCCCTCTTTACACCATACAAGTTGATCTATATAACCTAGGATTTGAATCCCCCTACCAGATATCATACTTGTTGATTTCTATAGCCGTATGATTTGTATCCCCCTCCCTTATATCATAAATGTTGATTTATATAACGAGGATTGGTATCCCCTACCTTATATCATACAAGTTGTTATATATAGCCATAGGATTTACATTCCCCTTCCTTACATCATACAAATTGATTTCTATAGCCGTAGGATTTCTATCCTCCCTTTTACATCATACAAGTTAATTTCTATAGCCATAGGATTTGCATCCCCCTCTATTACATTATAAAATTTGATTTCTATAGCCGTAGGATTTCTATCCTTCCACTTACATCATACAAGTTAATTTCTATAGCCATAGGATTTCCATCCCCCTCTATTACATCATAAAAATTGATTGCTATAGCCATAGCATTTGTATTCCCTCCTTACATCAAACAAGTTGATTTATATAGCCATTGGATTTGTATCCCCCTCCATTATATCATACATGATGATTTCTATAGCCGTAAGATTTGTTTTCCACTAAATATACATACAAGTTTATTTCTATAGCCATATGATTTGTATCCCCCTCCCACATATCATACTTGCTGATTTCTATAGCCATAGCATTTGTATACCCCTACTTTATATCATACAAGTTGATTTCTATAGCCATTGGATTTGCATCCCACTCGATTATATCATACATGATGATTTCTATAGCCGTAAAATTTGTTTCCCACTAAATATACATACAATTTTATTTCTATAGCCATTTGATTTTTGACCCCCTCCCCGATATCATACTAGTTGATTTCTATAGCCATAGGATTTGTATCCCCCTCCATTACACATACAAGTGAATTTCTATAGCCGTAGGATTTGTATCCCCTCCCTTATATCATGCATGTTGCTTTCTAAAGCCGTAGGATTTGTATCCCCCTCCCTTATATCATACAAGTTGATTGCTATAGCCATAGGAGTTTCATCCCCCTCCCGTCCATCATACAAGTTGATTTCTAAAGCCATATTATTTGTATCCCCCTCCCAGAAATCATACTTGTTGATTTATATAGCCATAGCATTTGTATTCCCTACCTTACAGCATATAAGTTGATTCTTATACCTGTGTATTTGTATTCTCCCTCGCTTACACACACAAGTTGATTTCTATAGCCGTAGGATAATTATCCCCTCCCTTATATCATACATGTTGATTTATATAACCGTACGATTTGTGTCCCCCTCAATTGCATACAAGTTGATTTCTATAGTCATAGGATTTCTATCCCCCTTCCTTACATCATAAAAGTTGATTTCTATAGCCGTATGATTTGTATCCCCCTCACTTACATCACACTAGTTGATTTTTATAGTCATATGATTTGTATCCCCCTCCCTTACATCACACTAGTTGATTTCTATAGCCATAGGATTTGTATCCCCCTCCCTTACATCACACTAGTTGATTTCTATAGCTATATCAATTTTATCCCCCTCCATTACATCATACAAATCGATTTCTATAGCATAGCCATACGATTTTCATGCCCCCTCCCTTACAGCATACAAGTTGATTTCTATAGTCATAGGATTTGTATCCCCCTCCCCGATATCACACAAGTTGATTTGTATAGGTGTTGGATTTTTATCCCCAACCTTATACATTCAAGTTGATTTCTATAGGATTTGAACCCCCGTCCCCAATATCATACAAGTTGATTTGTATAGGTGTTTTATTTGCATCCCCCTCCTAACACATGCAAATTGATTTCTATAGCCATATGATTTGTATCCCCCCTCCCCGATATCATACGAAATTATTTTTATAGCCATAGGATTTGTATCCCCCTCCCTTATAGCATATCAGATAATTTCTATAGCTGTAGTATTTGTATCCCCCTACCTTATATCATACAAGTTGATTTCTATAGCCGTAGGATTTGTATCCCCCTCTCTTACACATACACGTTGATTTCTATAGCCAAAGCATTTGTATTCCGCTCCCTTACACATACAAGTTGATATCTATAGCCGTAGGATTTGTTTCCCTCTCAATATACATACAAACTGATTTCTATAACCATAGGATGTGTATCCCCCTCCCAGATATCATACAAGTTGATTTCTCTAGCAATAGGATTTGTATCCCCCCTCTCTTACACATACAAGTTGATTTTCATAGCAGTAGGATTTGTATCCCCCTCCCGTCCATCGCACAAGTTCATTTCTATAGCCATAGGATTTGTATCCCCGCCTTTGTAACACCATACAAGTTGATTTCTACAGCCATAGGATTTGCATCCCCCTCCCAGATATCATACTTAATGATTTCTATAGCCATAGGATTTGTACCCTCCTTCTACGTAATACAAGATGATTTCTACAGCCATAGGATTTGTATCCCCCTCCCAGATATCATACTTAATGATTTCTATAGCCGTAGGATTTGTACCCTCCTTCAACGTAATACAAGTTCATTTCTATAGCCGTAGGACTTTTATATCCCTCCCAGATATCATACTTGTTGTTTTCTATAACCATAGGATTTGTATCCCTCCTCCATTACACATACAAGTGAATTTCTATAGCCGTAGGATTTGTATCCCCTCCCTTATATCATACAAGTTGATTGCTATAGCCGTAGGATTTGTATCCCCCTCCCTTATATCATACAAGTTGATTGCTATAGCCGTAGGATTTTCACCCACCTCCCGTCCATCATACAAGCTGATTTCTAAAGCCTTATGATTTGTATCCCCCTCCCAGATATCATACTTGTTGATTTCTATAGCCATAGCATTTGTATCCCCTACCTTACATCATATAAGTTGATTCTTATACCTGTGTATTTGTATTTCCCCTCGCTTACACACACAAGTTGATTTCAATAGCCGTAGGATTTGTATCCCCCCTCCCTTACAGCATACAAGTTGATTTCTATAGCCGTAGGATTTTCATCCACCTCCCGTCCATCATACAAGTTGATTTCTATAGCCATTGGATTTGCATCCCACTCGATTATATCATACATGGTGATTTATATAGCCGTAAGATTTGTTTCCCACTAAATATACATACAATTTTATTTCTATAGCCATTTGATTTTTGACCCCCTCCCCGATATCATACTAGTTGATTTCTATAGCCATAGGATTTGTATCCCCCCTCAATTACACATACAAGTGAATTTCTATAGCCGTAGGATTTGTATCCCCTCCCTCATATCATACTTGTTGCTTTCTATAGCCGTAGGATTTGTATCCCCCTCCCTTATATCATACAAGTTGATTGCTATAGCCATATGATTTGTATCCCCCTCCCAGATATCATACTTGTTGATTTATATAGCCATAGCATTTGTATTCCCTACCTTACAGCATATAAGTTGATTCTTATACCTGTGTATTTGTATTCCCCCTCCCTTACACATACAAGTTGATTTCTATAGCCGTAGGATAAGTATCCCCTCCCTTAGATCATACATGTTAATTTATATAACCGTACGATTTGTGTCCCCCTCAATTGCATACAAGTTGATTTCTATAGTCATAGGATTTCTATCCCCCTCCCTTACATCACACTAGTTGATTTCTATAGCCATAGGATTTGTATCCCCCTCCCTTACATCACACTAGTTGATTTCTATAGCTATATCAATTTTATCCCCCTCCATTACATCATACAAATCGATTTCTATAGCATAGCCATACGATTTTCATCCCCCATCCTTACATCATACAAATTAATGTCTATAGCCGTAGAATTTGTACCCCCCCCCCCCCCCTCCATTACAGCATACAAGTTGATTTCTATAGTCATAGGATTTGTATCCCCCTCCCCGATATCACACAAGTTGATTTGTATAGGTGTTGGATTTTTATCCCCAACCTTATACATTCAAGTTGATTTCTATAGGATTTGAACCCCCGTCCCCAATATCATACAAATTGATTTGTATAGGTGTTGGATTTTTATCCCCAACCTTATACATTCAAGTTGATTTCTATAGGATTTGAACCCCCGTCCCCAATATCATACAAGTTGATTTGTATAGGTGTTTTATTTGTATCCCCCTCCTAACACATGCAAGTTGATTTCTATAGCCATATGATTTGTATTCCCCCTCCCCGATATCATACGAAATGATTTTTATAGCCATAGGATTTGTATCCCCCTCCCTTATAGCATATCAGATAATTTCTATAGCTGTAGTATTTGTATCCCCCTACCTTATATCATACAAGTTGATTTCTATAGCCGTAGGATTTGTATCCCCCTCTCTTACACATACACGTTGATTTCTATAGCCAAAGCATTTGTATTCCGCTCCCTTACACATACAAGTTGATATCTATAGCCGTAGGATTTGTTTCCTCCTCAATATACATACAAACTGATTTCTATAACCATAGGATGTGTATCCCCCTCCCAGATATCATACAAGTTGATTTCTCTAGCTATAGGATTTGTATCCCCCCTCTCTTACACATACAAGTTGATTTTCATAGCAGTAGGATTTGTATCCCCCTCCCGTCCATCGTACTAGTTCATTTCTATAGCCATAGGATTTGTATCCCCGCCTTTGTAACACCATACAAGTTGATTTCTATAGCCATAGGATTTGCATCCCCCTCCCAGATACCATACTTAATGATTTCTATAGCCATAGGATATGTACCCTCCTTCTACGTAATACAAGTTGATTCCTACAGCCATAGGATTTGTATCCCCCTCCCAGATATCATACTTAATGATTTCTATAGCCATAGGATTTGTACCCTCCTTCTACGTAATACAAGTTCATTTCTATAGCCGTAGGACTTTTATATCCCTTCCAGATATCATACTTGTTGATTTCTATAACCATAGGATTTGTATCCCCCCTCCTTTACACATACAAGTGAATTTCTATGGCCGTAGGATTTGTATCCCCTCCCTTATATCATACAAGTTGATTGCTATAGCCGTAGGATTTTCATCCACCTCCCGTCTATCATACAAGCTGATTTCTAAAGCCATATGATTTGTATCCCCCTCCCAGATATCATACTTGTTGATTTCTATAGACATAGCATTTGTATCCCCTACCTTACATCATATAAGTTGATTCTTATACCTGTGTATTTGTATTTCCCCTCGCTTACACACACAAGTTGATTTCAATAGCCGTAGGATTTGTATCCCCTCCTCCCTTACACATACAAGTTGATTTCTATAGCCGTAGGATTTTCATCCACCTCCCGTCCATCATACAAGTTGATTTCTATAGCCGTAGGATTTGTATACCCCTCCCTTATATCATACAAGTTGATTGCTATAGCCGTAGGATTTTCATCCACCTCCCGTCCATCATACAAGTTGATTTCTAAAGCCATATGATTTGTATCCCCCTCCCAGATATCATACTTGTTGATTTCTATAGCCATAGCATTTGTATCCCTACCTTACAGCATATAAGTTGATTCTTATACCTGTGGATTTGTATTCCCCTCGCTTACACATACAAGTTGATTTCTATAGCCGTAGGATTTGTATCCCCCTCCCTTACACATACAAGTTGATTTCTATAGCCGTAGGATAAGTATCCCCTCCGTTATATCATCATGTTGAGTTATATAACCGTACGATATGTGTCCCCCTCAAATTCATACAAGTTGATTTCTATAGTCATAGGATTTATATCCCCCTTCCTTACACCATACAAGTTGATTTCTATAGCCGTATGATTTGTATCCCCCTCACTTACATAACACTAGTTGATTTTTATAGTCATGGGATTTGTATCCCCCTCCCTTACATCACACTAGTTGATTTCTATAGCCAGATGATTTGTATCCCCCTCCCTTACATCACACTAGTTGATTGCTATAGCTATATTAATTTTATCCCCCTCCAATACATCATACAAATCGATTTCTATAGCATAGCCATACGATTTTCATCCCCCATCCTTACATCATACAAATTAATTTCTATAGCCGTAGAATTTGTAACCCCCCCCTCCCTTACAGCATACAAGTTGATTTCTATAGTCATAGGATTTGTATCCCCCTCCCTGATATCACACAAGTTGATTTGTATAGGTGTTGGATTTTTATCCCCAACGTTATACATGCAAGTTGATTTCTATAGGATTTGAACCCCCCTCCCCGATATCACACAAGTTGATTTGTATAGGTGTTTGATTTGTATTCCCCTCCTAACACATGCAAGTTTATTTCTATAGCCATAGGATTTGTATTCCTCCTCCCCGATATCATATGAGTTGATTTCTTTAGCCGTAGAATGTGTATCCCCCCTCCCTTACAGCATACAAGTTGATTTCTATAGCCATAAGATTTGTATCCCCCTCACCGATATCATACTTGTTGATTTCTATAACCGTAATATTTGTAACACCCTCCCTTACAGCATATAAGTGAATAACTATAGCCGTAGGATTTGACTCCCCCTCCTTTCAAGCATACAAGTTGATATATATAGCCATAGGATTTGTATCCCCCTCCCTTACACATACAAGTTGATTTCTATAGCCATATCAATTGTATCCCCCTCCCTTACATCGTACAAGCTGATTTCTATAGCCGTATGATTTGTATCCCCTCCCTTACATCACACTAGTTGATTTTTATAGTCATAGGATTTGTATCCCCCTCCCTTACACATACAAGTTGATTTCTATAGCTATATGATTTATATCTCCTCTGCATTACAGATACAAGTTAATTTCTATAGCCATATCAATTGTATCCCCCTCCCTTACATCGTACAAGTTGATTTCTATAGCCGTATGATTTGTATCCCCTCCCTTACATCACACTAGTTGATTTTTATAGTCATAGGATTTGTATCCCCCTCCCTTACACATACAAGTTGATTTCTATAGCTATATGATTTATATCTCCTCTGCATTACAGATACAAGTTAATTTCTATAGCCATATCAATTGTATCCCCCTCCCTTACATCGTACAAGTTGATTTCTATAGCCGTATCAATTGTATCCCCCTCCCTTACATCGTACAAGTTGATTTCTATAGCTATATGATTTATATCTCCTCTGCATTACACATACAAGTTGATTTCTATAGCCATATCAATTGTATCCCCCTCCCTTACATCGTACAAGTTGATTTCTATAGCCGTATGATTTGTATCCCTCCCCTTACATCACACTCGTTGATTTCTATAGCTATATCAATTGTATCCCCTCCATTACATCATAAAAAACGATTTCTATAGCATAGCCGTTGGATTTGTATCCCCCTCCTTACATCATACAAGTTGATTTCTAAAGCCGTTGGATTTGTATCCCCCTCCTTACATCATACAAGTTGATTTCTAAAGCCGTTGGATTTGTATCCCCCTCCTTACATCATACAAGTTGGTCTATATAGCCATACGATTTTCATCCCCCATCCTTACATCATACACATTTTTTCTATAGCCGTAGAATTTGTACCCCCCTCCCGTACAGCATACAAGTTGATTTCTATAGTCATATGATTTGTATCCCCCTCCCCGATATCACACAAGTTGATTTGTATAGGTGTTGGATTTTTATCCCCAACCTTACACATGCAAGTTGATTTCTTTAGCCGTAGAATGTGTATCCCCCCTCCTTTACAGCATACAAGTTGATTTCTATAGCCATAAGATTTGTATCCCCCTCACCGATATCATACTTGTTGATTTCTATAACCGTAATATTTGTATCCCCCTCCCTTACAGCATATAAGTGAATAACTATAGCCGTAGGATTTGACTCCCCCTCCTTTCAAGCATACAAGTTGATATATATAGCCATAGTATTTGTATCCTCCTCCCTTACACCTACAAGTTGATTTCTATAGCCGTAGGATTTGTATCCCCCTCCCCTACATCACACTAGTTGATTTCTATAGCCATAGGATTTGTATCCCCCTCCCTTACATCACACTAGTTGATTTCTATAGCCGTAGGATTTGTTTCCCACCCAATATACATACAACTTTATTTCTATAGCCATATAATTTGTATCCCCCTCCCAGATATCATACATGTTGCTTTCTATAGCCATAGCATTTGTATCCCCCTACTTTATATCATTCAAGTTGATTTCTATAGCCATTGGATTTGCATCCCACTCCCTTATATCATACATGGTGATTTCTATAACCGTAAGATTTGTTTCCCACTAAATATACATACACGTTTATTTCTATAGCCATTTGATTTTTAACCCCCTCCCCGATATCATACTAGTTGATTTCTATAGCCATAGGATTTGTATCCCCTTCCCAGATATCATACTTAATGATTTCTATAGCCATAGGATTTGTATCCCCCTCCCAGATATCATACTTAATTATTTCTATAGCCATAGCATTTGTATTCCTTACCTTACACACACAAGTTCATTTCTATAGCCGTAGCATTTGTACCCTCCTTCTACGTAGTACAAGTTGATTTATATAGCCATATGATTTGTATCCCCCTCCCTTACACACACAAGTTCATTTCTATAGCCATAGCATTTGTCTCCATATCCCTTATATCATTCAAGTTAATTTCTAGATCCGTAGAATTTGTATCTCCCTCAATACACATACAAGTTGATTTCTATAGCTGTAGGATTTGTATCCATCTTCCTTATATCATACATGTTGATTTTTATAGCCCTAGGATTTGTATCCCCCTCAATACACATACAAGTTGATTTCTATAGCCGTATGATTTGTATCCCCCTCCCTTACATCACACTAGTTGATTTTTATAGTCATAGGATTTGTATCCCCCTCCCTTACATCACACTAGTTGATTTCTATAGCATAGCCATACGATTTTCATCCCCCATCCTTACATCATACAAATTAATTTCTATAGCCATAGGATTTGAATCCGCCTCCCCGATATCACACGAGTTGATTTGTATAGGTGTTGGATTTTTATCCCCAACCTTATACATGCAAGTTGATTTCTATAGGATTTGAACCCCCCATCCCGATATCACACAAGTTGATTTGTATAGGTGTTTGATTTGTATCCCGCTCCTAACACATGCAAGTTGATTTCTATAGCCATAGGATTTGTATCCCACCTCCCTTATATCATACATGTTGATATATATAGCCATAGGATTTGTATCCCACCTCCCTTATATCATACATGTTGATATATACAGTCATAGGATTTGTATCCCCCCTCCCTTACATCATTCAAGTTGATTTCTATAGCCGTAGGATTTGTATCCCCCTCTCTTACACATACACGTTGATTTCTATAGCCAAAGCATTTGTATTCCGCTCTTTTACACAAACAAGTTGATATCTATAGCCATAGGATTTGTTTCCCACTCAATATACATACAAACTGATTTCTATAACCATAGGATGTGTATCCCCCTCCCAGATATCATACAAGTTGATTTCTCTAGCTATAGGAGTTGTATCCCCCCTCCCTTACACATACAAGTTGATTTTCATAGCAGTATGATTTGTATCCCCCTCCCGTCCATCGTACAAGTTCATTTCTATAGCCATAGGATTTGTATCCCCCCTTTTCTAACACCATACAAGTTGATTTCTATAGCCATAGGATTTGTATCCCCCCTTTTCTAACACCATACAAGTTGATTTCTATAGCCATAGGATTTGTATCCCCCTCCCAGATATCATACGTAATGATTTCTATAGCCATAGGATTTGTATCCCCCTCCCAGATATCAACCTTAATGATTTATATAGCCATAGGATCTGTACCCTCCTTCTACGTAATACAAGTTGATTTCTATAGCCATAGGATTTGTATCCCCCTCCCAGATATCATACTTAACTATTTTTATAGCCATAGGATTTGTATCCCCCTTTTTAACATCATACAAGTTTATTTCTATAGCTATTGCATTTGTATCCCATTACCTTACATCATACAAGTTGATATCTATAGCTTTAGGATCTGTATCCCCCTCCCTTGCACATACAAGTTGATTTCTATAGCCGTAGGATTTGTATCCTCCTCCCTTATATCATACATGTTGATTTCTATAGCCGTTAGATTTGTTTCCCCTCAATATACATACAAGTTTATTTCTATAGCCATAGGATTTGTATCCCCTTTCCAGATATCAAACGTGTTGATTTCTATAGCTGTAGGATGTGTATCCTCTCCCCGATATCATAGTAGTTGATTTCTATAGCCGTAGGATTTGTATCCCCCCTCTCTTACACATACAAGTTGATTTCTATAGACGTAGGATTTGTATCCTACTCCCTTACATCATACATGTTGATTTCTATAGCCGTAAGATTTGTTTCTCACCCAATATACATACAGGTTTATTTCTATAGCAATAGGATTTGTATCCCCTTCCCTAACACATAAAAGTGTATTTCTATAGCCGTAGGATTTGTATCCCCCTCCCCTACATCACACTAGTTGATTTCTATAGCCATAGGATTTGTATCCCCCTCCCTTACATCACACTAGTTGATTTCTATAGCCGTAGGATTTGTTTCCCACCCAATATACATACAACTTTATTTCTATAGCCATATAATTTGTATCCCCCTCCCAGATATCATACATGTTGCTTTCTATAGCCATAGCATTTGTATCCCCCTACTTTATATCATTCAAGTTGATTTCTATAGCCGTAGGATTTGCATCCCCCTCCATTATATCATACATGTTGATTTCTATAGCCGTAAGATTTGTTTCCCACTAAATATACATACAAGTTTATTTCTATAGCCATTTTATTTTTAACCCCCTCCCCGATATCATACTAGTTGATTTCTATAGCTATTGCATTTGTATCCCATTACCTTACATCATACAAGTTGATTTATATAGCTTTAGGATCTGTATCCCCCTCCCTTGCACATACAAGTTGATTTCTATAGCCGTAGGATTTGTATCCTCCTCCCTTATATCATAAATGTTGATTTATATAACGAGGATTGGTATCCCCCTCCCTTATATCATACAAGTTGTTATATATAGCCATAGGATTTACATCCCCCTTCCTTACATCATACACATAGATTTCTATAGCCGTAGGATTTCTATCCTCCCACTTACATCATACAAGTTAATTTATATAGCCATAGGATTTGCATCCCCCTCTATTACATCATAAAAATTGATTTCTATAGCCATAGCATCTGTATTCCCTCCTTACATCAAACAAGTTGATTTATATAGCCATTCGATTTGCATCCCCCTCCATTATATCATACATGATGATTTCTATAGCCGTAAGATTTGTTTCCCACTAAATATACATACAATTTTTCTATAGCCATATGATTTGTATCCCCCTCCCAGATATCATACTTGTTGATTTCTATAGCCATAGCATTTGTATCCCCCTACTTTATATCATACAAGTTGATTTCTATAGCCGTAGGATTTGCATCCCACTCCCTTATATCATACATGTTGATTTCTATAGCCGTAAGATTTGTTTCCCACTAAATATACATACAAGTTTATTTCTATAGCCATTTGATTTTTAACCCCCTCCCCGATATCATACTAGTTGATTTCTATAGCCATAGCATTTGTATCCCATTACTTTACATCATACAAGTTGATATCTATAGCTTTAGGATCTGTATCCCCCTCCCTTGCACATACAAGTTGATTTCTATAGCCGTAGGATTTGTATCCTCCTCCCTTATATCATAAATGTTGATTTATATAACGAGGATTGGTATCCCCCTCCCTTATATCATACAAGTTGTTATATATAGCCATAGGATTTACATCCCCCTTCCTTACATCATACAAATTGATTTCTATAGCCGTAGGAGTTCTATCCTCCCAATTACATCATATAAGTTAATTTCTATAGCCATAGGATTTCCATCCCCCTCTATTACATCATAAAAATTGATTTCTATAGCCATAGCATCTGTATTCCCTCCTTACATCAAACAAGTTGATTTATATAGCCATTCGATTTGCATCCCCCTCCATTATATCATACATGATGATTTCTATAGCCGTAAGATTTGTTTCCCACTAAATATACATACAATTTTTCTATAGCCATATGATTTGTATCCCCTTTCCAGATGTCAAACGTGTTGATTTCTATAGCTGTAGGATTTGTATCGCCCTCCCCGATATCATAGTAGTTGATTTCTATAGCCGAAGGATTTGTATCCCCCCTCTCTTACATCACACTAGTTGATTTCTATAGTCATAGGATTTGTATCCCCCTCCCTTACATCACACTAGTTGATTTATATAGCCGTAGGATTTGTATCCCCCTCCCTTACACATACAAGTAGATTTCTATTGCCATAGGATTTGTATCCCCTTCCCAGATATCATACTTGTTGATTTCTATAGCCATAGCATTTGTATCCCTTTACCTTACATCATACAATTAGATTTCTATAGCCATAGGATTTGTATCCCCCTCCCAGATATCATACTTGTTGATTTCTATAGCCATAGCATTTGTATCCCTTTACCTTACATCATACAAGTTGATTTCTATAGCCGTAGGATAAGTATCCTCCTCCCTTATATCATACATGTTGATTTCTATAGCCGTAGGATAATTATCCCCCTCCCTTATATCATACATGTTGATTTATATAACCGTACGATTTGTTTCCCCCTCAATTACATACAAGTTGATTTCTATAGTCATAGGATTTCTATCCCCCTTCCTTACATCACACTAGTTGATTTCTATAGCTGTAGGATTTGTATCCTCCCCACCCCCATACATCAGACAAGTTGATTTCAATAGCCATATCAATTGTATCCCCCTCCCTTACACATACAAGTGGATTTCTATAGCCATAGGATTTGTATCCCCCTCCCAGATATCATACTTGTTGATTTCTATAGCCATAGCATTTGTATCCCCCTACCTTACATCATACAAGTTGATTTCTATAGCTTTAGGATCTGTATCCCCCTCCCTTGCACATACAAGTTGTTTTCTATAGCCGTTAGATTTGTTTCCCCTCAATATACATACAAGTTTATTTCTATAGCCATAGGATTTGTATCCCCTTTCCAGATATCAAACGTGTTGATTTCTATAGCCGTAGGATTTGTATCCCCCTCTCTTACATCACACTAGTTGATTTTTATAGTCATGGGATTTGTATCCCCCTCCCTTACATCACACTAGTTGATTTCTATAGTCATAGGATTTGTATCCCCCTCCCTTACATCATACTAGTTGATTGATATAGCCGTAGGATTTGTATCCCCCTCCCTTACACATACAAGTGGATTTCAATAGCTTTAGGATCTGTATCCCCCTCCCTTGCACATACAAGCTGATTTTTATAGCCGTAGGATTTGCATCCCCCTCCATTATATCATACATGTTGATTTCTATAGCCGTTAGATTTGTTTCCCCTCAATATACATACAAGTTTATTTCTATAGCCATAGGATTTGTATCCCCTTTCCAGATGTCAAACGTGTTGATTTCTATAGCTGTAGGATTTGCATCCCCCTCCATTATATCATACATGTTGATTTCTATAGCCGTAGGATTTGTATCCCCCCTCTCTTACATCAAACTAGTTGATTTCTATAGTCATAGGATTTGTATCCCCCTCCCTTACATCACACTAGTTGATTTCTATAGCCGTAGGATTTGTATCCCCCTCCCTTATACATACAAGTTGATTTCTATAGCTTTAGGATCTGTATCCCCCTCCCTTACATCATACAAGTTGATTTATATAGCCTTAGTATTTGTATCCCCCTCTCTTACACATACACGTTGATTTCTATAGCCAAAGCATTTGTATTTCGCTCCCTTACACTTACAAGTTGATATCTATAGCCGTAGGATTTGTTTCCCCCTCAATATACATACAAACTGATTTCTATAACCATAGGATTTGTATCCCCTCTCCCTTGCACATACAAGTTGTTTTCTATAGCCGTTAGATTTGTTTCCCCTCAATATACATACAAGTTTATTTCTATAGCCATAGGATTTGTATCCCCTTTCCAGATATCAAACGTGTTGATTTCTATAGCCGTAGGATTTGTATCCCCCTCTCTTACATCACACTAGTTGATTTTTATAGTCATGGGATTTGTATCCCCCTCCCTTACATCACACTAGTTGATTTCTATAGTCATAGGATTTGTATCCCCCTCCCTTACATCATACTAGTTGATTGATATAGCCGTAGGATTTGTATCCCCCTCCCTTACACATACAAGTGGATTTCAATAGCTTTAGGATCTGTATCCCCCTCCCTTGCACATACAAGCTGATTTTTATAGCCGTAGGATTTGCATCCCCCTCCATTATATCATACATGTTGATTTCTATAGCCGTTAGATTTGTTTCCCCTCAATATACATACAAGTTTATTTCTATAGCCATAGGATTTGTATCCCCTTTCCAGATGTCAAACGTGTTGATTTCTATAGCTGTAGGATTTGTATCCCCCTCCACGATATCATAGTAGTTGATTTCTATAGCCGTAGGATTTGTATCCCCCCTCTCTTACATCAAACTAGTTGATTTCTATAGTCAGAGGATTTGTATCCCCCTCCCTTACATCACACTAGTTGATTTCTATAGCCGTAGGATTTGTATCCCCCTCCCTTACACATACAAGTTGATTTCTATAGCTTTAGGATCTGTATCCTCCTCCCTTGTACATACAAGTTGATTTTTATAGCCGTAGGATTTGTATCCTCCTCCCTTATATCATACATGTTGATTTCTATAGCCGTTAGATTTGTTTCCCCTCAATATACATACAAGTTTATTTCTATAGCCATAGGATTTGTATCCCTTTTCCAGATATCAAACGTGTTGATATCATAGTAGTTGATTTCTATAGCCGTAGGATTTGTATCCCCCCTCTCTTACATATACAAGTTGATTTCTATAGCCGTAGGATTTGTATCCTACTCCCTTACATCATACATGTTGATTTCTATAGCCGTAAGATTTGTTTCCCACCCAATATACATACAGGTTTATTTCTATAGCAAAAGGATTTGTATCCCCTCCCTTATATCATACATGTTGCTTTCTATAGCCGTAGGATTGGTATCCCCCTCCCTTATATCATACAAGTTGATTGCTATAGCCATAGGATTTTCATCCCCCTCTCGTCCATCATACAAGTTGATTTCTATAGCCGTATGATTTGTATCCCCCTCCCTTACATCACACTAGTTGTTTTCTATAGCTGTAGGAATTGTATCCCCCTCCCTTACATCACACTAGTTGATTTCTATAGCTATATCAATTGTATCCCCTTCCATTACATCACATCATACAAATCGATTTTTATAGCATAGCCATACGATTTTCATCCCCCTCCCTTACAGCATACAAGTTGATTTCTATAGTCATAGAATTTGTATCCCCCTCCCCGATATCACACAAGTTGATTTGTATAGGTGTTGGATTTTTAACCCCAACCTTATACATGCAAGTTGATTTCTATAGGATTTGAACCCCCCTCCCCGATATCACACAAGTTAATTTGTATAGGTGTTTGATTTGTATCCCCCTCCTAACAAATGCAAGTTGATTTCGATAGCCATAGCATTTGTATCCCCCTCCCCGATATCATACGAGTTGATTTTTATAGCCATAGGATTTGTATCCCCCTCCCTTACATCACACTAGTTGATTTCTATAGCCATAGGATTTGTATCAACCTCCCTTACATTACACTAGTTGATTTCTATAGCCGTAGGATTTGTATCCCCTCCCTTATATCATACATGTTGCTTTCTATAGCCGTAGGGTTTTCATCCCCCTCCCGTCCATCATACAAGTTGATTTCTAAAGCCATATGATTTGTATCCCCCTCCCAGATATCATACTTGTTGATTTCTATAGCCATAGCATTTGCATCCCCCTCCCTTACACACACAAGTTGATTTCAATAGACGTAGGATTTGTATCCCCCTCCCTTACACATACAAGTTGATTTCTATAGCCGTAGGATAAGTATCCCCTCCCTTATATCATACATGTTGATTTATATAGCCATAGGATTTGTATCCCCCTACCTTACAGCATATCAGTTAATTTCAATAGCTGTAGTATCTGTATCCCCCTCCCTTATATCATACATGTTGATACATATAGCCATAGGATTTGTATCCCCCTCCCTTATATCATACATGTTGATATATACAGTCATAGAATTTGCATCCCCCCTCCCTTACATCATACAAGTTGATTTCTATAGCCGTAGGATTTGTATCCCCCTCTCTTACACATACACGTTGATTTCTATAGCCAAAGCATTTGTATTTCGCTCCCTTACACATACAAGTTGATATCTATAGCCGTAGGATTTGTTTCCCCCTCAATATACATACAAACTGATTTCTATAACCATAGGATGTGAATCTCCCTCCCAGATATCATACAAGTTGATTTCTCTAGCTATAGGATTTGTTGCCCCCCTCCGTTACACATACAAGTTGATTTTCATAGCAGTAGGATTTCTACCCCCCTCCCGTCCATCATACAAGTTCATTTCTATAGCCATAGGATTTGTATCCCCCCTTTCTAACACCATACAAGTTGATTTCTATAGCCATAGGATTTGTATCCCCCTCCCTTACTTCATACATGTTGATTTCTATAGCCGTAAGATTTGTTTCCCACTCAATATACATACAAGTTGATTTCTATAGCCATAGGATTTGTATCCCTCTCCCAGATATCATACTTAATGATTTCTATAGCTATAGGATTTGTATCCCCCTCCCTTACATCACACTAGTTGATTTTTATAGTCATAGGATTTGTATCCCCCTCCCTTACATCACACTAGTTGATTGCTATAGCCTTAGGATTTCATCCCCCTCCCGTCCATCATACAAGTTGATTTCTAAAGCCATATGATTTGTATCCCCTCCCAGATATCATACTTGTTGATTTCTATAGCCATAGCATTTGTATCTCCTACCTTACATCATATAAGTTTATTCTTATACCTGTGGATTTGTATTCCCTCTCGCTTACACACACAAGTTGATTTCTATAGCCATAGCATTTTTATCCCCTACCTTACATCATATAAGTTGATTCTTATACCTGTGGATTTGTATTCCCCCTCCCTTACATCACACTAGTTGATTTCTATAGCTATATTAATTTTATCCCCCTCCATTACATCATACAAATCGATTTCTATAGCATAGCCATACGATTTTCATCCCCCATCCTTACATCATACAAATTAATTTCTATAGCCGTAGAGTTTGTACCCCCCCCCCTCCCTTACAGCATACAAGTTGATTTCTATAGTCATAGGATTTGTATTTCGCTCCCTTACACATACAAGTTGATATCTATAGCCGTAGGATTTGTTTCCCCCTCAATATACATACAAACTGATTTCTATAACCATAGGATTTGTATCCCCCCTCCTTTACACATACAAGTTGATTTTCATAGCAGTAGGATTTGTATCCCCCTCTCGTCCATCGTACAAGTTCATTTCTATAGCCATAGGATTTGTATCCCCCCTTTCTAACACCATACAAGTTGATTTCTATAGCCATAGGATTTGTATCCCCCTCCCAGATAACATACTTAATGATTTCTTTAGCCATAGGATTTGTACCCTCCTTCTACGTAATACAAGTTGATTTCTATAGCCGTAGGATTTTTATATCCCTCCCAGATATCATACTTGTTGATTTCTATAACCATAGGATTCGTATCCCCCCCCCCATACATCCGACAAGTTGATTTCAATAGCCATATCAATTGTATCCCTCTCCCTTACACATACAAGTTGATTTCTATACCCATAGGATTTGTATCCTACTCCCTTACATCATACATGTTGATTTCTATAGCCGTAAAATTTGTTTCCCACCCTATATACATACAGGTTTATTTCTATAGCAATATAATTTGTATCCCCTTCCCTAACACAAAAAAGTGGATTTCTATAGCCGTAGGATTTGTATCCCCCTCCCTTATATCATACATGTTGTTTCTATCGCCGTAGGATTTGTATCCCCCTCCCTTATATCATACAAGTTTATTGCTATAGCCATAGGATTTTCATCCCCCTCCCGTCCATCATACAAGTTGATTTTTAAAGCCATATGATTTGTATCCCCCTCCCAGATATCATACTTGTTGATTTATATAGCCATATCATTCGTATCCCCCTCCCTTACATCACACTAGTTGATTGCGATAGCTGTAGGATTTGTATCCTCCCCCCCATACATCAGACAAGTTGATTTCAATAGCCATATCAATTGTATCCTCCTCCCTTACACATAAAAGTTGATTTCTATAGCCATAACATTTGTATCCATCTCCCTTATATCATACATATTGATTTTTATAGCCGTAGGATTTGTGTCCCCCTCAATACACATACAAGTTGATTTCTATAGCCGTAGGATTTGTATCCCCCTCCCTTACATCACAATAGTTGATTTCTATAGTCATAGGATTTGTATCCCCCTCCCTTACATCACACTAGTTGATTTCTAAAGCTTAATCAATTGTATCCCCCTCCATTACATCACATCATACAAATCGATTTCTATAGCATAGCCATACGATTTTCATCCCCCATCCTTACATCATACAAATTAATTACTATAGCCGTAGAATTTGTACCCCCTCCCTTACAGCATACAAGTTGATTTCTATAGTCATAGGATTTGAACCCCCCTCCCCAATATCACACAAGTTGAGTTGTATAGGTGTTTGATTTTTATCCCCCTCCTAACACATGCAAGTTGATTTCTATAGCCATAGGATTTGTATCCCCCTCCCCGATATCATACGAGTTGATTTTTTATAGCCATAGGATTTGTATCCCCCTCCCTTATATCATACATGTTGATATATATAGCCATAGGATTTGTACCCCCCTCCCTTATATCATACATGTTGATATATACAGTCATAGGATTTGTATCCCCCCTCCCTTACATCATACAAGTTGATTTCTATAGCCGTAGGATTTGTATACCCCTCTCTTACACATACACGTTGATTTCTATAGCCAAAACATTTGTATTTCGCTCCCTTACACATACAAGTTGATATCTATAGCCGTATGATTTGTTTCCCCCTCAATATACATACAAACTGATTTCTATAACCATAGCATGTGTATCCCCCTCCCAGATATCATACAAGTTGATTTCTCTAGCTATAGGATTTGTATCCCCCCTCCCTTACACATACAAGTTGATTTCCATAGCATTAGGATTTGTATCCCCCTCCCGTCCATCGTACAAGTTCATTTCTATAGCCATAGGATTTGTATCCCCCCTCTCTAACACCATACAAGTTGATTTCTATAGCCATAGGATTTGTATCCTCTTCCCAGATATCATACTTAATGATTTCTATAGCCATAGGATTTGTACCCTCCTTCTACGTAATACAAGTTGATTTCTCTAGCCATAGGATTTGTATCCCTCTCCCTTCTAGCATGCAAGTTGTTATATATAGCCATAGGATTTACATCCCCCTTCCTTACATCATACAAATTGATTTCTATAGCCGTAGGATTTCTAACCTCCCACTTACATCATACAAGTTAATTTCTATAGCCATAGGATTTGCATCCCCCTCTATTACATTATAAAAATTGATTTCGATAGCCGTAGGATTTCTATCCTCCCACTTACATCATACAAGTTAATTTCTATAGCCATAGGATTTCCATCCCCCTCTATTACATTATAAAAATTGATTTCTATAGCCATAGCATTTGTATTCCCTCCTTACATCAAACAAGTTGATTTATATAGCCATTGGATTTGCATCCCTCTCCATTATTATATCATACATGATGATTTCTACAGCCGTAAGATTTGTTTCCCACTAAATATACATACAAGTTTATTTCTATAGCCATATGATTTGTATCTCCCTCCCAGATATCATACTTGTTGATTTTTATAGCCGTAGCTTTTGTATCCACCTACTTTATATCATACAAGTTGATTCCTATAGCCATTGGATTTGCATCAAACTCCCTTATATCATCCATTGTGATTTCTACAGCCGTAAGATTTGTTTCCCACTAAATATACATACAAGTTTATTTCTATAGCCATTTGATTTTTAACCCCCTCCCCGATATCATACTAGTTGATTTCTATAGCCATAGGATTTGTATCCCCCCTCCATTACACATACAAGTGAATTTCTATAGCCGTAGGATTTGCATCCCCTCCCTCATATCATACATGTTGCTTTCTTTAGCCGTAGGATTTGTATCCCCCTCCCTTATATCATACATGTTGATTGCTATAGCCGTAGGATTTTCATCCCCCTCCTGTCCATCATACAAGTTGATTTCTAAAGCCATATGATTTGTATCCCACTCCCAAATATCATACTTGTTGATTTATATAGCCATAGCATTTGTATCCCCTACCTTACATCATATAAGTTGATTCTTATACCTGTGGATTTGTATTCCCCCTCGCTTACACACACAAGTTGATTTCAATAGCCATAGGATTTGTATCCCTCCTCCCTTACACACACAAGTTGATTTCTATAGCCGTAGGATTTGTATCCCCCCTCCATTACACATACAAGTGAATTTCTATAGCCATAGGATTTCTATCCCCCTTCCTTACATCATACATGTTGATTTATATAACCGTACGATTTGTTTCCCCCTCAATTACATACAAGTTGATTTATATAGTCATGGGATTTCTATCCCCCTTCCTTACATCATACAAGTTGATTTCTATAGCCGTATGATTTGTATCCCCCTCACTTACATCACACTAGTTGATTTTTATAGTCATGCGATTTGTATCCCCCTCCCTTACATCACACTAGTTGATTTCTATAGTCATAGGATTTGTATCCCCCTCCCTTACATCACACTAGTTGATTTCTATAGCTATATTAATTTTATCCCCCTCCATTACATCATACAAATCGATTTCTATAGCATAGCCATACGATTTTCATCCCCCATCCTTACATCATACAAATTAATTTCTATAGCCATAGAATTTGTACCCACCCCCTCAATTACAGCATACAAGTTGATTTCTATAGTCATAGGATTTGTATCCCCCTCCCCGATATCACACAAGTTGATTTGTATAGGTGTTGGATTTTTATCCCCAACCTTATACATTCAAGTTGATTTCTATAGGATTTGAACCCCCCTCCCCGATATCACACAAGTTGATTTGTATAGGTGTTTGATTTGTATCCCCCTCCTAACACAAGCAAGTTGATTTCTATAGCCATATGATTTGTATCCCCCCTCCCCGATATCATACGAGTTGATTTTTATAGCCATAGGATTTGTATCCCTCTCCCAGATATCATACTTAATGATTTCTATAGCCATAGGATTTGTATCCCCCTCCCTTACATCACACTAGTTGATTTCTATAGCCATAGGATTTGTATCAACCTCCCTTACATTACACTAGTTGATTTCTATAGCCGTAGGATTTGTATCCCCTCCCTTATATCATACATGTTGCTTTCTATAGCCGTAGGGTTTTCATCCCCCTCCCGTCCATCATACAAGTTGATTTCTAAAGCCATATGATTTGTATCCCCCTCCCAGATATCATACTTGTTGATTTCTATAGCCATAGCATTTGCATCCCCCTCCCTTACACATACAAGTTGATTTCTATAGCCGTAGGATAAGTATCCCCTCCCTTATATCATACATGTTGATTTATATAGCCATAGGATTTGTATCCCCCTACCTTACAGCATATCAGTTAATTTCAATAGCTGTAGTATCTGTATCCCCCTCCCTTATATCATACATGTTGATACATATAGCCATAGGATTTGTATCCCCCTCCCTTATATCATACATGTTGATATATACAGTCATAGAATTTGCATCCCCCCTCCCTTACATCATACAAGTTGATTTCTATAGCCGTAGGATTTGTATCCCCCTCTCTTACACATACACGTTAATTTCTATAGCCAAAGCATTTGTATTTCGCTCCCTTACACATACAAGTTGATATCTATAGCCGTAGGATTTGTTTCCCCCTCAATATACATACAAACTGATTTCTATAACCATAGGATGTGAATCTCCCTCCCAGATATCATACAAGTTGATTTCTCTAGCTATAGGATTTGTTGCCCCCCTCCGTTACACATACAAGTTGATTTTCATAGCAGTAGGATTTCTACCCCCCTCCCGTCCATCATACAAGTTCATTTCTATAGCCATAGGATTTGTATCCCCCCTTTCTAACACCATACAAGTTGATTTCTATAGCCATAGGATTTGTATCCTCCTCCCTTACATCATACATGTTGATTTCTATAGCCGTAAGCTTTGTTTCCCACTCAATATACATACAAGTTTATTTCTATAGCCATAGGATTTGTATTCCCCTCCCAGATATCATACTTGTTGATTTCTATAGTCATAGGATTTGTATCCCCGCCCCTTACATCATACAAGTTGATTTCTATCACCGTAAGATTTATTTCCCATTCAATATACATACAAGTTTATGTCTATAGCCACAAATCCCCTTTCCAGATATCATACTTGTTGATTTCTATAGTCATAGGATTTGTATCCCCGCCCCTTACATCATACAAGTTGATTTCTATAGCCGTAAGATTTGTTTCCCCTTAATATACATACAAGATGATTTCTATAGCCATAGGATTTGTATCTCCCTCGCAGATATCACACAAGATAATTTCTATAGCCATATGATTTGTATCCCCCTCCCCGATATCATACTAGTTATTTTTATAGCCGTAGGATTTGTATCCTCCTCCCTTACATCATACATGTTGATTTCTATAGCCGTAATATTTGTTTCCCACTCAATATACATACAAGTTTATTTCTATAGCCATAGGATTTGTATTCCCCTCCCAGATATCATACTTGTTGATTTCTATAGTCATAGGATTTGTATCCCCGCCCCTTACATCATACAAGTTGATTTCTAAAGCCGTAAGATTTGTTTCCCCTCAATATACATACAAGATGATTTCTATAGCCATAGGATTTGTATCTCCCTCGCAGATATCACACAAGTTAATTTCTATAGCCATATGATTTGTATCCCCCCCCCCCCCCCGATAGCATACTACATGTAGTTATTTCTATAGCCGTATGATTTGTATCACCCTCCCTTATATCATACAAGTTGATTAATATAGCCATAGGATTTACATCCCCCTCCCGTCCATCATACAAGTCTATTTCTATAGCCATAGGATTTGTATCCCCCTCCCAGATATCAAACAAGATGATTTCTATAGCCATAGCATTTGTATCCCCCTACCTTACATCATACAAGTTGATTTATATAGCTTTAAGATCTGTATCCCCCTCCTTTATATCATAAATATTGATTTATATAGCCATAAGATTTGTTTCCCCTCAATATACATACAAGTTTATTTCTATAGCCATCGGATTTGTATTCCCCTCCCAGATATCATACTTGTTGATTTCTATAGCCATACCATTTTTATCCCCCTACCTTACATCATACAAGTTGATTTCTATAGCTATATGATTTGTATCCCCCTCTCTTACACATTCAAAGTGATTTCTATAGCAGCACGATTTGTATTCCCCTCCCAGATATCATACATGTTGATTTCTATAGCTGTAAGATTTGTTTCCTCCTCAATATACATACAAGTTGATTTCTATAGTCATAGGATTTGTATCCCCCTCCTTACATCATACAAGTTGATTTCTATAGCCGTAGGATTTGTATCCCCCCCTCTTACACATACAAGTTGATTTCTATAGCCATAGGATTTGTATCCCCCCTCTTACACATACAAGTTGATTTATATAGCCGTATGATTTGCACCCCCCCCCCCCCGATATCATACACGTTGATTTCTATAGCTATAGGATTTGTACCCCCTCCCTTACAGACACAAATTTATTTCTATAGCCGTAGGATTTGTATCCCCCTCAATACACATACAAGTTGATTTCTATAGTCATAGGATTTGTACCCCAACTCTTACACATAGATGTTGATTTCTATAGCCGTAGGATTTGTATCCCCCTCAATACACATGCAAGTTGATTTCTATAGTCATAGGATTTGTACCCCAACTCTTACACATACAAATTGATTTATATAGCCATAGGATCTGCACCGTCCTCCCTTACATGGTGTAAAGGAGGAGGATACGAATCCTATGGCTATAGAAATCAACTTCAATCACAGAAGGGAGGGGATACAAATCCTAGGGCTATAGAAATCAACCTATATGATGGAAGGAGGGGAATACAAATCGTACGGTTATAGAAATCAATTTTTGGGATGTAAGGGAGGGGGATACAAATCCTACAGTCATAGCAGTAAACTTTTATAATATAAAGGAGAGGGGATACTAAGCATACGGCTATAGAAATGAACTTGTGTGTTGTAAGGGAGGGAGGTACAAATCCTATGGCTAAAGAAATCAACTAATATTATATCAGGGAGGGGGTTCAAATCTTACGGCTATAGCAATCAACTTGTGTGATGTAAGGGAGGGAAGATTCAAATCATATGGCTATAGAAATAAACTTTTGTGATGTAAAGGAGGGGGATACAAATCCTATGGCTAAAGAACACAACTAATATTATCTCAGGGAGGGGTGTTCAAATCTTACGGCTATAGCAATCAACTTGTGTGATGTAAGGGAGGGGAGATTCAAATCATATGACTATAGAAATCAACTTATATGACTTAAGGGCGGGTTGATACAAATCCTATGGCAATAGAAATCACTTTTAATCGCAGAAGGGAAAGGAGGTACCAATCCTACAGCTATAAAAATCAACTTTGGTGATATAAGGGAGGGGGGATACAAATCCTACGGCTTTAGAAATCAACTTGTGTGATGTATATGAGGGGGATACAAATCCTACGGCTATAGAAATCAACTTGTGTGATGTATATGAGGGGGATACAAATCCTACGGCTATAGAAATCAACTTTGGTGATATAAGGGAGGAGGGATACAAATCATACGGCTTTAGTAATCAACTTGTGTGATGTATATAAGGGGGATACAAATCCTACGGCTATAGAAATCAACTTATGTGATGTAAAGGAGGGGGGATATAAATCATATGGCTATAGAAATCAACTTGAATAACAGAAGGGGGATACAAATCCTATGGTTATAGAAATCAACTGATGTGATGTAATTATGGCCGGAGGGATACAAATCATACGGCTATAGAAATCAAATCTAACCAAAGTTTGTGTAATTAATATATAAAAATATTTACAGTCTGTTTGGAATTGATAGTATATTGCCTATACATTTCTACGAATGCATACTGAACTGTATTTTCCAATAAAATCTACCGAAACCAAACGATACTGTTTGATTTCATTGCAGTAAGTATCATAATATCTGATTAAAGAAATAATTACACGTTGGAATATGAGGGCTGGACAGTAAATATAAGGATTAAAGTTTCTTTCTGGTGGTTTTATCAAAGGATAAAGTTCAGTAGGATATCGATAGTTGTTTCATGGAACGCTTCGCGTTCCATTCCAACTATCGATATCCTACTGAACTTTATCCTTTGATAAAACCACCAGAAAGAAACTTTTATCCTTAAATATATATACTGTGTATATGAAGAATGATCATGCATTTTGATATAGATAATATTTTTTGATGTTTGAAAAGATTCAATATTTGATGCACTGTACACATTGAATTGATATTTTGAGGATTCACGTATCAACAACTTTATATTACATGCGTATGATAATAGTATATTGTTATAGTAAATCCTGCAAAAGTGAAATTTCTCATTTAAATTAAGTTGAATAAAACATGTGTTTGATGGTTAAAAGAATGAGGATTGTATTCGCAGAATAGTGAGATACAAAAAAACATCCCAAAAGAGTTTAATTAGCCTTCCTCTTTCCTTGAAAAAAGGTGAGGGTGCCTTTTTCAAATAATTTCAATTTCAACAGTAGAAATCTAAAGAGTTATATTACCTAATATCATGTTTGTACAATATATCACTGGAATTATCAGTTTTCCTAATTATTGATATGTGTTATTAAATTTTCACTTCAATTAATATTTTTCCGAAAATTAATGATTATTTTACTTCATAATTATTATCACTTGAAAGATTATTTTCCCAAATAAATGATTATGTTACTATATTATTAGTTATTATTTTTTCCTAATTGCTGATAAAAATATTACTATATACAATATCACTTAAATGATTATTTTCCCTACACTATATATCTATCTTCTATCTGTTTTCAAAATGAGAAAAATTTATAATACAAAAGTAATTTTTTTTAAATTGGATAACAATTACCCCACATCTACCTGCCTGAACGGATGACAGGTGCTAATAGGATTAAAACGCTCTGCGCCATTACCAGGACAGATTCCCGACCCTGTTACATTTATATATAGTGTTTCCTTTCCCAGGTAATCAGAACACATCGTGAGACCATCGTCTCTATCTATTGAAGTGTAAGTAATTGCCTGGTTTAATCAGCAAATTATTTCCAACAGTTTTAAAAACTGATTGATTACATTAATATTGAAAAAACTGAAAATATTAATCCATCAATTTGTATTGTATATAGAATAGTTTAATCAGTTATAAGTTAAGATATGTATTCATATTATTCATAAATAAAATGATTTTTTTTAATTAAATAATCAAATTATTTTTTTTTCTTTAATTTTTCCATTGATATCATAATAAAGCTGAGGGGGATACAATTCCTATGGTCATTTATAGTATCTGGATACTAATCCTATGGCCATTTATAGTATCTGGATACTAATCCTATGGCCATTTATAGTATCCGGATACTAATCCAATGGCCATTTATAGTATCCGGATACTAATCCTATGGCCATTTATAGTATCCGGATACTAATCCTTTGGCCATTTATAGTATCCGGATACTAATCCTATGGCCATTTATAGTATCCGGATACCAATCCTATGGTCATTTATAGTATCTGGATACTAATCCTATGGTCATTTATAGTATCTGGATACTAATCCTATGGCCATTTATAGTATCCGGATACTAATCCTTTGGCCATTTATAGTATCCGGATACTAATCCTTTGGCCATTTATAGTATCCGGATACTAATCCTATGGCCATTTATAGTATCCGGATACTAATCCTTTGGCCATTTATAGTATACGGATACTAATCCTATGGCCATTTATAGTATCCGGATACTAATCCTTTGGCCATTTATAGTATCTGGATACCAATCCCATGACCATTTATAGTATCTGGATACTAATCCAATGGCCATTTATAGTATCTGGATGCAAATCCTATGGCCATTCATAGTATCCGGATACAAATCCTATGGCCATTTAAAGTATCCGGATACCAATCCTATGGCCATTTATAGTATCTGGATACCAATCCTATGGCCATTTATAGTATCTGGATACTAATCCTATGGCCATTTATAGTATCCGGATACCAATCCTATGGCCATTTATAGTATCTGGATGCAAATCCTATGGCCATTCATAGTATCTGGATACAATCCTATGGCCATTTATAGTATCTGGATACTAATCCTATGGCCATTTATAGTATCTGGATGCAAATCCTATGGCCATTTATAGTATCTGGATACCAATCCCATGACCATTCATAGTATCTGGATACTAATCCTATGGCCATTTATAGTATCTGGATGCAAATCCTATGGCCATTCATAGTATCTGGATACAATCCTATGGCCATTTATAGTATCCGGATACCAATCCTATGGTCATTTATAGTATCTGGATACTAATCCTTTGGCCATTTATAGTATCTGGATACTAATCCTATGGCCATTTATAGTATCCGGATACCAATCCTATGGCCATTTATAGTATCTGGATACTAATCCTATGGCCATTTATAGTATCTGAATACTAATCCTATGGCCATTTATAGTATCTTGATACCAATCCTATGGCCATTTATAGTATCTGGATACTAATCCTATGGCCATTTATAGTATCCGGATACCAATCCTATGGCCATTTATAGTATCTGGATACTAATCCTTTGGCCATTTATAGTATCCGGATACCAATCCTATGGCCATTTATAGTATCTGGATACTAATCCTATGGCCATTTATAGTATCTGGATACCAATACTATGGCCATTTATAGTATCCGGATACTAATCCTTTGGCCATTTATAGTATCTGGATACTAATCCTATGGCCATTTATAGTATCTGGATACAATCCTATGGCCATTTATAGTATCTGGATACTAATCCTATGGCCATTTATAGTATCTGGATACTAATCCTTTGGCCATTTATAGTATCCGGATACCAATCCTATGGCCATTTATAGTATCTGGATACTAATCCTATGGCCATTTATAGTATCCGGATACCAATCCTTTGGCCATTTATTGTATCCGGATACTAATCCTTTGGCCATTTATAGTATCCGGATACCAATCCTATGGCCATTTATAGTATCTGGATACCAATACTATGGCCATTTATAGTATCCGGATACTAATCCTTTGGCCATTTATAGTATCCGGATACTAATCCTATGGCCATTTATAGTATCCGGATACCAATCATTTGGCCATTTATAGTATCTGGATACTAATCCTATGGCCATTTATAGTATCTGGATACTAATCCTTTGGCCATTTATAGTATCTGGATACTAATCCTATGGCCATTTAAAGTATCCGGATACTAATCCTATGGCCATTCATAGTATCTGGATACTAATCCTATGGCCATTTATAGTATCTGGATACTAATCCTTTGGCCATTTATAGTATCTGGATACTAATCCTATGGCCATTCATAGTATCTGGATACTAATCCTATGGCCATTTAAAGTATCCGGATACCAATCCTATAGCCATTCATAGTATCTGGATACTAATCCTATGGCCATTTATAGTATCTGGATACTAATCCTATGGCCATTTATAGTATCTGGATACTAATCCTATGGCCATTTATAGTATCCGTATACAATTCCTATGGCCATTTATAGTATCCGTATACAATTCCTATGGCCATTCATAGCATCTGGATACTAATCCTATGGCCATTTATAGTATCTGGATACTAATCCTATGGCCATTTATAGTATCTGGATACTAATCCTATGGCCATTTATAGTATCTGGATACTAATTCTATGGCCATTTATAGTATCCGGATACCAATCCTTTGGCCATTTATAGTATCTGGATACTAATCCTTTGGCCATTTATAGTATCCGGATACCAATCCTTTGGCCATTTATAATATCTGGATACTAATCCTATGGCCATTTAAAGTATCCGGATACCAATCCTTTGGCCATTTATAGTATCTGGATACTAATCCTATGGCCATTTATAGTATCTGGATACTAATCCTTTGGCCATTTATAGTATCTGGATACTAATCCTTTGGCCATTTATAGTATCCGGATACCAATCCTATGGCCATTTATAGTATCCGGATACCAATCCTATGGCCATTTATAGTATCTGGATACAAATCCTATGGCCATTTATAGTATCCGGATACTAATCCTATGGCCATTTATAGTATCCGGATACCAATCCTATGGCCATTTACAGTATCCGGATACCAATCCTTTGGCCATTTATAGTATCTGGATACTAATCCTATGGCCATTTATAGTATCCGGATACTAATCCTATGGCCATTTATAGTATCCGGATACTTATCCTATGGCCATTTATAGTATCAGGATACAATCCTATGGCCATTTATAGTATCCGGATACTAATCCTATGGCCATTTATAGTATCCGGACACTAATCCTATGGCCATTTATAGTATCCGGATACTAATCCTTTGGCCATTTATAGTATCTGGATACTAATCCTATGGCCATTTATAGTATCTGGATACTAATCCTTTGGCCATTTATAGTATCTGGATACTAATCCTATGGCCATTTATAGTATCTGGATACTAATCCTTTGGCCATTTATAGTATCTGGATACTAATCCTTTGGCCATTTATAGTATCTGGATACTAATCCTTTGGCCATTTATAGTATCCGGATACCAATCCTATGGCCATTTATAGTATCCGGATACCAATCCTATGGCCATTTATAGTATCTGGATACAATTCCTATGGCCATTTATAGTATCTGGATACAAATTCTATGGCCATTTATAGTATCTGGATACTAATCCTATGGCCATTTATAGTATCTGGATACTAATCCTTTGGCCATTTATAGTATCCGGATACCAATCCTATGGCCATTTATAGTATCCGGATACCAATCCTATGGCCATTTATAGTATCTGGATACAAATCCTATGGCCATTTATAGTATCTGGATACAAATCCTATGGCCATTTATAGTATCCGGATACTAATCCTTTGGCCATTTATAGTATCCGGATACTAATCCTTTGGCCATTTATAGTATCTGAATACTAATCCTATGGTCATTTATAGTATCTGGATACTAATCCTTTGGCCATTTATAGTATCTGGATACTAATCCTATGGCCATTTATAGTATCCGGATACCAATCCTATGGCCATTTATAGTATCTGGATACTAATCCTTTGGCCATTTATAGTATCCGGATACTAATCCTTTGGCCATTTATAGTATCTGGATATTAATCCTTTGGCCATTTATAGTATCCGGATACTAATCCTTTGGCCATTTATAGTATCTGGATATTAATCCTTTGGCCATTTATAGTATCCGGATACCAATCCTATGGCCATTTATAGTATCTGGATACCAATACTATGGCCATTTATAGTATCCGGATACTAATCCTTTGGCCATTTATAGTATCCGGATACTAATCCTATGGCCATTTATAGTATCCGGATACCAATCATTTGGCCATTTATAGTATCTGGATACTAATCCTATGGCCATTTATAGTATCTGGATACTAATCCTTTGGCCATTTATAGTATCTGGATACTAATCCTATGGCCATTTAAAGTATCCGGATACTAATCCTATGGCCATTCATAGTATCTGGATACTAATCCTATGGCCATTTATAGTATCTGGATACTAATCCTTTGGCCATTTATAGTATCTGGATACTAATCCTATGGCCATTTATAGTATCTGGATACTAATCCTATGGCCATTTAAAGTATCCGGATACCAATCCTATGGCCATTCATAGTATCTGGATACTAATCCTATGGCCATTTATAGTATCTGGATACTAATCCTATGGCCATTTATAGTATCTGGATACTAATCCTATGGCCATTTATAGTATCCGTATACAATTCCTATGGCCATTTATAGTATCCGTATACAATTCCTATGGCCATTCATAGTATCTGGATACTAATCCTATGGCCATTTATAGTATCTGGATACTAATCCTATGGCCATTTATAGTATCTGGATACTAATCCTATGGCCATTTATAGTATCTGGATACTAATTCTATGGCCATTTATAGTATCCGGATACCAATCCTTTGGCCATTTATAGTATCTGGATACTAATCCTTTGGCCATTTATAGTATCCGGATACCAATCCTTTGGCCATTTATAATATCTGGATACTAATCCTATGGCCATTTAAAGTATCCGGATACCAATCCTTTGGCCATTTATAGTATCTGGATACTAATCCTATGGCCATTTATAGTATCTGGATACTAATCCTTTGGCCATTTATAGTATCTGGATACTAATCCTTTGGCCATTTATAGTATCCGGATACCAATCCTATGGCCATTTATAGTATCCGGATACCAATCCTATGGCAATTTATAGTATCTGGATACAAATCCTATGGCCATTTATAGTATCCGGATACTAATCCTATGGCCATTTATAGTATCCGGATACCAATCCTATGGCCATTTACAGTATCCGGATACCAATCCTTTGGCCATTTATAGTATCTGGATACTAATCCTATGGCCATTTATAGTATCCGGATACTAATCCTATGGCCATTTATAGTATCCGGATACTTATCCTATGGCCATTTATAGTATCAGGATACAATCCTATGGCCATTTATAGTATCCGGATACTAATCCTATGGCCATTTATAGTATCCGGACTCTAATCCTATGGCCATTTATAGTATCCGGATACTAATCCTTTGGCCATTTATAGTATCTGGATACTAATCCTATGGCCATTTATAGTATCTGGATACTAATCCTTTGGCCATTTATAGTATCTGGATACTAATCCTATGGCCATTTATAGTATCTGGATACTAATCCTTTGGCCATTTATAGTATCTGGATACTAATCCTTTGGCCATTTATAGTATCTGGATACTAATCCTTTGGCCATTTATAGTATCCGGATACCAATCCTATGGCCATTTATAGTATCCGGATACCAATCCTATGGCCATTTATAGTATCTGGATACAATTCCTATGGCCATTTATAGTATCTGGATACAAATTCTATGGCCATTTATAGTATCTGGATACTAATCCTATGGCCATTTATAGTATCTGGATACTAATCCTTTGGCCATTTATAGTATCCGGATACCAATCCTATGGCCATTTATAGTATCCGGATACCAATCCTATGGCCATTTATAGTATCTGGATACAAATCCTATGGCCATTTATAGTATCTGGATACAAATCCTATGGCCATTTATAGTATCCGGATACTAATCCTTTGGCCATTTATAGTATCCGGATACTAATCCTTTGGCCATTTATAGTATCTGAATACTAATCCTATGGTCATTTATAGTATCCGTATACAATTCCTATGGCCATTTATAGTATCTGGATACAAATTCTATGGCCATTTATAGTATCTGGATACTAATCCTATGGCCATTTATAGTATCTGGATACTAATCCTTTGGCCATTTATAGTATCTGGATACTAATCCTATGGCCATTTATAGTATCCGGATACCAATCCTATGGCCATTTATAGTATCTGGATACTAATCCTTTGGCCATTTATAGTATCCGGATACTAATCCTTTGGCCATTTATAGTATCTGGATATTAATCCTTTGGCCATTTATAGTATCCGGATACCAATCCTATGGCCATTTACAGTATCCGGATACTAATCCTTTGGCCATTTATAGTATCTGGATACTAATCCTTTGACCGTTTATAGTATCTGGATACCAATCCTTTGGCCATTTATAGTATCCGGATACCAATCCTATGGCCATTTATAATATCCGGATACCAATCCTATGGCCATTTATAGTATCTGGATTCTAATCCTTTGGCCATTTATAGTATCCGGATACAATTCTATGGCCATTTATATTATCTGGATACTAATCCTATGGTCATTTATAGTATCTGGATACTAATCCTTTGGCCATTTATAGTATCTGGATACTAATCCTATGGCCATTTATAGTATCTGGATACTAATCCTATGGCCATTTATAGTATCAGGATACAATCCTATGGCCATTTATAGTATCCGGATACTAATCCTATGGCCATTTAAAGTATCCGGACACTAATCCTATGGCCATTTATAGTATCCGGATACTAATCCTATGGCCAAATATTGTACCGGATACTAATCCTACGACTAGTTTTAGTATCCGGGTACTTATCCTATGGGGAATACAAATTTCACATGACACCGGAAGGTCGTTAAATGACCATAGCTGTCAATAGAATATAAACTCAAACTTACGCGGTACGTCCATAAATGAACTTCGCTGTAAATAGGTCGTAAATACAAACAAACCAGGCATGTCCTTAAATGACCATAGCTGTTAAGACGACATAAAACACAAAACAAACTTGGCACGTTTTTAAATGACCATAGTTGTCAATAGGACATAAAACACAAACAAACCTGACACGTTTTTAAAAAAAGCGTAGTTGTAAATAGGTCGTTACACACAAACAAACCTGGCACGCTTGTAAATGAACATAGTTGTAAATAGGCCATAAAACACAAACAAATCTGGCATGTTCTTAAATGACAACAGCTTTCTATAGGACGTACACACAATCAACCTGTCACGATCTGAAATGATTATAGCTGTCAATAGGACATAAAACACATACAAACCCGGCACGTCCTTAAATAACCATAGCTGTCAATAGGACATAAAATACATACAAACCTGGCACGTCCTTAAATAACCATAGCTGTCAATAGGACATAAAATACATACAAACTTGGCACGTCCTTAAATAACCATAACTGTCAATAGGACATAAATCACAAACAAACTTGGCACGTCCTAAATGGCCATAGCTGTCAATAGGAAATAAGAGGCCTAATGGGCCTTCATCGCTCACCTGGTACATGAATCAATATTTGACTTATATTATAGTTTAACCCTAATGTCGGCTAAAATATTTTACTATATTTACAGTCTACACTGACATTCACTCGATAACCATTGCTCAATAGACTATCATTATCACCGCATCACTGTACTCAAACATGTGAAAAATTTCTATGACGTCGACAACAAAACATGTGGGCGGCGCTATGCAAATCTTACAGCTTGAAGCACAATAGTGTGACGTCACCAACAATAAACGTGGGCGGAGATTGCAAATTTCATGCTGTTACATTTATTGAACCATTCCCACGTTTATTAGTTTTGAAATGAAATCTGTGTCCGTAGATTGGACTATAATGAACAAAATAGTTACGAACATTTCACAGAAAGATACTGTAAATATGAGGATAAACTTTCCATTTTGTTTAGGTTATCGGGGAATAACTACAATGGAAAACGGGTAAATTATACATAACCGGCTTCGCGAGGTGGTCTTTAAGTGAGGTTTCACTGTATTACTTAATTTAAAAAGATAGCGTGTGTGTGTTACGTCATATAAGGGTAGTTTCGTGTGCTGGCATAAATTTGTTTGTTTCATGGCTCATTTTCACCTCATACAGCCATACAGTTGTTGATACAAATCGTGTCATAATAACCAGGAAGTTTATCTGATAGGAATCGAAAAATAACGACGTAAACATGAATTATAAGTTGAATCAACGAATATTGAGTTAAAATGAAGCGTATTTATAATATTATATGCTTTGCCATTTATACTGATGTTTATTGATAACTTCACGGTATTAAATACTACATTGGATTATATACATGGCTAAATACACACATCTCAACAGTGACTGACGATGCCGATAGCGAAACTTATTTTGAAGTATTGATTTGATGGAAAACAAAAACCACTTACCATGTAAGAATCCGAGTCTATCAAATATCAAGCAAGGTAGGATATAAACATCTATGGTGATGCTTGTTATCCTGGCTTTCTAGCGGGTGAAATGTCCTCCATTCTCATTCTTAACCCTCACCCGGAAGGACGCTGTTGTAGAATCACTGTATAGGACTGCTGCGTCACAAGGAACACTATGTGTATTATAACTAGTCGGGTGTGGGTTAAATTAAAAATAAATGAAGTTATATATATGTGTGTAATGGTCTTACTTTTACTTCGTCGGTTTTTTACATGTATTATTTGATACATGTATGGAGCATGGCGTGTTTATCTGTATACTATTTTATTATTTGATACATGTATGGAGCATGGCGTGTTTATCTGTATACTATTTTATTATTTGATACATGTATGGAGTATGGCGTGTTTATCTGTATACTATTTTATTATTACATACATGTATGGAGTATGACGTGTTTATCTGTATACTATTTTATTATTTGATACATGTATGGAGTATGACGTGTTTATCTGTATACTATTTTATTATTTGATTCATGTATGGAGTATGGCGTGTTTATCTGTATACTATTTTATTATTTGATACATGTATGGAGTATGGCGTGTTTATCTGTATACTTTTTTATTATTTGATACATGTATGGAGTATGACGTGTTTATCTGTATACTATTTTATTATTTGATACATGTATGGAGTATGGCGTGTTTATCTGTATACTTTTTTATTATTTGATACATGTATGGAGTATGACGTGTTTATCTGTATACTATTTTATTATTTGATACATGTATGGAGTATGGCGTGTTTATCTGTATACTTTTTTATTATTTGATACATGTATGGAGTATGACGTGTTTATCTGTATACTATTTTATTATTTGATACATGTATGGAGTATGGCGTGTTTATCTGTATACTTTTTTATTATTTGATACATGTATGGAGTATGGCGTGTTTATCTGTATACTTTTTTATTATTTGATACATGTATGGAGTATGGCGTGTTTATCTGTATACTTTACTTTATTATTTGATACATGTATGGAGCATGGCGTGTTTATCTGTATACTTTTTTATTATTTGATACATGTATGGAGCATGGCGTGTTTATCTGTATACTTTACTTTATTATTTGATACATGTATGGAGCATGGCGTGTTTATCTGTATACTTTTTTATTATTTGATACATGTATGGAGCATGGCGTGTTTATCTGTATACTTTTTTATTATTTGATACATGTATGGAGTATGACGTGTTTATCTGTATACTTTACTTTATTATTTGATACATGTATGGAGTATGGCGTGTTTATCTGTATACATTACTTTATTATTAGATACATGTATGGAGTATGACGTGTTTATATGTATACATTTTTTATTATTTGATACATGTATGGAGTATGGCGTGTTTATCTGTATACTTTTTATTATTTGATAAATGTATGGAGTATGACGTGTTTATCTGTATACTTTTTATTATTTGATACATGTATGGAGTATGGTGTGTTTATCTGTATACTTTTTATTATTAGATACATGTATGGAGTATGGCGTGTTTATCTGTATACATTTTCTGTGTAACGGGTAAGTGCTCATTTCATCTTAAGTTTCCTTCCATATTTAGAAATAGAAGATAAAGCAATGAAACAGTATGGTGTACGCCTTGTATGGCGTCTGTGTATCAAATAACAAACGGTACTTTTTGGTGTACATCCAACGAATGGTACACTGTGGTGTACACCTAACGTATGGTACAGTGTGATATACACCTAACGAAAGGTACACTGTGGTGTACACCTTACGAATGGTACACTGTGGTGTACACCTTGCGAATGCTACACTGTGGTGTACAACTAACGAATGGTACATTGTGGTGTACACCTTGCGAATGCTACACTGTAGTGTACACCTAACGAAAGGTACACTGTGGTGTACACCTAACAATTGGTACACTGTGGTATACACCTAACGAATTGTACACTGTGGTGTACACCTAACAATTGGTACACTGTGGTATACACCTAACGTATGGTACACTGTGGTGTACACCTAACGAATGGTACACTGTGGTATACACCTAAAGAATGGTACACTGTTGTTTACACCTAAAGAATGGTACACTGTGGTATACACCTAAGGAATTGTACACTGTGGTGTACACCTAACGTATGGTACACTGTGTTGTACACCTAACGAATGGTACACTGTGGTGTACAACTAACGCATGGTACACTGTGGTGTACACCTAACAAATGGTACACTGTGGTGTACACCTTACAAATGGTACATTGTGGTGTACACCTAACAAATGGTACACTGTGGTGTACACCTTACAAATGGTACACTGTGGTGTACACCTTACAAATGGTACATTGTGGTGTACACCTACCGAATGGTACACTGTGGTGTACACCTAACGAATGATACACCATAACAACAGCACATCTTGTTATGGTTTTTGATATCGTTAAGTGCGGGTATGATATCTTGTCGTAACGTGTGTACTTTGTTTTCGTGTATATATTCACGTAGAAAACACAGATACACTTTAAGAGGACCAGGGCCATGATAAAATCGTTATAACAACTTAGCAGTATTATTACAATTGTTAATCTGATATCAGTTATGTTGAATTATGTCGTTATTATTATTTCTCACTTTGTCTTATGACGCTATGAAATGTAGCTTTCTATTCTACATTGTAGAAATACTGCATGCTTATATATACAATGTCATGTACATCAATACAAGCAACACTCTCCAGTACCCCAACCCAACGTATACCTTCCCATTCTGTGATATGGAATTTGACGGGGATTCACCTATGGGAATGACATATCACGTTGAGTCCATCCGTGTGTGTGTTCATTGAGAAAATAACTTAGATACTACGATAAGATCGTGTAAAAGCTATAAGATAAATCCTCAGCAGACGTGGAGCTGTTATTATTGTCACTAGTTTTACACCCTACCAACACTTCACCCAACGTTCACCATAAATACTTAAACAAGTCCTGATGGTGGGGGGGGGGGGGGGGGGTATTTACAGAAGTCCCAATAACTGCCCCCATAGTCATACACATGGAAAACCGGTATCGGGGTGTCTCAACAAGAGGCCAAGTGAGCCTGTATCGCTCACCTGGCTATTTGTGCAATCATTGGAAAATATTCTCAAATATGTCAAAATATTAAATTCATTTTGCTTTATAATGTTTTAGACTAAACAGAACCTAATACAACTCTATCCCAACATACTGATGGTCATATATTGTGTATCACTATATACAAGGCCTCGATATTTTTCCCCTCTGACCTAGAAACTAGATCGAGGTAATTTGTAGGTATGTTATAGAATTTCATGCCAGGTATTGACCAGCCATACATCAGTACCTTGGACATTCTAGTTAAGAAACAAAGGATATCTTAAAGGGATGTTTACATACATGACCCCTATGACCTTATAAGTAGGTCAAGGTCAATCTTTTTAGAAAACTTCATACGATTTTATGCCAGAATAATATTATGTGTAAAACCAATTTTTCATAAATGGTTCAAAAATGGAATAGAAATAAGATATTAAACGTAATTTTAAAAACTGTTATTTACACTATTACAATGTATATGTTAAGAATGTGGCGAGTTTTTTGTACGAATGACCGCAAATTAAAGATGATGAATTGAGATTTTAAGATCTCAAATGTTTTAATAGTGACAACAAATCACTAATATTTTGAATGCCTCGTTAGCGGAGCATATAGATAAAAACTCGTGCTGTAGGGCAGGACAAATGATCAGGAGTCGATGGCTTATTATTTACATAATTGTTAAAGGGGCAATTTAGTCAATCGATAATTTTTCAATTAAACAAGAATCGAACATACACATATCAAGACGTAAGAGTCCGTTTTTGACGATTAGTTAACACGTATATGTAACGTCCGTTGAGGTCAGTTTAATAATTGGGAAAGCCCGTGTCTAAATATATAGCGACGACAAATATAGCAAGAAATAACTGTGACCCCTGGCGTGAGCACGTGTACAATTGTGTTGTAAAAAAATTGTATAGACAGTTGGTCGCGGTGACACGGAGGTTTAGTTTCACACGTACTTCTTTTTAGGTAGGCTTAATTTACGAAATACGTTGCAAACAATTATGACATATGATATCATTATAAGAACCTACGAGAAATTGAGTTGGTATGTTTCAAACTAACCAGAAACAGGTATTATTGAAAGCTCAAAAAGGGGCCCGAAGGATTTCTCCGAGCACGTATAGTCGTCTATACAATACTACGTAAAAATAGAAATTGTCACAGATTTCAGTTGTACAGTGTAGAAAGTGCTATAAATTCAGGAATTCATCATGCACATGGAATTTGATCAGTGATACATGCTTATTTTTATCCAGAGACATTCTATTTGACAGGCTGCCATCCTCATTTGCATCCACGGGGCTTGTCTGCGCATGTTTCTGAGATCAAAATGCTCAGTGTAAACATATATCTTATTTGTTTGGATTGTACAATCAATGTTTTCCTTCTCATTAATTTAAAAAAAAAACTCATGGAAAACATCGGGTTTTGTCAAAATATCATAGCGAGAGTTTTTTTAAAACAGTTTGCATTTTAAAGGGTGAAACAGTTATAGGAAAATACTTCAATGTATAGGGGCTAAATATATCAAAGGATAGATCTAAACCTTTGCTAAAGTACAAGAAAATAAGACCAGGTGTTCCGGAAGAGTAAGCGTCTTTTATTTCATTGATGACTACTTCCATGTAAATGTTAGTCACATCCAAGTAAATGCCATACCGGTATCCTTAAAGTGCAAAATGAGTCATTAATAAGCTCAGAAACGCCCATGCAGGTCCATATCACACAAGGATACAAACAAGTTCTCAATGCTACCAATTTAAGATGATGATCATAAAATATGCTTACTTTTCAACAACTTGCATCGTTCGAATGGCTGTTAAGTAGGTTTGATTCTTGGCAGCAAACATCTATCAAGAAAAGTTCGATATTTAGAGCTAGCCCTACCAGAATAACGAATAAATTGCGACATGTCAACACCTTATGTTGTAGAAGCAGGGATGCTACTATCAAGAAAAGGGAAAGTTCACAATCGTAAAATTCAAATCGTCAAATTTTTCGTTATAATAAGCTGATAGTGTTTTAAGTAAAAAACAAAAACCCTAGAGAATACCAAAATGTCAACAAAACCGTAATTCTAACTCAAAATCGATTAAATTAAAGATCGAGGCAAGCAGCGGATGTACAGTAGAAGAGTCTTTATAAATCATTTCCTTCAAACTCATAAGTATATATGATCGAAGTGGTCAGCGAACACCTTGGTATTTTAGATGATATATCGTCATGGGGCACAAATTGTTCCCATTGGAATGCCAACAGCTGCTGGAAAATCTTTCCTCCAAACTCAACAAAAATAGTGTTAACCAGGAACTTGGTTCTACATCTTCTTCTGTATATTTTTTCTTCGCTTTTGTTGCATTTTTCACAAAATATGTTCCACGATAGTTCAATAATTGTCGAATGGCTAATATTGCAATGCATTGACTATTACGATATCATTGCACACTCCTAATAGCTAATTGTCTTTTAATAGTCATACAACCTATCTTTGCAATTTAAATTTCTGCGATTCTTCCTTCAAGCATGTCCTTACGTTGTCATGAGGTTAGGTACTATAAATAAAACAAGAGATCCTACAAGGGATCTTGGCGGCCATCATAGACAATCTTTATTTGTTCTTAAATTGTTGGATTTTTTCTCTTACATGTATTTAATATTAGTTCTATAAAATTTGAGAATTCCTCTTAAGAAAAGGCAATATTACTTGAAAGTTGGTAGCCTGTGAGCATTTTTTCCCTTTTTGATCAGTCCCAAAAACAAATAGAACTAAGCACCAGCAGAACCTATATATGAAATGTTCAATGTCAAAATCAATACGGTCGTCTGTCAGCCATTTCGTTTACAATCAGTCCCAAAATCAATACCGCACAACTAAACACCGATGTGAACATGCATATGAAAGAGAAAGATCCCTTTAGCATTTCTCAAGAAATAGCGATTAACTTTCAATGTCAAAATACAAGATGACCATCTGTCAGCCATTTCGTTTTTCTTATCAGTCCGAAAATCGCAAGGGCACAACTAAGCACCAAGAAAAAACTACATACGAATTTGGGAATAATCCATCCAGTAATGGTGAAGAAATAGTGATAACAAACTATCAATAGCAAATCCAAGATGGCCGCCTGTCAGCCATACTGTTTATTGATCTGTCAGAAAATGAGCCATGCACAACTAGGCAACAAGGGGAACCCACATGATATATGAGAATGATCCATGAAGCACTTTTCGAGAAATAGCTATCAAAACTATTACTCACAAATCCAAGATGGCTGTCTGTCGGCCATATTGTTTATTGAATTTGTCCGAAATAACCCCTGTACACCTAGGGAACAAGGGGAACCTACATACGAAATTTGGAGTGATCCATCCAGTACTTCTCAAGAAAATCGATTACAAGAATTGTTGAAGGACAAATGACCGATAGACAACGGACCAAGGCCGATTTCAGGAACACGATCATTTGACGAGGATGGGCTAAAACTTGTTCCAGTAGGATAACTCGAATTTGCTTTGGCTGATCCAACTTTAACTTGATGTAATTATTCCTTACAAAAAGTGCTTGTTGGAGATTGCTACACAGGCGACACATCCTCTTCTGTGTAATTATTATTCATTTAACAGAAAACAAATACTATTCATGTCTATCTATAACTTTTATTTAGTAATAATCATACATCATTAACAACATTTATACAAATAAAGAACTGCCTTTTCATTCGTCATTACTAGACACTGTTTGGATTCATAAATAAATACCAAGCAATATTTAAATGGCATCAAAATTACATTATACAACAAGCCACCTCCAATTGTTGGAAGAACCACTACTCATACAGGGTTTTTAGGTTTTATTCATTCTATAAATTGTATGTGTGCTATATCTATTTTGTACAGTAATTGTATGTGTGTTATATCTATTTTGTACAGTAATTGTATGTGTGCTATATCTATTTTGTACAGTAATTGTATGTGTGCTATATCTATTTTGTACAGTAATTGTATGTGTGCTATATCTACTTTGTACAGTAATTGTATGTGTGCTATATCTGTACAGTAATTGTATGTATGCTATATCTATTTTGTACAGTAATTGTATGTGTATCTATTTTGTACAGTAACTGTATGTGTGCTATATCTATTTTGTACACTAATTGTATGTGTGCTATATCTATTTTGTACAGTTATTGTATGTGTGCTATATCTATTTTTAACAGTAATTGTATGTGTGCTATATCTGTACAGTAATTGTATGTGTGCTATATCTGTACAGTAATTGTATGTGTGCTATATCTATTTTGTACAGTAATTGTATGTGTGCTATATCTATTTTGCACCAAATATTACATGGAAATTGACATGCGCTATACAGTAAACCCACACTTACCTAAACTTACAGGGCCCTGATCAATAGTGTAAGGCAAACATTGTACATTTTACTTGTATTCAAGTAATCAGTTGTTGGACGAATATGTATAAACTCGGTCTGGACCAAAAAAAAAAGTTCAACTTTTGCGTGGGGTATTTGAGTTAACTGGTTTCGAGTTAGTGGGGGTTTACTGTATATTGATACACAATGTATGATATTTTCAAGTTTATAGTCATACACTTGTAAAAAACAAAACATTACAACAGAATATTTAAGCAAATTGATACAAGGAATACTTAAAGCAAAAACAAGATATACAAATCCATTAGCTGTTCAGAAATTGTTGACCTTTTTTTTAAAAACATCTACAAAATCTGTATTTTTTTCCCCTTTCTGACCTTTCAATCAGTAACAATTTGTCAATGATGCAAACGATATGATTTTTTTCATATTCAGTGTGCCCTTTATTTTCCCGTCAATTGTCTTGAACAATGTTCTTTTCATCTGTATATATGGATGCTTTCAACGTAGTAAGCTTTAATACTGGGTACAAATTACTGAAATAGGGGACACAACTGTAAAATCATGATTTACACCTAGCTACAATCAAAGTTATGGTAGAATCCAGATCAGAATAGAGCAAACAAACAGTAAAATGTTGTTCCGTACTAATTCAGGGTTCATATCTCTGGAGGTGACACTTTGTAGTCTTCATCTGTCTCTACACCAACATCTTCCTGGAAATGGATAAAAAGTAGCACAGTGTAAAGCCTGTGATGTTGTTTTAAAGGAGAAGGAGGAAGATCAAAAATCTTATGCTGAGTTGAGAGAATACTTAGATAAGAAATGCCTTGACTATAACTTTGTTTAAAGTGATAATACAGTACGTCAAACCTCGATTAATCGAACTTCGATGATTCAAATTTCTCGGTGTGTCGAACTTTTGACAAAGTCCGATTTTTTTTTCATTATATAACACTATTAATTTACTTTTCATGAATCGAACTTCTATGAATCGAATTTTTCGCTGTATCGAAGTTTTAATCTGGTCCATTCGTTATAAAAACATTGAAAAGTACAACTAATGAATCGAAGTGAAAATTTTACTTGCTTTGAAAATTAAGTTGATGTACAAAACATCTTACAAGATTATCACATTATAAAAATGACAGCATATTTTAGTGTATTATTCTTTATAAATGTGAATCAACAATTTCTTAGCATGTGTTACAATTGTACGTGACACTAGCACCGCATCGGTTGTTCTTATGTACAGTACATATATACATATACATGTCGATGTTCGATGTTCAAAATTCATGAGTCGAAGTCCCGATGTTTTGAAGTTTTCACAACGGTCCCACAAAGTTCGAAACATCGAAGTTTGACTGTACTATTTGTTCTATAAAGTTCCACAACCTAAATAAATTAACCTTAAATCGTGATACAAACAGTAAAGTGATAATACTATTTGTTCTATAGAGTTCCACAACCTAAATAAATTACCCTTTAATCGTGATACAAACAGTAAAGTGATAATACTATTTGTTCTATAACGTTCCTCAACCTAAATAAATTAACCTTAAATCGTGATACAAACAGTAAAGTGATAATACTATTTGTTCTATAACGTTCCTCAACCTCAATAAATTAACCTTAAATCGTGATACAAACAGTAAAGTGATAATACTATTTGTTAAATAACGTTCCACGACCTAAATAAATTAACCTTAAATCGTGATACAAACAGTAAAGTGATAATACTATTTGTTCTATAACGTTCCACAACCTCAATAAATTAACCTTAAATCGTGATACAAACAGTAAAGTGATAATACTATTTGTTCTATAGAGTTCCACGACCTAAATAAATTAACCTTAAATCGTGATACAAACAGTAAAGTGATAATACTATTTGTTCTATAAAGTTCCACGACCTAAATAAATTAACCTTAAATCGTGATACAAACAGTAAAGTGATAATACTATTTGTTCTATAGAGTTCCACAACCTAAATAAATTAACCTTTAATCGTGATACAAACAGTAAAGTGATAATACTATTTGTTCTTTAGAGTTCCTCAACCTAAATAAATTAACCCTAAATCGTGATACAAACAGTAAAGTGATAATACTATTTGTTCTATAAAGTTCCACAACCTAAATAAATTAACCTTAAATCGTGATACAAACAGTAAAGTGATAATACTATTTGTTCTATAACGTTCCACAACCTAAATAAATTAACCTTAAATCGTGATACAAACAGTAAAATGATAATACTATTTGTTTAATAAAGTTCCACAACCTAAATAAATTAACCTTAAATCGTGATACAAACAGTAAAGTGATAATACTATTTGTTCTATAAAGTTCCACAACCTAAATAAATTAACCTTAAATCGTGATACAAACAGTAAAGTGATAATACTATTTGTTCTATAACGTTCCACAACCTCAATAAATTAACCTTAAATCGTGATACAAACAGTAAAGTGATAATACTATTTGCTGTATAACGTTCCACAACCTCAATTAATTAACCTTAAATCGTGATACAAACAGTAAAGTGATAATACTATTTGTTCTATAACGTTCCACAACCTCAATAAATTAACCTTAAATCGTGATACAAACAGTAAAGGGATAATACTATTTGCTCTATAACGTTCCACAACCTAAATAAATTAACCTTAAATCGTGATACAAACAGTAAAGTGATAATACTATTTGTTCTATAACGTTCCACAACCTCAATAAATTAACCTTAAATCGTGATACAAACAGTAAAGTGATAATACTATTTGTTAAATAACGTTCCACAACCTCAATAAATTAACCTTAAATCGTGATACAAACAGTAAAGTGATAATACTATTTGTTCTATAACGTTCCACAACCTAAATAAATTAACCTTAAATCGTGATACAAACAGTAAAGTGATAATACTATTTGTTCTATAAAGTTCAACAACCTAAATAAATTAACCTTAAATTGTGATACAAACAGGATACTTGTACAAATTTATGTAAGCATGGCATCCAACTGATGTTTTATGTGACGTTTGGATGAACATATATAAGTACGTAATGTTCACTTTCACGAGACAAGTAACAAGTGAAGCGCGGAGAAAGGGTAGCCAGATCGAGTCATTTCGGTACAACTGACATCTTATTGTACATAATTATGCTGAACATATTTTATAAACAAGCTTTACCGAACATAATCTTACAGTGTACGTGAATGAAGAACAGAACCAATATTTGTTTACCGCCGCTTCCTGACATTTACGCTTCCGGTTCCATTTTTATACGAGCAATCATGTGATGTTTTTCGAATCATGTGACCATTATCCTGCTCCCGGTTCCGTACCATTTCGCAAGAAAACATAAGAAATGTTTTTTTAACATTGAAAACGATGATAAAAATATAACTATGGTACTGATGTGCTAAGTAATAAATCTTGATATTAAATAAATATGTTATTGTTTGATAATCTAAACTGTTAAGGTTTAACAAATTATAGAAAATATTTCATGTCGTACCATGTTGAGATTCCTATAATTAGTCGAATGGCGGCGACGAAATTGAGCAGACGAGCACCAAATTTAGCGAAAAAATGCCGTTTTAAGGTACTTTCCTGTTTATTGACACAACTGAGACCTTGATTTTCCTTCTTAAAATAACATTTGCCTTCAGAAAATATATCTCATTAGGAAATTGGTCCAAACACGAGCTAATTATTATTATTATGTAAGATTATGTTTTAACAAGTTTTTTGGTCAGGTTGTACACATTTTATACTTTAGAGTACATACGCTTTACTGTCTATATAAATTATAACCCAATTGTCTGTATAAATTATAACCTAATTGTCTGTATAAATTATAACCCGATTGTCTGTATAAATTATAACCCAATTGTCTGTATAAATTATAACCTAATTGTCTGTATAAATTATAACCCAATTGTCTGTATAAATTATAACCCAATTGTCTGTATAAGTTATAACCTGATTGTCTGTATAAATTATAACCCAATTGTCTGTATAAGTTATAACCCGATTGTCTGTATAAATTATAACCCAATTGTCTACATAAATTATAACCCAATTGTCTGTATAAGTTATAACCTAATTGTCTGTATAAGTTATAACCCGATTGTCTGTATAAATTATAACCTGATTGTCTGTATAAGTTATAACCTAATTGTCTGTATAAATTATAACCCGATTGTCTGTATAAATTATAACCTAATTGTATGTATAAATTATAACCTAATTGTATGTATAAATTATAACCCAATTGTCTGTGAATGTTATAACCCAATTATCTGTATAAGTTATAACCTGATTGTCTGTATAAATTATAACCTAATTGTATGTATAAATTATAACCTAATTGTATGTATAAATTATAACCCAATTGTCTGTGAATGTTATAACCCAATTATCTGTATAAGTTATAACCCGATTGTCTGTATAAATTATAACCTAATTGTCTGTATAAATTATAACCCAATTGTCTGTATAGATTATAACCCAATTGTCTATATAAGTTATAATCCAATTGTCTGTATAAATTATAACCTAATCGTCTATATAAGTTATAACCCTATTGTCTGTATAAGTTATAATCCAATTGTCTGTATAAATTATAACCCAACTGTCTATATAAGTTATAACCCTATTGTCTGTATAAGTTATAATCCAACTGTCTATATATATTATAACCCAATTGTCTGTATAAATTATAACCCAATTGTCTATATATATTATAACCCAATTGTCTATATAAGTTATATTCCAATTGTCTGTATAAATTATAACCTAATCGTCTATATAAGTTATAATCCAATTGTCTATATAAATTATAACCCAATTGTCTGTATAAGTTATAACCCAATCGACGTATAAGTTTATAATAACCCAATATCATGTTAAGATTATAGAAAGCATTAAAACTCAAGAAACCAAGACAAATTTCAGTAATGTCTCTACAGGTTGGCTGACCAAGCACATGGTTTTCTATCCAAGGGAGATAACTCTTAATGCTAAAGTAACACATGTGTGTGTTACGTCATCTACCATAATGTAATGTTCTGGAGAATAGACAATGTACTTACATATAGTTGTTTCTTTGTTTTCGGATAGCCCTCAAGGATAGCACCAAGAATGTCATTTGCCTGTCAAGAATGTGTTGAAAATCAGGTGTTTTACATGCATGCAAAAAAAAAAATGAACTGAGTAAAAAGTGAAACACAAGACTGCAGAAATTGAAAAATTGAAAAAACAATCCCAAGAAAAAAATATTCAACCATTTTTTCCTTGAGTTATGGCCCTTGAATGTTTTAACTCAAACCTTCATTTCTTCAGGCAAATCTAAATATGGTGCTAATACATGGTGCTTAACTTGTTTACCCCTGAAATTTCATAATGAACTATTCCAAACTTTGAACTGGAATAGTTCAAATGTGTCTGCGGGGGTGAATTAGCTATTTAAAACAACCCGAGCATCACTGAAAGAAGAGACTTAATTATAAAGATACTTGGCCGACAGATATACGGACAGGGAGAATCCTGTATAGACCCGTCTCAAAAGTGTTGTTATCTCCCTTGTTTGCCATATCATGGCTACACTGTTTTTGAAACAACTGTGCACCATGTAATTATGATGTCATCAATGGCGCCAAATCGTTACAAAAACACTTCCGAGAAGTCCATCTTGTATCAGCCATTGTGGCCTATCAAGAGGAATAACAGCACTTTTGGGAAAGACCTGTGCCCCTCAATTTCTGTGATAACTTTATTCCGGTCAAAAAAAACTTACGGTGTGTGACCATTTCTCTCTTTTATTGTGGTATGGCTAATATAATTTGGTATTTTGAAAAATCATGTATTCAGAATTATTTTGCTAACAAATAAAAGATGCCGTATTGTTCAAAATGTTTCTGATATTTATTGAAAATGTCAGATATTAGAAGGTTTGACCCAGTGCTGAATATCAAATGTTTATAAATCGTATCATGAATAATATGTAGCTCACCATTCTCTTCCTTTTTCTCCATTCCTTGACAAAAACTTTTCGGGAATTATAAATCTGTAAAAGGATTTATATATATCTATAATACACAGTGCGATCATATCAATAATTAACATGATATTACCGGTAACAAAGCTAAAATTAAAATATGCATGCAAAGCATGAAATCTGGTATATAGGTCATAATTGATTTAGCTAACACAAGATTAATGAGAACTGTATCTTAAATACAACTAAGTTACACTCAGTTTCACTCTAAGTGCCCCTGGTTAGTTACAGGTGTTACACTCAGTCTCTGTACCCCTGGTTAGTTACAGGTGTTACACTCAGTCTCTGTACCCCTGGTTAGTTACAGGTGATACACTCAGTCTCTGTACCCCTGGTTAGTTACAGGGGTTACACTCAGTCTCTGTACCCCTGGTTAGTTACAGGTGTTACACTCAGTCTCTGTACCCCTGGTTAGTTACAGGTGTTACACTCAGTCTCTGTACCCCTGGTTAGTTACAGGTGTTACACTCAGTCTCTGTACCCCTGGTTAGTTACAGGGGTTACACTCAGTCTCTGTACCCCTGGTTAGTTACAGGTGTTACACTCAGTCTCTGTACCCCTGGTTAGTTACAGGGGTTACACTCAGTCTCTGTACCCCTTGGTTAGTTACAGGTGTTACACTCAGTCTCTGCACCCCTTGGTTAGTTACAGAGGTTACACTCAGTCTCTGTACCCCTGGTTAGTTACAGGGGTTACACTCAGTCTCTTTATCCCTGGTTAGTTACAGGGGTTACACTCAGTCTGTCTACCCCTGGTTAGTTACAGGGGTTACACTCAGTCTCTGTAACCCTGGTTAGTTACAGAGGTTACAATCAGTCTCTGTACCCCTGGTTAGTTACAGGGGTTACGCTCAGTCTCTGTACCCCTGGTTAGTTACAGGGGTTACACTCAGTCTGTCTATCCCTGGTTAGTTACAGGGGTTACACTCAGTCTCTGTACCCCTGGTTAGTTACAGGGGTTACACTAAGTCTCTGTACTTCTGGTTAGTTACAGGTGTTACACTTAGTCTCTGTACCTCTGGTTAGTTACAGGGGTTACACTCAGTCTCTGCACCCCTTGGTTAGTTACAGGGGTTACACTCAGTCTCTGTACCCCTGGTTAGTTACAGGTGTTACACTCAGTCGCTGTACCCCTGGTTAGTTACAGGGGTTACACTCAGTCTCTGTACCCCTGGTTAGTTACACTCAGTCTCTACCCCTTGGTTAGTTACAGGAGTTACACTCAGTCTCTGTACCCCTAGTTAGTTACAGGGGTAAGACTCAGTCTCTGTATCCCTGGTTAGTTACAGGGGTTACACTCAGTCTCTGTACCCCTGGTTAGTTACAGGGGTTAAACTCAGTCTCTGTATCCCTGGTTAGTAACAGGAGTTACACTCACTCAGTCTCTGTATCCCTGGTTAGTTTCACTCAGTCTCTGTACCCCTGGTTAGTTACACTCAGTATCTCTATCCATGGTTAGTTACACTCAGTCTCTGTACCCCTGGTTAGTTACACTCAGTCTCTGTATCCCTGGTTAGTTACACGCAGTCTCTGTACCCCTGGTTAGTTATACTCAGTCTCTGTACCCTTGGTTAGTTACAGGGGTTACACTCAGTCTCTGTATCCCTGGTTAGTTACAGGGGTTACACTCAGTCTCTGTACCCCTGGTTAGTTATACTCAGTCTCTGTACCCCTGGTTAGTTACAGGGGTTACACTCAGTCTCTGTATCCCTGGTTAGTTACAGGGGTTACACTCAGTCTCTGTATCCCTGGTTAGTTACAGGGGTTACACTCAGTCTCTGTATCCCTGGTTACAGTTACAGGGGTTACACTCAGTCTCTGTACCCCTGGTTAGTTACAGGGGTTACACTCAGTCTCTGTACCCCTGGTTAGTTACACTCAGTCTCTACCCCTTGGTTAGTTACAGGGGTTACACTCAGTCTCTGTACCCCTGGTTAGTTACAGGTGTTACACTCAGTCTCTGTACCCCTGGTTAGTTACAGGGGTTACACTCAGTCTCTGTACCCCTTGGTTAGTTACAGGTGTTACACTCAGTCTCTGCACCCCTTGGTTAGTTACAGAGGTTACACCCAGTCTCTGTACCCCTGGTTAGTTACAGGGGTTACACTCAGTCTCTTTATCCCTGGTTAGTTACAGGGGTTACACTCAGTCTGTCTACCCCTGGTTAGTTACAGGGGTTACACTCAGTCTCTGTAACCCTGGTTAGTTACAGAGGTTACAATCAGTCTCTGTACCCCTGGTTAGTTACAGGGGTTACGCTCAGTCTCTGTACCCCTGGTTAGTTACAGGGGTTACACTCAGTCTGTCTATCCCTGGTTAGTTACAGGGGTTACACTCAGTCTCTGTACCCCTGGTTAGTCACAGGGGTTACACTAAGTCTCTGTACTTCTGGTTAGTTACAGGTGTTACACTCAGTCTCTGTACCTCTGGTTAGTTACAGGGGTTACACTCAGTCTCTGCACCCCTTGGTTAGTTACAGGGGTTACACTCAGTCTCTGTACCCCTGGTTAGTTACAGGTGTTACACTCAGTCGCTGTACCCCTGGTTAGTTACAGGGGTTACACTCAGTCTCTGTACCCCTGGTTAGTTACACTCAGTCTCTACCCCTTGGTTAGTTACAGGAGTTACACTCAGTCTCTGTACCCCTAGTTAGTTACAGGGGTAAGACTCAGTCTCTGTATCCCTGGTTAGTTACAGGGGTTACACTCAGTCTCTGTACCCCTGCTTAGTTACAGGGGTTATACTCAGTCTCTGTATCCCTGGTTAGTAACAGGAGTTACACTCACTCAGTCTCTGTATCCCTGGTTAGTTTCACTCAGTCTCTGTACCCCTGGTTAGTTACACTCAGTCTCTGTATCCCTGGTTAGTTACACTCAGTCTCTGTACCCCTGGTTAGTTACACTCAGTATCTCTATCCATGGTTAATTAGTTACAGGGGTTACACTCAGTCTCTGTACCCCTGGTTAGCTACAAGGGTTACACTCAGTCTCTGTACCCCTGGTTAGTTACACTCAGTCTCTGTACCCCTTGGTTAGTTGCAGGGGTTACACTAAGTCTCTGTACCCCTGGTTAGTTACAGGGGTTACACTCAGTCTCTGTACCCCTGGTTAGCTACAGGGGTTACACTCAGTCTCTGTACCCCTGGTTAGTTACAGGGGTTACACTCAGTCTCTGTACCCCTGGTTAGTTACACTCAGTCTCTTTATCCCTGGTTAATTAGTTCCAGGGGTTACACTCAGTCTCTGTACCCCTGGTTAGTTACACTCAGTCTCTGTACCCCTGGTTAGTTACAGGGGTTACACTCAGTCTCTGTACCCCTGGTAAGTTACAGGGGTTATACTCAGTCTCTGTATCCCTGGTTAGTTCAAACTCAGTCTCTCTACCCCTGGTTAGTTACACTCAGTCTCTGTACCCCTGGTTAGTTACAGGGGTTACATTCAGTCTCTGTACCCCTAGTTAGTTACAGGGGTTACATTCAGTCTCTGTACCCCTGGTTAGTTACAGGGGTTACACTCAGTCTCTGTATCCCTGGTTAGTTACAGGGGTTACACTCAGTCTCTGTACCCCTGGTTAGTTACACTCAGTCTCTTTATCCCTGGTTAATTAGTTACAGGGGTTACACTCAGTCTCTGTACCCCTGGTTAGTTACACTCAGTCTCTGTACCCCTGGTTAGTTACAGGGGTTACACTCAGTCTCTGTACCCCTGGTAAGTTACAGGGGTTATACTCAGTCTCTGTATCCCTGGTTAGTTCAAACTCAGTCTCTCTACCCCTGGTTAGTTACACTCAGTCTCTGTACCCCTGGTTAGTTACAGGGGTTACACTCAGTCTCTGTACCCCTAGTTAGTTACAGGGGTTACATTCAGTCTCTGTACCCCTGGTTAGTTACAGGGGTTACACTCAGTCTCTGTACCCCTGGTTAGTAGCAGGGGTAAGACTCAGTCTCTGTATCCCTGGTTAGTTACAGGGTTTACACTCAGTCTCTGTACCCCTGGTTAGTTAACTCAGTCTCTGTACCCCTGGTTAGTTACAGGGGTTACACTCAGTCTCTGTACCCCTGGTTAGTTACAGGGGTAACACTCAGTCTCTGCACCCCTGGTTAGTTACAGGAGTTACACTCAGTCTCTGTATACCTTGTTAGTTACACTCAGTCTCTGTACCCCTGGTTATTTACACTCAGTCTCTGTATCCCTGGTTAGTTACAGGGGTTACACTCAGTCTCTGTACCCCTGGTTAGTTACAGGGGTTACACTCAGTCTCTGTACCCCTTGGTTAGTTGCAGGATTTACACTCAGTCTCTGTACCCCTGGTTAGTTACAGGAGTTACACTCAGTCTCTGTACCCCTGGTTAGTTACAGGAGTTACACTCAGTCTCTGTACCCCTGGTTAGTTACAGGGGTTACACTCAGTCTCTGTATCCATGGTTAATTAGTTACAGGGGTTACACTAATTCTCTGTACCCCTGGTTAGTTACAGGGGTTACGCTCAGTCTCTGTACCCCTGGTTAGTTACAGGGGTTACACTCAGTCTATGTACCCCTGGTTAGTTACACTTAGTCTCTGTACCCCTTTGTTAGTTACACTTAGTCTCTGCACCCCTGGTTAGTTACAGGGGTTACACTCAGTCTCTGTACCCATTGGTTAGTTACAGGGGTTACACTCAGTCTCTGTACCCCTGGTTAGTTACAGGGGTACACTCAGTCTCTGTACCCCTAGTTAGTTACAGGGGTTACACTCAGTCTCTGTACCCCTGGTTAGTTACAGGGGTTACACTCAGTCTCTGTACCCCTGGTTAGTTGCAGGGTTTACACTCAGTCTCTGTACCCCTGGTTAGTTACAGGGGTTACACTCAGTCTCTGTACCCCTGGTTAGTTACAGGGGTTACACTCAGTCTCTGTATCCCTTGTTAGTTACACTCAGTCTCTGAACCCCTGGTTATTTACACTCAGTCTCTGTACCCCTGGTTATTTACACTCAGTCTCTGTACCCCTGGTTAGTTACACTCAGTCTCTGTACCCCTGGTTAGTTACACTCAGTCTCTGTACCCCTTGTTAGTTACAGGGGTTACACTCAGTCTCTGTATCCCTGGTTATTTACACTCAGTCTCTGTTCCCCTGGTTATTTACAGGGTTTACTCTCAGTCTCACTCTCTGTACCCCTGGAATATGTCATAATGACACAACTAAAGGTCTGCATAAAATAACCTACATAAATATTTACACATGGTCCCTAACATTCATGTGAAGATTCATTGTTATTGGTTCACTGGTGTAGAAGAAGTTGTCTTGTCAAAATTTTCCAACAACAACGGTCATCTGACAATCTATATAATTTTTTGTTGGTAGTTGTTTAAAGATATTACCATATTGGACCCATTAAGAGAGTCAATGAACAAACCTGTTATTCCTTCATCATGGCATACTGATAATACATGTGCCCGCAGAAAAGCTTTATCCTGGGATTTTTTGTTACTAAGAAGAAGTGTTTGACACATTTTAAGACAATTGACCCCTATGACCTTGAAAGCAGTTCAAGGTCATTCATTCGAACAAACGTGGTAGCCCTTCATCCCACCATGCTACATGCCAAATATCAGTATCCTGGGTATTTTGGTTATTGAGAAGAAGTCTGTTAAAGATTTTTACATATGTGACCCCTGTGACCTTGAAAGTAGGTCAAGATCATTGATATGAGGACATTTTGTAGCCCTTAATCCCAGCATGCTATGGGAATAATATCATCACCCTTTTTAGGCCTTATAGTTACTGGGAAGAAGTTGTTTGAAAGAAATTTTCTACATTTGACCCTTGTGACCTTGAAAGTAGGTCAAGATCATTGATATGAGGAAACTGTGTATCACTCTATCCCAGGTACTTACCGGCCAAATATCAGCATCCTGGGCCTTTTTGTTATTGAGAAGAAGATTCTTAAAGATTTTTACATATTTGACCAATGTGACCTAGAAAGTAGGTCAAAGTCATTGATATGAAGAAACTTTGAAGCACTCTATCCAAGGTACTTACAGGCCAAATATAGGCATCCTTGGCCTTTTGGTTATTGAGAAGAAGATTGTTAAATGAAAAGTTTACGGACGGTGGTTAGTTTCAAAAACTTCTAAAAGACTATTCCTAATTTTAACAAATATATAGATAGAAATATCAGCTAATGTATGTAGTTAAAATATAGATATATGCTTAACACGTTTTAAATAGCGCTAAACCGTATATTAATGTTAAGCCATTTCTCATTTTACATCAACCACGATCATTGTCATCACACAATGTTAGTTTATTGTGCACCAAGATGTGCGTTAGAAATAATCGCCCAGGATCACATCGTTGGCACATTGTGCATACATCGTTCACCCATTGTGCACACACCGCACATTGTTTAACGTTGTGCGATCCCACAACTGTATGACCTAATTATGACCAAAATTTCTACAGAAAAACGCTCTGATTTCACATTTACATATGGTCCCTAACATTCCTGCGTAGTTTCACTTGAATTGGTTCACGGGTTTATGAGGAGATGCCGTAAAAAAGTTAAATCCCCCCCCCCCCCCCGAAAAAAAATGAAGTATAATGATCTGGTTACTATGGCAACCAAACTTTAAAAACCTGATATAGAGTATGCACATCTACAATGTATAAGGATTATTGTCACCAAGATTTGGTGAAATTCCCTCAGTAGTTTAGGAGGAGTATTCGGTACATCCTTGTGTCTACAGACGGACCGATGGATGGAAAACCTAATTCCAGTATACCCCCTGCCCCCTAACTTCGTTGCGGGGGTTATAATAACACGAAGTGCCCTAACAACCTCCATACCCTGTCTTTTTCCTGTGGTGTGATAGTGTTCCCTCCTTCCTTCAACTGCATCAACTTCTGTTTACATGCAGCACACTTAAAAAATGAAACCAAGAAATATATTAAACTTGCAGAAACTGTCAATACATATAATTTGATAAGTTCCCGTTCACATAGAATAGGTAACCATTTATAATTCAAAACTTAATCCCGGTGCCACCCTTGCCGTCATTTTTAACTGCTTTTCGCGACAACAAACACAATTTTAAAAACTTTATGACAGCAGGTATTTTTATGAAATAGTTCAAGGGTCTCAAACGGCTAATTCAAAATAAAGAAGTAAATACAGGGGGTGGGGGTTGGGGATTGGTGGCAGGGATTCGGGGGCGGGACCGGGGTGGGGGCGGGAACGGGGTGGGGGTTGGGGATTGGTGGCAGGGATTCGGGGGCGGGACCGGGGTGGGGGCGGGGGTTGGGGACGGGGATCGGGGTGGGGTGGGGGTTGGGGAAAGAGAACAAACGTCAGTTTAAATCTAGTTGGGACTACGAGTTCCATCTTACCCAGTCGACGGATTCCACAAGGAGTACAAGAGTCTGGCCAAGTATAGAGTTATCCATAGGTAAATATGAACATGACAACATCTTTAATACTTGACTGATCAGCTTTTATCAAGGACTTTGACCAGTTCCAACACTAGAAATGTGTCGGCATCGAAACAGCTCACTGGGTTAATCGACTTTAACCATGAATGTTGACTTAATTCAACAATATAGATGTCGCCATCAGAAACTAATAAAATTGTATTATTTTCTGATGATGTCACATCTATAGTGTCGAAACTAGTCAACATCTTTGACTTAGTCCTGGTTACCTTTACCTAGCAATACAGAAGTAAGTAATACTAAGTTTAACTTGTTGGAACTTGTTACTTATAAAGCCTCATTATTAGTCTAGCAATTTCACTCACATGAGAAACAAAATCCCAAATCTCCCTGGAAACTAAAGACATATACCATGCAAGTAAAATCAAACCTCGTTGTCCTGAAAGTTCATATCAAACTTTCTATAAATTTGCTTAACCCAGAGTTTTCCCACAATCCTGCTGACTTCAAGATAATGGAATTCGACTGTATTTTGTGTTATATAAACACGTCATAGTTTCTTTACCATCAATAGAGTAGTAAGTTATTACATAGAGATGAAAGTTTGAAATATTTTTTTTAAGTCATTACCTGTTTTTCAAGTTCTGCCAGCTGGTTTTTGGCATCTTCTGTTGATATGGAGTTATTTAGGCCTCTCAATTCTGTATGAAAGTAATTTTTAAATGTTAGAGATGATCATAAGTTTATATACAGAAAAATTGAAAAAAAAAAAAAAACAAGAAGACCAGGGGGCCTGTATCACTCACCTGGATACATTGGTATCTAGGTAATCATGGTAAAATATTTTCTTAAAAGATCCCATGGACAGGGACAGACCAAAAGACCCATAGTTGAAGCATATAATTATAAGCAGTATAAGTTAAAAGTTTGGTAATCTGTTTTCGAGTTCAACTGATCGAGAAACTATGAATGCGCCAGACCTCAACATCAATGCTAATATCACCATTGTGTTGGCGTCTTTATTTCCAGCAATGGTATATATTATTTTGGGTTGGGAGTCTCAATCATTTAAAAGTTATGACCCAGGGGGTAAGTCTGCAAGGGTGTGACAGACCCTTGGGTCAAATCTTAAATCATATTTGTGATTGTCTCTTTATGCTCAGCAATTGCATACCAGGTTTATAGTTTTGGGGTGGGGATCTCAACATTAACGGTTTAAAAGTTATACAGTGGACTCCTCTTTATATCATGTTGCATTTGTCAGACAAAAACATGATATTAACAGGAATGTGACATTAAGAGAAACATGTTTTTCCACTAAATCTAGTGCATTTCCAATCTCCATAACTAAAAGTAAGCTATTCAAAATGTACATATGAAGAGTTTTCAATATGAAGATAACATTATTTCAATTAAAAATCATTTTTGGGTTTATTTTTTGTTTTCTATGCAACATTTTATACATGTTGTATCTGAAATCAATAGAAATGACATCATTTTCTGGATATTTTATGTGATTGGTTAAAAAGAAACATGACATTAAGAGAAATTCATCTCAAAATATATGATATGAACCAAATAAAATTACATACATTATATAGAGAGAAAAATGGTACTTGGGAAAAACATGATATAAAGAAGAATGTGATATTAACAGGGATGCTATTAAGTGGAGTCCACTGTATGATATCAATATTGCCAAATTTACCCCTTTTGGCCCTATCCCTCAGGCCCCTGGGGGGGTCAGCCCAACCATTTGTACAATTTTGAATCCGCCCCATAGTGATGCTACCAGAAAAATATGAGCGATAAACAATTGTTTGTTTCAGAAAAGAAGTCATTTATATTAATATAGCCAAATTGACCCCTTTTTGCCTTCCGACAAGGTGAGCTAAAAACTATACAAGGCTTTATCACCCCTCTTTTTAGGTTTGTTAAACATACTGATTCCCAATGACAAAAATGTGTGCTTTTTCCCAATTTTTCTCTAAAAATTCCAAAAAATTTGTACAAAATGAAATATTGTAAAATATTGTAAATGTATATTGAGTACTGACAGTGTTTTATATAGTAATTCAGAAAAAAAATGCATTTAGTTGTTATAATATATATATGTATCAATTTTTCCCAATATGATCTCAGGGTCAGATTCACGAAAAAAACCCTGCTCATATTTATTTTACAACAATTATAAAACAAGTCATCCAACTTATATTAATCACTTCCAGATGTTAGCGTGCAGAGGATCTTATTGCAGGAGCAAGGAAACTGGAGTACCTGGAGATAACCCACATGGTTAGGCAGGTGACCCCACACCTTTTCATGTCCAGTAGGGGAATCGAACACCGGCCACCTTGGTGAATGGTAATTAGTGTGCTATCCACGGCACCACCCGTCCGTCACAGTGATATTGTTTCAGTGATACAAACAAAGTGTACTTTCAAAACGTTCACTGATGCCACACTTATGAGAAATACATCATAGAAATGAAATAGAAAAAGAAACAGAATCGTTCCTTATGTTTTGACAATTTAACCCTCCTCTCCCCTTTGGGATGATAGATCTATGTTCCTAGCCCCCCATCTTTACCCCTCCTCTCCCCTATGGGATGATAGATCTATCTTCCTACCCCCCCCCCCCATCTTTACCCCGCCTCTCCCCTATGGGATGATAGATCTATGTTCCTACACCCCCCCATCTTTACCCCTCCTCTCCCTTTTGGGATGATAGATCTATCTTCCTAACCCCCCCCCCCCACCCCATCTTTACCCCTCCTCACCCCTTTGGGATGATAGATCTATGTTCCTAACACCCCTCCCATCTTTACCCCTCCTCTTCCTTATGGGATGATAGATCTATGTTCCTAACACCCCCCCCCCCCATCTTTACCCCGCCTCTTCCTTATGGGATGATAGATCTATGTTCCTAACCCCCCATCTTTACCCCACCTCTCCCCTTTGGGATGATAGATCTATGTTCCTACCCCCCCCCCCCCATCTTTACCCCTCCTCTCCCTTATGGGATGATAGATCTATCTTCCTAACCCCCCCACCCCATCTTTACCCCTCCTCACCCCTTTGGGATGATAGATCTATCTTCCTAACCCCCTCCCCCACCCATCTTTACCCCTCCTCTCCTCTATGGGATGATAGATCTATCTTCCTAACCCCCCCCATCTTTACCCCTCTTCTCCCCTATGGGATGATAGATCTATGTTCCTAACCCCCCCATCTTTACCCCTCCTCTCCCCTATGGGATGATAGATATATCTTTCTAACACCCCCCCATCTTTACCCCTCCTCTCCCCTATGGGATGATAGATCTATCTTCCTAACCCCCCATCTTTACCCCTCCTCTCCCCTATGGGATGATAGATCTATCTTCCTAACCCCCCCCAACCCCACCCCATCTTTACCCCTCCTCACCCCTTTGGGATGATAGATCTATGTTCCTACCCCCCCCCCATCTTTACCCCTCCTCTCCCCTTTGGGATGATAGATCTATGTTCCTACCCCCCCCCCATCTTTACCCCTCCTCTCCCCTTTGGGATGATAGATCTATGTTCCTACCCCCCCCCCATCTTTACCCCTCCTCTCCCTTATGGGATGATAGATCTATGTTCCTACCCCCCCATCTTTACCCCTCCTCTCCCCTGTGGGATGATAGATCTATGTTCCTACCCCTCCCCTCCAATCTTTACCCCTCCTCTCCGCTATGGGATGATAGATCTATGTTCCTACCCCCCCATCTTTACCCCTTCTCTCCCCTATGGGATGATAGATCTATCTTCCTACCCCCCCCCCCTCCCATCTTTACCCCTCCTCTCCCCTTTGGGATGATAGATCTATGTTCATTGCCTATGGTGACAATGAATATGTGAAAAGTTGAAACAGAATACAGTCAAGCCGCACTTACTCGAATGAGGCTTACTCAAATACCCTTCATTCTTTGAACAGTTTGTTTGGTCTTGACACAGTTCGTACATATTCAACCAACCTCGGATTACTTGAATACCATGTATTCCTCGAGCTATTAATCAGGTCCCCACAAGTTTGAGTAAGTGGGGTTTTACTGTTCTTTAAATTTGAAAAATTAATTAAAAGTTCCTTTTCAAGGAAGAACTGCGATTTCCACACCAAACCAAGGGAGTTAACTACTGTAGGCCTTCCTGTTCCAGAAATATTCTTCAATGAGGAAATAAAACAACCGATCACCAGGTTCATTGTATACTGATATACTGACCGCTGTCCAGTCTGCGGACCTCGTCCCCTCGCACCTTTGTCAAGTCAGACAGTCTCGATATCTCCGCATCCATTTCCTTGATTTCTGCATCATCAACATCGGGAAACTGGGACTGTAATATGAAATACTTTAGTTCTATGTTAGTACTTATTGGTCTTCATGGCTGGATTGGTCGAGTGGTATCACTCCAGCCTGCCAAGCAGGAGGCCAGGGTTCATTCCCCAAAGTTGTCAAACAAATGGAACATTCAGAGAAAGTGTTTTTCTCCTGTCCACACAACTCCAACAACCCAGGTGGAGTATATATTGGTCTGGGTTGGGTGTTGTGGTATCAGTGCTGTAACATTTAAGTGAGGTGGCACTATAAAAGATGCTGTTGGAAACATGGTCACACTACCAACATAACACAACACATCTCCAGCACAAATGCATACACACACATAGGGAGATATTAGCCAAGTGGTACATGTACATGACTAGTAGTTTGCCCCTGATAAGGCAGCTCCTGTGAACTCCTCATATACACTGTATATATACTAAATATACTGTATACCATGGGCTACAATTATTTATTCCCACTCCCTTATAAGATGTATCCTAGCATTTCAATTAAACCCACAGATATTGAAGATAATATATAGAAAGATAAGTCTGAACAAGCTAATTTGCATATTGTGACGAATTGACTTGCTGCAGATGGTCGCGTCAACTGTCAGAAATCAGAGAATTCTGCTGGAGTGTGAAGTAAAGAGGCTACAAAACGTGACCAGACCTGTTATAGGATGTTGTCAGATCCTGATATATCGGAGTGAGAGTAAGGATGTTGTCAGATCCTGATATAACGGAGGGAGAATAAGGATGTTGTCAGATCCTGATATATCGGAGTGAGAATAAGGATGTTGTCAGAACCTGATATATCAGAGTGAGAGTAAGGATGTTGTCAGATCCCTATATATCGGAGTGAGAGTAAGGATGTTGTCAGATCCTGATATAACGGAGTGAGAGTAAGGATGTTGTCAGATCCTGATATATCGGAGTGAGAGTAAGGATGTTGTCAGATCCTGATATATCGGAGTGAGAGTAAGGATGTTGTCAGATCCTGATATAACGGAGTGAGAGAAAGGATGTTGTCAGATCCTGATATATCGGAGTGAGAGTAAGGATGTTGTCAGATCCTGATATATCGGAGTGAGAGTAAGGATGTTGTCAGATCCTGATATAACGGAGTGAGAGTAAGGATGTTGTCAGATCCTGATATATCAGAGTGAGAGTAAGGATGTTGTCAGATCCTGATATATCGGAGTGAGAGTAAGGATGTTGTCAGATCCTGATATAACGGAGTGAGAGTAAGGATGTTGTCAGATCCTGATATATCAGAGTGAGAGTAAGGATGTTGTCAGATCCTGATATAACGGAGTGAGAGTAAGGATGTTGTCAGATCCTGATATATCGGAGTGAGAGTAAGGATGTTGTCAGATCCTGATATAACGGAGTGAGAGTAAGGATGTTGTCAGATCCTGATATATCGGAGTGAGAGTAAGGATGTTGTCAGATCCTGATATAACAGAGTGAGAGTAAGGATGTTGTCAGATCCTGATATATCGGAGTGAGAGTAAGGATGTTGTCAGATCCTGTTATAATGGAGTGAGAGTAAGGATGTTGTCTGATCCTGTTATAATGGAGTGAGAATAAGGATTTACCGGTAAATTTTAATCAGAATGATTTGGACATAAATATCACATCAGTCAACTTAGTTTATCAGAGAGGTTATACCTGGTCCGCTACGTATACTTTCTGTTTGCCGTACACTTTCTCTTTGATCTTCCCAGCTTCCGTTAGTCCCTCGCATGCCTTCACCACTGCCTGAAACAAAAGAAACGGTGTTGCTGTGGGTCAAATTGAATTAACATATTAACAGCGAATCATTGTCAGTCAAGTATGTCGTATCCCGGATTCACAGATCTTGATTGACATGTTATTTTTATGATAACTGGCATGGCTAGTCAGTGTATCACAATAAATTAAATGTTTTATCGTCAGGTAAATATTATTGATATCTCATTTTATGTCTTTCTCTGTGTTTCACAATTGAATTCCTTAGTTTTTCAAACACATGAAAACAAATCAGAATACATCATTCACCCCTGAAATTTCATTATGAACTATTCCAACCTTTGATTTGGAAGAGTTCAAATGTGTCTTCAAGGGTGAATGAGTTAAGTCCACCGATATCAATCACCGCCATCTAGCCATGACCTGTCACCGGAAATACTGTCCCGCCCCGTCACAGCCAAGGTCATTTACGGCCAGCCTCCCGTGTATGGCGAAAGTATGTGTTAACGTGTGTACGTGTGTTTATTTGGGAGGCTTGCATGATAAAATGGTTGTCGTTGTGCTCATTGAGAATGAATTAAAAAGGGGCTATTCAATGGTTTTCCATTAAATATCAATATAGGACACAAGATTTTTTTTTCTTTATTTGCAGGAGTGATTATTGCATATTTGAGCTTTCTGAAATCTTTTAGACATATTTATTTTATTTCTAAAATTTGCAGACACGGCTGACTTGGACAGAGTGCAAGGCTTTATGGTTACAGAATATCAAACGAAAAAATAGTTGGCATTTCAAAGTTTTAAAATGCGTGTTCGAGGCCCACGTGGGCAGTCGCCAGGGATCTGACTGTTATAGTCAGTTTCTCTCACCAAGAACTCTGGCTTACCTACACCACAAAAACCTGGCATGTCCTTAAATGACCATAGCTGTTTATAGAATGTAAAACACAAACAAACAATATTGTAATATACTCACTGTTTTACCAAATTCCTTGTGAAGATTGTTCACAATGTCAATGGCACTGTATGGTCTGTTTTGTCGATTTAAATAATCTAAAACTGCTTTCACCGCTGAAATAAGAAAAAAAATAAAAGTTAACATTGTTGTGTGAATAAAACGCATCAATATCACTATATCATAACCAGTGATTTTTTTCATATTTTCTCCCAAAGTGCCCATGCCTTTTCTCATTGGGAAAAGTCCAAATTGGCAATTTTATGATGAATGAATCTATCTAGTATTATTTTTTACATTTTCCTCTTGGTCACAGAAAAGCTAGTTTCTGTGATCATAATTATTGACTAGTATATAGACGGAGAGGTAATTATATATTATAAGCTGAAGCATTCCAAGTCCACGTGGAAGTGGCAGATTATAAACAAACTAAAATTGAAGTTAGTAGGAATCAATCAGAAATATTCTTATTAATTCACAGACAAGTTAAGGTAAATATTGAATTTTACTACCGGTACATATAATACCAATTGGGAAAAATGCTGGCAAGATTAGGAAAAATTCACAAGGGAAAGCCCTCATGCCGAAAATAGTTATAAAAAGTCCAGTGTTAAAGGTGTTAAAACTTTTTTGTACTTTAAATATTAAAATTAAATTGCAACTTCTTGTACCTTTTTTTGGTATGGTACCTATAAATTACAGTCGGCACGTTTAAAGGGGTAAAAGAATCACTGATAACATTACCTGTGAGATTGAAAATCTGATCTGATTTGATTTGAACAAGATCGAGGTATAATAATAATAATAATTTGAGGTTATTTTCATATACCGCTTTTTATCACAACCAAAAAGTCGCCTCAAAGCGGTTCACAAATCATTATCCGTGATTATAGGGCCTTAATTTTAGCAACCAGCCAATATTGTTCTTAAATCCCTGGGGAGCATATATATATATACCAGTGCTGCCATTTCGGTTCTCATGCATAGCTAGCATTCTACAATTTCTAGTATAACCCCACCACATACTCATTTACAGCTTAGTAGACTGGAACATTATTGGAGTAAGTTTCTTGCTCAAGGATATAACACAATTAAGTGCTGTGACCAGCAGTCAAACTCGCAACCCTTTGATCACGAGCCCTGCATCGTATCCTACCACTAGACCACCGGCCGTGCAACTAAACTTGAAGTTATTGAATACCATGTCTTTAAATGATAACACAAGCAATTAATACAAGCACCTTTTTATAAGCTTTAACACACGATATATGTAAATCATTATTGTTCTTTTTCATACAAACATGTGTATAATTATGTTTAAGATAATATATATAAATCATTATTGTTTTTTTAATACAAACATGTGTATATTCATGTTTGTTTAAGATAAGATATATAAATCATTTTTGTTTTTTTAATACAAACGTGTGTATGATTATGTTCGTTTAAGATAATATATATAAATCATTATTGTTTTTTAATACAAACATGTGTATAATTATGTTTGTTTGAGATAATATATATAAATCATTATTGTTTTTTTAATACAAACATGTGTATATTCATGTTTGTTTAAGATAAGATATATAAATCATTTTTGTTTTTTTAATACAAACGTGTGTATGATTATGTTCGTTTAAGATAATATATATAAATCATTATTGTTTTTTTAATACAAACATGTGTATAATTATGTTCGTTTAAGATAATATATATAAATCATTATTGTTTTTTAATACAAACATGTGTATATTCATGTTTGATTGAGATAATATATATAAATCATTATTGTTTTTTTATACAAACATGTGTATATTTATGTTTGTTTGAGATCATACATATAAATCATTATTGTTTTTTTATACAAACATGTGTATATTTATGATTCTTTGAGATAATATATATAAATCATTATGTTTTTTTTTATACAAACATGTGTATATTTATGTTTGATTGAGATAATACATATAAATCATTATTGTTTTTTTTATACAAACATGTGTATATTATGTTTGTTTGAGATAATATATATAAATCATTATTGTTTTTTTATACAAACATGTGTATATTTATGTTTGTTTGAGATAATATATATAAATCATTATGTTTTTTTTAATACAAACATGTGTATATTTATGTTTGTTTGAGATAATACATATAAATCATTATTGTTTATTAATACAAACATGTGTAAAATTATGTTTGTTTGAGTGGTGCAGATCTAAAGTAGCTTGATTATCCAGAGGACAAAGGTATTTACAGCTTATTAAGTTTATCATATATGTAAAAGATAGGTTGCCATACAAGCGTGAGCTGTAGGGTATTTCCCTTTAGCTCATGATCATGATTAGTGGGTATACGTATAGAGCATCGGGCTGGAGAGCCATTATGGGTACGTATACCGGTCGAGGGTTCAAGCCCCAGCGACGACACTATCTTTATCACCCTTCCTCCTCCCGTTACAAACAATTAGAGGTCTAACATCCCTGCTTACATTGTATATGCTGATGTTTTTCTTACCAAAAGTCTTGCTTTATAAATTAAACTTAATAAAGTGCTGAAAATTTTAAATCTAATGAAATATTGAGATGACATCCATGATAATTACTGAATCATCTCGGACCAAAAAAACAAATGACCGATTTGGCAGATTACCGAAAATTTTCTCTCAGTGTCGATCTACATTTTTAACTTAACTGTTATAGTCATGATCAGATCAATCGGATTAAAATCATATCTTGATCTCCGCGCCGTCCTCATCGTCGCAAAGCCACGGCACACTTATCTGACTTTTAATTTAATGCATACCAACGTGGGCTAGAATCGACGAAAACCCTCGTTTTCGTACTAAAATAGTAGCCTATGGATACTTTCATTTGTGAATACATCCAGCCTGGGTATCCTGTTTAATTTGTAGCACCAACTGTTAACAAAACCTGTCGACTGTGTAATAATTGTGTCGATTGCGATTAAAATATAAGGTCCTGCTATTCGCAGATTGACATCGGCTTCATTCCTACAGAAATATACTGATTGTGGTCACAATAAAATAATCTAACAAATTAAAGTATGTCACAAGAAACGACAATTCTGATTGGTTGAAATTTCTGAATAATCTTCTATTCTGGGAAATTAAGATTTTCATCAATTCTGCCCCACGGTATGCAAACGTCAGAGAAGTGTACCGTTGGTTTCCGACGTTGTGCCGTCCTGTAATCATATAAACTTGCCTCTGCGCCATCAACATCTGACAATGGAACATCACATAGGTCATGTTCTGGTGACCTTTTGCATTATCCGATTAAATTATATATATATTTAGAGAATCTTCGGAGTGAATTAAACTTGCATGCGCGTAATCCTGTCTGGGCTTTTAGTCATTTCGTCACAACAATCTGAATGTTTAATGTTGTGACGAAATGACTTGCTGCAGATGACAGCAAATTAGAATATTCTACCACAGATGACAGCAAATTAGATTATTCTACCAGAGTGTGCAGTAAGATTATGACCTGGCTGTTGTCAGTTCCTTATGCAACGACGTGAGAATAAGGATACGAATTTTAATCACATTGTGATCAGATGTGATCGATCCAACGCCAACTCGCGGTAGAAAACCAGAAATGTCAGTGCTATATATATTCATAAGAACTTCAATTCGTTTCATTTTAAAATGTTTTAGATATGTATAGTAAGTCTGAACAACCCTGTGCATCCTTATTCTTGCTCATTTTCGCCAAACGAAGTAAGTAAACAAGCTTTCATAAGATGGCGGGAAATCCTCCAATGCAGAAGAACTCTTTTCAGGGGAGGTTATTCGGTAAATACGTAAGACACGGACACCGTACGCTATGACACAGGGGCAACGCAAGTTTGTATGGTCGTTGAGGGGATGGGGACATTTTTATCAAAATTGATCTGACCATTAGGTTAGTTTTTAATCTAAGATTGATACAGGAACGTATACGTCCCTGATTGATCTAAGCCCCCTAAATGTGTAAAAATAGTACTAGTCTAAACATCTTGGTTTAGGTCCAAACAGAGACGTATATAACGTATCTGGTCCAAAACTATCGGGCGTCGTTTTACTATTTATTAACAAAACTGGATATCCATAATTCGAATTTTGGATATCATTAAATGCTTTGATTTAAGGTTATCAATAATACTATTTTTAAAATCATTTATGGATATCCATAATTCAAATTTTGGATATCCAAAAATTAATAAAGGATATTCAAAATTATTTAATGACATCCCAAATTCGAATTTTGGTTATCCAGTTTTGTTAATAAATAGAAAAACGGCGCATATGGGGTTACTATTCATTAACAAAACTGGACATCCAGAATTCGAATTATGAATATCCATATATATATAATGTAATTCATTTTTGGATATCCATAATTCGAATTCTGGATATCTTTAAATGCTCTGAATTTATGATATCCAAATCCAAAATTCAGATACAGATATCTAAAAATCGAATTATATGGACCCAAAAATGAATTATGGATATCCAAAATTCGAATTATGGATATCACAAATTCCAGGTATTTTTTGATATCCATAATACGATTTTTGGATATCCAAAATTCATTCATGGATATCCAAAAACGATTTAGGATAACCAAAATTAATTTAAGATATCCAAAGTAATTTAATGATATCATAAATTCGGATTTGGAATATCAAGTTTTGTTAATAAAGAGCAAAACGGCACCCCATACAAGACTAGCTCTAACCAAATTCGTAATGACTTTGGTAAACAATAATTAAACTTGTATATACATCGGTGAAAACAACGACTAGCTCCTTTTTATCCGGTGTTTATACACTTCATATTCTAATTATAAAACCTTATACAATTAAAGGCCCAATATACGTAACTTAAGGACATTTTTCGAGATTCTGAAAACAATCTTGTTGATACCCATGCAAAAATGAGCCTAAAACGAAGTTAACCTGAGCAATAACTAACTAACAAGAAGCTTTTGACAAAAATATCCAAAGAATTGAAAATAATTCATGTGGCCCATGGCCACTTCAACAACAAGACAAAGGTAGAAGACAGTTCGAAATGGACGCGTGTTTACAAATACCGTGTTTCAACTGCTTCTGTACCGGTAACCACGTAAGAATTCATCTTGAATATTGCTGATATCAGTTAATCTTTACTAAATCTATATAAATTAATAAGTTATTAGACTTGATTTTGGCTTTAAGTTTTGACGAAAGTATACTGAGCCTTTAAGAATACCGCTCGATATTTTTTTTATATCTTTTAATTGGTACATTGCACAGGGGCCTGAACATTTGTTACAGTTAGTTTTGGACCTCAACTAGGGTGTTTAGAGTAATTTTACACTTTGAGGAGTTTAGATCAATTTTCAATAAAAATGCCCCCTCGGTGGTCATAAAGGCGAAAGGGTGGAAAACTTTCCAGGTCAAAAAATCGACCCAACCTACATTTCTTGCATCAAAAATCACATTTCTGGTTGAGGTACGAAAAAATGCTTGGTGCCGTTGGAAATGTGGATACTTTTTTATTTAAAAAACAAGAGGCCCAGAGGGCCTGTATCGCTCACCTGGTTCAAAATATTTTATGTACACATTTTCAGTTTGAAACCTGCCAGTTAAACTAAAATGTTGATATCTGATAAAAGAATAGATAAAGAAAAAGGCTCCAATACATAGTCCAACAAAATAGGATATCATTTTTCCAAACATGCAAACTTATGAAAAGCTGTTCTTAAAAGATTCGGTCACAGGTGTTCCAAGCTGTTACTTCTCAGTCGTTTTAGAAATTAGTGTCAGGGTATATGTCCAATAACTTCAAAAGAAATGTTCTCACTAAGGCTGCAATTAAGGGGTCTAGTGACAATCTGTTACGTAACAATACCTCAGCAAACCTGAAATATAGTTGACAGGTCTCAACCAGTAATTAACCGGTCATGGCCAGTTCGGTAAGCAAACAGAGCTACTGACCATTACGCTAAATTAGGTCTGATTGGTTAATTGATGAAACTTCAGCCGAAGTAATTTGTTAAACGAAATTTGATTGGTTAAGGAAAGTTCCGATGATTCTTAACTTACTGTGTCCAGGTGGTTCTTGTTACTTTCGAACAAGACGCCACGAAATAAACATCTTTATTTGGACACAGAAATAAGAATCATCTTTGTTTGTTGAAGGTAAGAACTTTCCTTGTTTATCTCTATAAACCTTATTTTATATTTAGGACGATTTATCAATGTAAAGTTTTCCGTTATTGTTTCTAGAAATATAGATAACTATTCTTGCTTTGATACGATTTTATATGGATATGCATTTTAACAATGCTTGTTCTAAGAAGTTATTTTGTCTATGAATTCGGTTTGATAATGTTAATTACTCGTTGTAAATACTTTTCGTATATGGTTGTAAATATTTTCTAGTATTAGAAAGTCAGTTAATAGCTTTCGACTTGTTAGTATTCGCTTTATAATTAATCTCGTTTTTGATATTCACATTTATCATGTGGTTTATATAACCGCGTTATTAAATATGTTTTATCAATTTTAAGTTTAAAATTGATAAATAGGAATTTCCATTATTTGTATTTGTCGACTAATGTATCGAATTATACAAGTTGCTAAAACTAATATCATTCCGGATATTATACGTCGGTTTTCGATTTCATGTTTATAAAGTCATTTAAGTTTCCGCCGTTTTTGTATTTTTGGCGGATACTTATTTTCCGTCTCATTTCACCAATTTCACACAACTAATCTCCATTTCCGAGAGAAGATTATTAATGTCTCGATGCAGACGAATTAAGACTTTCCGCATTGTTTTATTGGAAAGTATTTGTTTTATAAGTCATGTAATGTATATGTAATGAGCCACAGTTATTCATATTATACTTAAGGTTGTTTGTAACCGTAAACCGCAAACTTAAGGCAATCTCCAAATAAGCGCTATGCATTTCTAATGTATGTTTTGTAAACAAATAATTTGATATTATTGTTGAAAATATAAATGTAATTCTTGTTTTGATTTGTACATTTCTACGTAAATGTGTAACCTTATGTTAACATTTTATCTCTCAAAATTGATATTGTTGTATTATGTATCTTTGTGACTTTCGCACAAGACGCCACGAAATAAACATCTTTATTTGGACACAGAAATAAGAATCATCTTTCTTTGTTGAAGATCCCTATACTGCGTGACAACTGCTGTTTTATATGAGCTAATTCCCAAGCACACAGCACTGTCACAGCTTGGTGGAGTTTCCATGATGGTCCCGGATGCCTGGTAACAAACCTATCAACGATATACGGCACGGCTACCCGCTACGAAAATATGGACCAGAATTCTTGAGCAGCCCTGAGTACCTAAACACCGAACAGTCCCAGCCAGAGGAACAACACCCGGAAGACTCGGAGGACGAGATCAATCAACCAGAACCAGTATTAAAGAAAACAGGTATGGCGATCAACATTCACAAGGCTATTACACCGTTCGCTGGTGAGTCCAAGTGTCAGGAAGAAGCTGATGCGTTTATTGATCAATTTAAAAACTATGTTACATTTGCACAGACAGACAAAGCTCTCCAACCGAACTTATTTGCAATGTGCATTAAAAGTCAGTCGACGGCTAGTCAGTGGTTTCAGGAACTACCTGATCCCATTAAGAACGACATAGACCAGGTCTATACAAAGTTTAAAGAACGCTTCAATGTGCCAGAAAACATGACATGGATTCCATATCAGGAGCTCCATGGCATGGTTCAAGGTTACTTGCAACCTGTAACCCAGTATATAACCTCTGTAAGGTGTAAGGCAAGGCAAGCAAAGGTAGATGAAAAGCAAGTCTTTAATATTTTAATGGCAGGTCTTAAACCTGATATTAGAACTCCTGTCATCCAATCGGATCCTAAAAATCTAGAAGAATTCACAAGGGCTGCAGAGATCGCAGAAAGATCACCGAAATGAGGATGCCAATCGATGTTCAACTGATCCCAAAAGACAAGGTAGGCAAAAGTCATAGACAAGCTGTTCAGGAATACATCGACAATAAGACCATGACACACAAAATAGCCAAGGTAAACATAGAAAAAGCAAAGGAACGACAAAAGTTACACCACGACGCATCAGCCAAAGTCCCAGACTTTCAGGTAGGTGATGCAGTATTGTTGTCGGACCCACATGTCGCAAAAGGTGAGTCATCAAAACTTCATCTTAAATGGAAGGGTCCTTACATAATTGAACGCCTAGGTCCCAATTACACGTACAAACTACGTAAGGTAGACACAGGTAAATTCGTAGAATCTTTAGTCAATGCAGTAAGATTAAAGCATTACTACCACACTGATCAAAGAAATAGGTTTCATGAGGTCCAACCTCAGTCCCAGCTGAATCAGAATCACGATCAGCAGACACAGAATGACCCAGTCAACTCTCCAAGAGAAGGTACCCCAGACCCTGATCCTACACAGGACGACCCCCCTGATACCGAACCCCTCGAGGATAGATCCCAAGAGGAATATCCATTCGAGAAAATTTTAGGCAGTAGGGTCAGGAATGGGATTCAACAACTGAAAATTAAATGGCAGGGAACTAGGGTTACAACATGGGAGCCAGCCAGCAATGTTCAAAAAGAATGGGTGGATGAGTATAACAAAACTCATACAAAACAAGGGCGCAAAAAGAAAAAGTTAGGTAAGACGAAAAAGTATTTTAGGTGTGTATAGGATCGTTATGTTTCCCTTGTTACTATTTAAATACATTAGTGTAACAATACAGAAAAAACTTAGTTCTTAAAAAGTATTCCCATTTTAACAGAGTTATACGTACGTTTGGTAGATAAGTGAAATAAAAGATGTTTTTTTTTATTTAGGAAGTGAGATGTGTATTTAACGTTGTTTTTCGTAGTAATGTGCCTGAAAAGTGTAGTTAGCTCAGAAATTCTGACAAATATAACACTGTGGTTAGCATTACCTTCGATAGAAGTATAGTGATATGTCAGTCAAATTTTTGTTGGATATGTAATTATAAGTTGATCTAGTCGTATTTTTTTTTTTTTTTAATCGATATCGTACTGTAAGTTCATGTAAAAATCGAGGTTTTACTAATAGTAAGGTAATGTCGAAATGTGATGCCATAAAGGTCTTTGCCGTGTCATGGAAAATAGAATTTTTATTTTTCTTATCTGCTGAAATCCTAAGAAAATTCTCAGAAATTAGTTCTAGGGGCCATTTTTCAATAGATTCCTTATTTTTTCCCCGTTCTCTCATTTTTGAAAGTGGACATCAATGATAGTTTAAAACAAATTCTACCTTGGAAAATCTAAGGGTTAACTAGTGCTAGGGTTAAATATGAGTCGACGCATATTTCCCAATTTATTTTTTTCACTACCATTGATCGATAATAAAAATTCATTTTTTTTAGCATTAAATTTTCTCCCTTTGATGTCTTTGTAGGTTTTCTTGACAAGATGGCCACCTTCCCTTTTATCTGTTTACTTTTCTGTACGGCCGTATCTATTGGGAAAGCAGGAATAACAACCCATGACGGTATAAAAACTTTACCAAACTATGGTGTTATCTTCAAGAATGAAGGAACACTTTACCCAACGGCAGACCAGTGGACACATTATTTTGAGCTGGACTTACCTCTTTTTCCGTTTGTGTCGGAAAAACCTTTGAATTGTAAGGAATGTCCATGGTATCAAGAAGCAATCAGTGAAATTGTGGCTTTACATAGGCAGACTCGTTTAGATGTTGGGACAATTTTATCAAAAATTAAGAAACTTTTACCTCATCACAATTTAAATCGTATTCCGATGAGTAGGAAACGTAGGTCTTTTCTTCCGTTTATAGGCTCTTTAGCTAAAACTCTGTTTGGTACTTCCACCACCTCTGATGTAGAACAACTGTCTAGAAATGTCGCTATGATTAGGGCAAACCAACAAAGAATGGCACAGGCTGCTTCACAACAGATAGGTACATTTACTGCCGCTGTTAGGGAGTTCGATCTAAGGCTTACCAACACTTTCAACGCAGTCACCGATAATCATAATGCAATCGAAATAATAGGAGAGAATTTCAATAAGTCTCTCATTTCAGCAGAAATTGCACAGGCAAAGTTAGTAGCTGCTATGACCAAACAAACAAGACTGTCCCTTAGAGTATTGACCCGATATGAGGAGCTATTGATGGGTGTATTAAGTACATTACAAGGCAAATTATCTCCCTTGTTAATTCCGGACGATGTCCTCATGAATGTCTTAACTTATATGGACGACAAACTGCGATCTCATGGATTTTTCCTAACTCATTCACATCCAACATTTTATTACCAAAATGCAAAGTATATGATTTTTAGACAATTTTCAAGCATTTTTATAGCGGTACATTTTCCTGTTTCGGTCATTAAATCTAGATTGTTTAGTGTTGCTAGTTTTCCGATTCCCCTGAATTCTACAAGCAAACATGGAACTGAGTTGGTTTCTGACAACGATTTTTTACTTTTGTCATCCGACAATAAATTTTTTGTTGAGCTGAAAAGTAAAGATTTGAAATCTTGTATACATCACAATCACGTTTGGCACTGTGAACGACATCTAGTATTTAGGAATGATACTGAAAGCTCATGTTTTCTGAGTCTGTTTAATGGCAATTTAACAGCGATTAATCGAAATTGTGTATTTCATTTCAAACAAGATGTCATTGCTCCAAAAATTGTAAACCTAAATTCTTCTCATTTTCTTTTGATCAATATTTCAAGTTTTGACATAGACTGTGAACATGGTAGTAACAGTTATGAAGGATGCTCTTTCTGTACTATTTCGGTCCCATGTAAATGTTCACTGTCCGCTAAATCATTTTTTATACCGCAACATTGGTCAGGATGTAAGAAGAACCAAACACACGATATAACTATGGTCCATGCGGTCAATCTTATTTTAATTCAACAGTTTTTCAATTCCTCTTTAGACAATTTAACACCTGATTCGGCATTTATAAAACCGTTAGATGTGAAAGTGCCACATTTTCAACTTTTCACCCACAATTTCTCAAGTTTGATATCCACTGAGCAAAAAGCAAGCCTTGATATTAAGAAAATTTCGGAAAGCGCTAGGCAAAATAGAGTTATTTTTCAAACTCTTTCTGAAACAATGCTCGATGATGCAGCTAAGTTAGTTCCGAGTTTCGACTATGCCTTGATGTTTTCGCTCCTGTCTACAACCGTAGCAATCTTGAGTTTCTTAGCATTCGTTATTCTCTTTCGAAAATATCGCAAACTCGCAACAGTGGTTACGTTATTGCACAAGGCCCACGAGACTCACTCGCTACCCATTTTTCACTATTCTACACCCTCCGTTCCAACTACAACGGAAATACCATTTACCATTCCTCTTCAGCATGTGTATTCAACGTCTGAAATTTTAGGCACACTAGCAATCATTGGCCTTGTTATCTATCTAGTATACAAATACTGTAGATCGAATAAGCTTCAGTTAGTACTTGAATTATCAAACGAGCAATCAACCGTTCTCATCCCCATACGGAAAATACCATTTGCCCATAATTCGTTGTCGTTTGCTTCAGAATACCCATTGAAAGATTTTAGAGTAAGCTTCGGGTTACGATCAGTTTTGTATGTTGACTGGGCAGGCTTAAATGTAGAAATAATGGGACTTAATACAAAGTGGAGTTTACCAAGTGACATAAAGCTCGACCCTCTTTTAGCATACAGGGCCCATAGAATTATATCAACGCCCTCCAATGCTTTACTGTACAAACGCATAGGTGACGTCATCCTCCCAGTGCAGGTCAAAGATCTCTCAGCACCCTCTAAGCCCTCCGTGGAGTCGGTCTACCCAAAATTGGCAGATATAACGACATGAAATTCATGCTCATAGTGATTTTCAATCTGCCCACATTTTTAAACTATAAATATGTAAATATCTCTTTTATGATTTTTATCATTTTTGTTTCAAACCATTTTTTTCATCGTTTACCTAAGGTTTGCTTTGCCATCAGATCATATGTACTGGGAATGCATAGTAACATTTACATTTCTCGCATTTTTGTTTTATTCTTATCACTGGATCACACAACAAACAGGCATATTATGACGATAGTAAATGTGACAATTTCCATAAGTAACACATGGTTACGAACAAACAGTGTATTTACTGCTGGATTAATTCTTTGTTGTTTCAATGTCGATGTCAACATATCCAGACACGATTTCGTGAGGAAACCTTGAGACGTGAAATGTGTGGTTTTTTTCACTTCCGGTGAATGAAATAAAGTAGTTGTGAAAGGGACCCAACTTACTTCATTATGGAACGTACTTGTGCACATTCGCTTGGAGTTGTTTCCCTTGGATTTATTTCGCCACATGGAGTGCCCTTCCTTGGATTTATATCGTGACCTGGAGTTATTTCTCTTGTACTTCCGTGCATGTGTAGTACAACTTTATACATTGACACAAGCCTGGTGTGATCCATTCCATGACTACTTATTGTACATTTTGATTTTTTGACTATACTGCTTCTATTGGTGTTGTATATAATAATACTCATTATATTTTTACCTTGTATGTTTTCAAGCATTTGTTTATTTTTATGTATATTCATTTCGCAATTCCGGAGGAATTGATTTTTGAAGCCCGGAGGAAATGTCGCAGTGTTAAACACTCTGTCATATTTGGTTTCAAAATAAAGCGAACATTTTGAGATACATTGTATATAAATAGATTTTCTACTTTAGATGACTTTAATTTTATATTTCATTTAGAATGATATATATAATTTGGACTTATATATTTTTTCAGAATAAGAATTCCTTCTCCGTCTAACAAATTGTATTATAACACATCAGGATTACAAAGTGTTTACGAGATAAAGCCTTCGTTAAAATGTCAGTCAATATGTCAGCGTTAAACAAACATATGAAAAGCTGTTCTTAAAAGATTCGGTCACAGGTGTTCCAAGCTGTTACTTCTCAGTCGTTTTAGAAATTAGTGTCAGGGTATATGTCCAATAACTTCAAAAGAAATGTTCTCACTAAGGCTGCAATTAAGGGGTCTAGTGACAATCTGTTACGTAACAATACCTCAGCAAACCTGAAATATAGTTGACAGGTCTCAACCAGTAATTAACCGGTCATGGCCAGTTCGGTAAGCAAACAGAGCTACTGACCATTACGCTAAATTAGGTCTGATTGGTTAATTGATGAAACTTCAGCCGAAGTAATTTGTTAAACGAAATTTGATTGGTTAAGGAAAGTTCCGATGATTCTTAACTTACTGTGTCCAGGTGGTTCTTGTTACTTTCGAACAAGACGCCACGAAATAAACATCTTTATTTGGACACAGAAATAAGAATCATCTTTGTTTGTTGAAGGTAAGAACTTTCCTTGTTTATCTCTATAAACCTTATTTTATATTTAGGACGATTTATCAATGTAAAGTTTTCCGTTATTGTTTCTAGAAATATAGATAACTATTCTTGCTTTGATACGATTTTATATGGATATGCATTTTAACAATGCTTGTTCTAAGAAGTTATTTTGTCTATGAATTCGGTTTGATAATGTTAATTACTCGTTGTAAATACTTTTCGTATATGGTTGTAAATATTTTCTAGTATTAGAAAGTCAGTTAATAGCTTTCGACTTGTTAGTATTCGCTTTATAATTAATCTCGTTTTTGATATTCACATTTATCATGTGGTTTATATAACCGCGTTATTAAATATGTTTTATCAATTTTAAGTTTAAAATTGATAAATAGGAATTTCCATTATTTGTATTTGTCGACTAATGTATCGAATTATACAAGTTGCTAAAACTAATATCATTCCGGATATTATACGTCGGTTTTCGATTTCATGTTTATAAAGTCATTTAAGTTTCCGCCGTTTTTGTATTTTTGGCGGATACTTATTTTCCGTCTCATTTCACCAATTTCACACAACTAATCTCCATTTCCGAGAGAAGATTATTAATGTCTCGATGCAGACGAATTAAGACTTTCCGCATTGTTTTATTGGAAAGTATTTGTTTTATAAGTCATGTAATGTATATGTAATGAGCCACAGTTATTCATATTATACTTAAGGTTGTTTGTAACCGTAAACCGCGAACTTAAGGCAATCTCCAAATAAGCGCTATGCATTTCTAATGTATGTTTTGTAAACAAATAATTTGATATTATTGTTGAAAATATAAATGTAATTCTTGTTTTGATTTGTACATTTCTACGTAAATGTGTAACCTTATGTTAACATTTTATCTCTCAAAATTGATATTGTTGTATTATGTATCTTTGTGACTTTCGCACAAGACGCCACGAAATAAACATCTTTATTTGGACACAGAAATAAGAATCATCTTTGTTTGTTGAAGATCCCTATACTGCGTGACAACTGCTGTTTTTATATGAGCTAATTCCCAAGCACACAGCACTGTCACAACTATGCTACCGGGTATACATGCACAAAATCCTTGATTTTTTTGGAAACAGATGTTAAAGAATTTTCTGGTTCCCGTATTTGGCGCCGCGACCCTTTAACCTGTTTGATCCCCGTGAATGAAGGTCTATGTATTCGTTTGAACAAACTTGGTAGCCCCGGCCTGCATCCCAGCTTGCTACAGGTTTAATATCAGGTTTCTTGGTAATAACAACAAGATATTTATGTTTTTTTTTAGCCTATTTGACACCTGTGACCTAGTATGAAAGTCATGGTTATTTATTTAAAGAAATTAGATAGCCATACATTCCTGCTTGTTACAGACTTAATATTACTAATATTGACTTATTTTAGGATCCAGTTTGTTCAAAAGCTTATGATTAGCTTAATCATTTGATTTCTAATTTTTTGCAAAACCTGCCAGTATTTATACCTCAAATTGGACATCAAGAAGTGAATCATCTTTTGAATAACTGAGCTTTCTTGTTAATGATAAGAAGTTGTTTGAAGATTGAAGCCATTTTGACCCCTGTAACCTTTAATGATCAAGGTCATTCATTTGAATAAACTTGATAGCCCTCCATTACTGCTCACTACAGACCCAATATGGTAATTCTTTGTTAATGACAATAAGATCTAGAGTTAGTTTGTGTTTTTGAACTCGATCAGAGACCGAGTGTCAGCTTGCCTGGGCTTAGTAGCTTATGTTTATGTCTATAAAATATTTATCAATACTGTCTCAGTGTTTTTATTCAAGACAATGTAGAATTGGAAGTCTTTGTATTTATATTTCGTTTACCTCCAAGGAGATTTATGCCCAGGGCCAAATCAAAAACCATGATTGTGATCATCTCTTTATGCCCAGTAATTGTATGTATAGTTTTGGGGTGGGGATCTCAACCGTGTAAAAGTTATGACTCAGGGGTCAAATTAAAAGTGTGTGGCAGACCCCAGGGCCAAATCAAAAACCATGATTGTGATCATCTCTTAAGGCCCAGTAATTGTATGTATAGTTTCGGGGTGGGGATCTCGACCATTCAAAAGTTATGACTCAGGAGTCAAGTTTCAAGGGCGTGGCAGACCCTGGAGTCAAATATAAAATCATAATTGTGATTGTCTCTTAATGCCCAGCAATTGTATATATAGTTTTGGGGTGGGGATCTCAGCCGTTTAAAAGTTATGAGTCAGGAGTCAAGTTGCAAGGGCGTGGCAGACCCTGGGGTCATATCTAAATCCATGATTGTGATCGAGGTTACCAAAACATTTGTATAAATTTGAATTCAAGCAACCTTTGGATTCTACCACTAGAATATAGATGTCATACATTGCTTAGTTTCAGGAAAGAGATCATTTATACCAATATTGTCTAATGTGCCCCTTTTGGCCCCACCCCTCAGGCCCCTCCGTGATCATAATCATATAATTTTGAATCCTAATCCCATAGTGATGATACCAGGCAAATATGAATAATATCCATTGCTTGGTTTCAGAGAAGAAGTCATTTTTATCATTATAGCCAAATTGACTCCTTTCGGCCCCGCCCCTCAGGCCCCTGGGGGATCAGCCCCACCATTTATACAATTTTGAATCCACACCCCATGGTAATGCTACCAGGCAAATATAAGCGATATACATTACTGGGTTTCAGAGAAGAAATCGTTTATATCAATATAGCCAAATTGACCCCTTTTGACCCCGCCCCCCAGGCCCCTTGGGGGTCAGCCCCACCATTTGTACAATTTTGAATCCACACTCAATAGTGATGCTACCAGCCAAATATGAGCGATATATATTACTGGGTTTCAGAGAAGAAGTCGTTTATATCAATATAGCCAACTTACCCTTTTGGCCCCCCCCCCCAGGCCCCTGGGGGGTCAGCCCCACCATTTGTACAATTTTGAATCCCCAACCCATAGTAATACTACCAGCCAAATATGAGCAATATACATTGCTCGGTTTCAGAGAAGAAGTCGTTTATATCAAATAGCCAAATTGACCCCTTTTGGCCCCGCCCCCCAGGCCCCTGGGGGGTCAGCCCAACCATTTGTACAATTTTGAGTCCCCACCCCATAGGGATGCTTCTGACCAAATTTGGTCAAATTCCGATCAGTGGTTATAAAGAAGAAGTCAATTGTTGACGGACGGACGACGGACGACGGACGACGGACGACGGACGACGGACGGACGACGGACGACGGACGGACGACGGACGACGGACGCCACGGTATCGCATAAGCTCACCTTGGTCCTTTGGACCAGGTGAGCTAAAAACCGAAATGCACGTCAAATGTATCCTCCTTCCGCAGAAATATTTTTGATTTCCTCCAAAAACACGCAAAATTTCCGTGTCGTCGACTATGGTGCCACTTTTGCAAAGTAATTAATCATGATGAGTTTTGACGTCACTGTACGCGCTGGCCTTTCGCTGTCATTGGATGGCGGTCTTCCTCTAAATATAGGTATCTAATTTCTGAGATATAAATTTTTTATCCAAAATCTTTTTATTATTGGTTAAATATATTAATTCAAATGACAATTTTTATGCTAAATCTATTACTCTTTTAAGTTTAAATGTGTAAAGGCTAGTAGTTTGGTAGGTAGGGGATTCCCAATCAAAAGAAAGCTGCTTATTAAAGATTCATGATAGCAATTACTACCTTTGATTTTCATCTGGTTAAATAAATAATTGTATATATAAACTCTATTCTGAAATGATATTCGTGTGACATATGGAAGTGTTATTTTAAATTATGTAATGCAATTGATGAAGAACTTTAATAATGTTATTTTGACTTACCCGTGATCTCTCTTAATACAGTTTTTGTTGTATTTGTATTTTGCCTTTTGTTAACATACTTATGTTTGTCGTAATAATAGCTCGCACGAGCTAGTGATATTTGCTATATGTATGCGACGGTAAAACAAGTTTCTTGTATCTTGTTGTATCCTGTATCTTGTTGTATCCTGTATCTTCTATCCTGAATCTTGTATTCTGTATCTTGTGATACCCTGTATCTTGTTATATCCTGTTTCTTGTTGTATCCTGTATCTTGTTGTATCATGTATCTTGTTGTATCCTGTATTTTGTTGTATTCTGTATCTTGTTGTATCATTATCTTGGTTTTTCCTGTATCTTGTTATATCCTGTTTCTTGTTGTATCCTGTATCTTGTATTCTATATCTTGTTGTATCATGTATCTTGTTGTATCCTGTATTTTGTTGTATCCTGTATCTTGTTGTATCATGTATCTTGTTGTATCATTATCTTGGTTTTTTCTGTATCTTGTTATATCCTGTTTCTTGTTGTATCCTGTATCTTGTTGTATCCTGTATCTTCTATCCTGAATCTTGTATTCTGTATCTTGTGATACCCTGTATCTTGTGATGCCCTGTATCTTGTTATACCCTGTATCTTGTATCATGTATCTTGTTATATCCTGTATCATCATGTTTCTTGTTGTATCATGTATCTTGTTGTATTCTATATCTTGTTGTATCATGTATCTTGTTGTATCCTGTATTTTGTTGTATTCTGTATCTTGTTGTATCATTATCTTGGTTTTTCCTGTATCTTGTTGTATCCTGTATCTTGTTATATCCTGTATCTTGTTGTATCCTGTATCTTCTATCCTGAATCTTGTATTCTGTATCTTGTGATACCCTGTATCTTGTTATACCCTGTATCGTGTTACTTGTTATATCCTGTATCTTGTTATATTCTATATCTTGTTATATCCTGTATCTTGTTGTATCCTTATCTTGTTATACCCTGTATCTTGTATCGTGTATCTTGTTATATCCTGTATCTTCTATCCCGAATCTTGTATCCTGTATCTTGTGATACTCTGTATCTTGTTATATTCTGTATCTTGTTGTATCCTGTATCTTGTTATATCCTGTATCTTGTTGTATCCTGTATCTTGTTGTATCCTGTATCTTGTTATATTCTGTATCTTGTTGTATTCTGTATCTTGTTATATCCTGTATCTTGTTGTATCCTGTATCTTGTTGTATTCTGTATCTTGTTATATCCTGTATCTTGTTGTATCCTGTATCTTGTTATATCCTGTATCTTGTTGTATTCTGTATCTTATTGTATCCTGCATCTTGTTATATTCTGTATCTTGTTGTATTCTGTATCTTGTTATATCCTGTATCTTGTTGTATCCTGTATCTTGTTATATTCTGTATCTTGTTATATTCTGTATCTTGTTGTATTCTGTATCTTGTTATATCCTGTATCTTGTTGTATCCTGTATCTTGCTGTATTCTATATCTTGTTGTATGCTGTACCTTGTTTTATACTGTATCTTGTTGTATTCTGTATCTTGTTATATCCTATATCTTGTTGTATCCTGTTTCATGTTATATCCTGTATCTTGTTTTATCCTGTATCTTGTTTTATCCTGTATCTTGTTTTATCCTGTATCTTGTTTTATCCTGTATCTTGTTGTATTCTGTATATTGTATTCTGTATCTTGTTATATCCTGTATCTTGTTGTATTCTGTATCTTGTTGTATCCTGTATCTTGTTATATTCTGTATCTTGTATCCTGTACTTTGAAATAGAGCTTGGAAAATGTCATTTATTTTAAGTAGGTCAAAGATCAAAATGGAGGTCAGAGCTTCTTCCTTTTGATACATGACACACCTCGCCGCCTCACAAAGGTGTATGACCTTATAGCAAGTATGAAGTTCCAGTGACTACATGTAATTGTGTCGGACATAGAGCCCGTATAAAATGGAAGGTCAGGAGGTCGGACGAACACAGCACAAACAGTTTCCGGTGGGGGCAATTCAATTCAAAATTACAGCCAAAGGGGACATAACTAATGTCTGTCTCGACCACTTGGGTTTTCACCGGATACTCCGGTTTCCTCCCACAATAAGACCCCCCCCCCCCCACACACACACACACGCACGGGTCACGCACACCCGTGCGCTAATATCCGGGCTACCTAGAGTAATTAATATAGTTTATTAACTGTATCATAATTGTAGTAAAATAATAAAGGTGTTTTTTTATGTTGAAGTTTATGATGCTCATAATATATTGCTGGATATTCGGCTCTTTTGAAGTTTATCAAAACTCAATTAATACCAACGACGGCGCGGAACAATATACCCCCTACCATATGCCAAAATGTATCAGAATACAAAAACAATGAATATTTTTTTCAATTCAATGTTACGAAAAGGGAGATTTAGATAATTTGAATCAGCAAATCCCACATAGTTAAATAGCTCGAAAATTACCTGTGGGGACAGATATCCTGACACGGTCGGGATCGTGAATATGGAAGACAATAATAATTCGAATACCTGATGTACTTAACCAAAGTTCAGGAAAACACAACCTTATGTCGTGGTAAACAGAAATGTAAAATACAATGGGAGAGACCCGTTGAAGACTTAAGGAGGAGATCCCTGGACAAGATTTAGATTTTTATATAATTATGTATTTGGCATTTACTCTTTCAAATAAAGTCAAATAAAACAAATGCTTTGCAAAACGCAACTTTATGTCATGATAAATAAATAATCAAAGTTTGAAAAAGATTAGTTAAAAACTAAGGGAGATTATCTCCCGACAATGCATAGACAGTGAAATATTCAGGGGCAGTAACTCTTCCAAATGTTGTCGAATATGTTGAACCAACGTTCAGATAAACACAACTTCATGCCATGATGATTAAGTGTAAATAAAGGTTTTTAAGTGATCGGTTAAGAACTGTGAGGTCTCCAAACTATAGATAGATTGTGAAATATGTCAGGAGCACCAGCTCTTCCAACTATATAACCGTTAGATCACGCAATGTTACACGCTGTGCGGTGTGTGCACGAAATGAAAACAAAGAAAACCTGGGGGATTAATTACTACTAGCGACCACGTGTGTGGACAATACACTAACGTTTTGTGTTGGCAATCTTAGTTGGCGTAAATTGAGAAATGGCTTAACAATATGTACAGTTTCGTGCTTTATGTTTTCAAATATTTCTATGCTTTTGAATTCCTGACTGACAATTTCTTTGTTGGGTTTGGCGGAAAGATTTTCCAACACATTGTTTCCATTCAAATGATAACTGTCCCCCACTTTTGGCTGACTTGTTTTTGTTTCATACGAGTTGAATTTTTGGCAGAGCGAATCTGGACAGGTAACAGAAAACCTTGCCAAATCCGTTATTTAGATATATCGACGATGTGTTGTCTATAAATAACAAGAAGTTTCTGACCTAGTCGATCGTATATACAGTACTGAACTTGAGATTAAGGACACAAATAACTCTCCTACATCAGCTTCACACCTCGTTCTTTACTTCAACTATTACGAACACGGGCAGCTTAATTACTACTGTAATGAAAATCGATCGTGTTTAATTATCATGTAGTTTATTCCCGTGTTCGCATTGTCCGTATTGATAACATGTAAATAGACAGCGTAATTCACTGTTGCGTTGAGTCTATAAATAGAATAGTGGCATGCACGTGCTGTCAGACTGTAAACGTTTAGAGGATCAAGAAGTCTTGTGACATCACAGAAAAATGTAATAACCTGGTTTACCCCAGAATGGGTGGAGCGAAGGCATATATAAGAGAGAGCTCGCTGCATTCTGGTGGAGAACTCCTGACGATTGCGGATAGATCGGCCGGCCCAGAATACTACGGAAGCTAGACAGGTATATATAAGATCATATATATAATAAAGACTGAATAAGTCTTTGTGGAGAGACTGGAAAAGTCTTTCGGTTAGCGGGAGTAAAATAGGTCTCTGAAGAAGGGACTGGTGGTCGTGGTTGCCGAGGCAGTCAGGGATCAGACCTAGCGATAGGTCTGTAGGGCAGTATTGATACTACAGCTAGCGGTGGTAAGCAGAGGGCTGTTAAGGGGACAGTGCTCTATCGGCCCGTGCGCTGTAGCCGTGTTGTAGGTACTGTAACAAGTGCGCTGTGCCACTGCGCTGTAGAACTGCGTTGAGCAAGTGCGCTGTACAACTGCGCTGAGCAAGTGCGCTGTACAACTGCGCTGAGCAAGTGCGCTGCTCTAAGGTACGGCAGTGCAGAGGGGGCGTCATTGCGCAGAGGTAATACCTGGTTGTATTTGTTAGTTATTGTTATGGTTTGAGAGTGCCGTGGCAAGTAGCACGGCACTGTTTCGTTATTATTGGTGTATGTTCTGTTCACTGGGTTCTCGACATAGAAATCATTTGTAAATATTACTGATTGGCGTTTGATTGAGTAAGGGTCTATAGTGGTCTAGTAGGTTGACGAAGGCTCGCATATAAGTAAATGCGCCACGGCTACCATTGAGAAGCTACCGTTATAAGCACAGCATACCCAGGGGGACCCTTGGGATGGACCAGATAGGTACCGACCACGGTGCACGTTACACTACTAAGCTGTATGATAAACGTGACGAATTCAATATTTCCGATCGTGAATTTTCCGTTTCTTGATAGTAACATCCCTGCTTCTCCAACTTATGGTACGAATTCCCACCTGTCGTTTTGCTTCTAGTTAACATTATCGTAACTCACGTTGAATTTGACCTTATCGATTGTGACGTCAAAAGTTCAAGCCAATACTCATGAGTACTGGTTGTTTTCGTTCTGTTATCTTTGCAAGAAAAAAGAAAACACGAACACTCAATAAAAATCATTTAAATTTTACTAAGTAAATCAAACTGTTAAAAGAATGGCCAAAGACTTACAAAGCAGTTTGAATATTGATATATCAAGCATTGAAAATTAAACAAAAAGTGACAAACTACATCAAATTAATATTCTACATCTCAAGCAAAAAAAAAATTTCAACTGGAGCCAAGGAAAAGTGTTATCGAACAGATATACAGTCGGATTCAGACATTGTGATATATCGTAACCTAGCAACTACAATTCCTTTACGTGATCCAACACTCTAATGTCGTAATACCATAAGTGTTTTTCATACATCTTAGTCCAGTAAGTGTTTAACTTACGTCTTAATCAAACAGATGTTTGACTTTTATTTTAACATATCAAATGTCGGTCAAGTATCGTTATCCAATAATTGTTTTTCAAATAAATAAAAACGTTTGTCATACATCCTAATCATTTAAGTCAGAAAATGTTCGAGTTCAATCTATTATACATAACAATTGTCTGATGCTCTTATGCTGTTTTCAGACATTGCAATAATATGATATAGCATCAATTGTTTGATATACATCACAATCAATTGTAATATATATTTGAACAACCAAATGTCTATCTCGCATCGAAATTCTAGCTTTGTCTTAATCTAAAGAAAATTTTTTTTTCAATCACATAAAAAATAGAGCCAGCAAGATTGTCATTTCAATATGTAAATATCTGACGAAACTTCTGTTGCAAAGAAATCTGATGCTTTCATTGAGATGATCTGTTTTTACGTGAGAATATTTTCGTGTGTGCCTGCATCTTTGTGGTCAATGAGATACCCCAGCAATATGAAGTGTGTTCAGCAGTGATCTCCTCTCATAACAAATTACTTTAGGAAGAAGTTGAATAAAAAGTTTCTTGCGTCATTGTAAAATCAGTTCGTTTAAAGAACCTTTTTGGGGGAAAATAAAATATTCAAATGTATTTGCTTTGGTATAAATCCATGCAACGAGAAAAATGCTAGACAGAATGTATATAGTATGTAAATTATCAGGAGTTACCTTGGTGATACAAACACTATCGTGCTTAGACAGAGAGTGTATAGTAAGTACGTTATCTGGAGTTACCTTGGTGATATAAACACTATCGTGCTCAGACAGAGAGTATATAGTAAGTACGTTATCTGGAGTTTCCTTGGTGATACATACACTAACGTGCTCAGCACGGATACTTATTTGAACATATAGATAGGTAATTAATTGTGAATATTGATTTGATGACATACATATGTTAACGACAATATGACAATAAACACCTGCTGTTATGAAATATAAGTAAGTATTGCATATTATATACAAACAAAAAATAGCAAAATCTATTTCATACAAAACTATATGAACATGGAAATTATGTTTCCTACATTCTGTTGCATACATGTTCAACACGAATGAAATTACAGAATAAAAACATGAATATGTCATCACCTGTATGTTTTAACGTACAGTTTAAACGTTTTGGAGTTAAACCTTATACAGTTTACGTGTATATTTTAAATGAGCATGATTCAATTTAATGATCGGGCAAATATTAATATTGAATTTGAAATTATGAATTTAAAATTATCAATTAATTTAATGTAACGTTTGTTGCTGGGAAATGCAGCACAGGCTGCGGGGGTTTAAATTGGTTAAAACGACAAATATATATACCACATTATTCGTTCATATCACTAGCGTGTGGAACTTTGCTGGATGTATCTCAAACATGTGCATTTTACATTTAGAACAATACCGAGACATACTTTTGAAACAAAATTGATATCCATTGGGTAAACATCGTTCAGTGTGATCATATAAAATGACCAAACATTACTACAAATGATACGTATCACTAAATGCATGCACCTATCATATAGCAACATTCTTTTTATCAAGAACGGCAAAAACCAAACAAAAACCAAACAAATCAAATCCCCGAAAGGAAACAAAGTAGGATATATACAGAATACACCACACATTCATCTGGACTCCAAAAAAGGGATGTTATGATGAACCAATAAAGGAATATTATCTGGGCAATCACTAATATCAAAAATAGGAAAAATACCACAGTTCGGTTTGATATAGGAGTAAATCCCTTTTCAAGTACGCAACATTCAACAACACATACATTTGACGAACTTTGGATGACCTATGTCAGTCAGACACTTGTCGATATTCAGTACGCTTTTTGATAAAAAAATTGATCATCAAACAAAATTTGAGTGTCCAGCACTGTGATCATTGTAACGAATCAGTAAACTAGTATCCAGCACTGTGAACATTGTAACGAATCAGTAAACTAGTATCCAGCACTGTGAACATTGTAACGAATCAGTAAACTAGTATCCAGCACTGTGAACATTGTAACGAATCAGTAAACTAGTATCCAGCACTGTGAACAGTGTAACGAATCAGTAAACTAGTATCCAGCACTGTGAACATTGTAACGAATCAGTAAACTAGTATCCAGCACTGTGAACATTGTAACGAATCAGTAAACTAGTATCCAGCACTATGAACATTGTAACGTATCGGTTAACTAGTGTTCAGCACTGTGAACATTGTAACGAATCGGTAAACTAGTATCCAGCACTGTGAACATTGTAACGAATCAGTAAACTAGTATCCAGCACTGTGAACATTGTAACGAATCGGTAAACTAGTATCCAGCACAGTGAACATTGTAACGAATCAGTAAACTAGTATCCAGCACTGTGAACATTGTAACGAATCAGTAAACTAGTATCCAGCACTGTGAACATTGTAACGAATCAGTAAACTAGTATCCGCACTGTGAACATTGTAACGAATCAGTAAACTAGTATCCAGCACTGTGAACATTGTAACGAATCAGTAAACTAGTATCCGGCACTGTGAACATTGTAAAGAATCAGTAAAGCGTCGTTTGTTATCATACTATCACTGTTTTAAGTGTGTTACACGCTGCTCAATAATAATCATTTTCTTCTCTTATAACCTGTTTTTCCTGTTTCTTTTCTTTTTAAAAATGAGTTATGTATGAACTGATGAGGGTTTATAACACAAAAGAGAGAATTTCATAAAGCAAGAACCATTATATTAACTGCGCTATTAGTTTGTTTATCATTAGATTTATAAACGTGAACTTTCCCTTTCTTGAAAGTAACATACCATCTTATGGTGTTTTAATTGCGCAGTTGATTCGTTATTCTACAGCTTGCTCTGAATATCGAGATCTTCGTGATAGATGTCAGCAATGTAATGTTTGTATATTATGAACACTAATTAGAATACAATGTTCGGTAATTAACATTGACTTTCAGACAAAAATGTTAACTTGGCTTTGATGATAAAAAAATGTTTTACTAAAATTATTTTGATTTGATTACAATGTATGCATTTTAATCGCCACTTTGTATTAAATCCTTTGATAAAACTAATTACTGCAAGCTATATGATAGAGCATTTAATGATATCCAACCTTGTTAAATATATTCAACTTTTACTTTTGCCTGTTCTTTGTGTTAACTTATCGGATTTGTTTAGGTTGGAAACATTCTTTCGGTTATTCGTTTTCTTCGCTTTTTCCAAATTAAGCTCAAAGTATGTGGCTGTTAAAACGTCATTACGTTAAATATATACAAAATTATTATAAATGACAGGACATTATTTTTTTCAAAAATATAGTTAAGCTGAACATGGTCAGATTGGTTATAACTACATTTCATACATAAGAACAATAAATTGACCGATTGACTGCTATTGATTTACAAATACTGATATACAAAAAAAAAATAATTATATACAAATGTAACTTATCAATGAAAGTTTGAATATAATTTTGTATTTCACTCAAAGTCAGAAAAAAACATTGAAATCATAGATAAATGTCAAACATTCACGACACAATCAATGTGACCGACAGGTGACATAGCTTTACAGACACCGGACACAGGCAATACAACACACTTAAAGAAATGTTCGCCGGGGATTAAATGGTACGTCTCTTCTGATCTGCCTTAGCTCACTTGTCTTAACCGTCAAATAGTATAACTTTGCTATCAACAGCAACATTTCTATGAAATTGTCTTTCCTGTTTCAGATAGAGCTGTATAATATAGAAATACTTAGTGTACTCTTGTCCTTAATCACACGAATCGGTTTCACAAATCCTGATCAGGGTGACCAGATTTGTGCTGTTGTATGCCAGTCCATCTGACAAACCTCCATGGCTGTCAGTAACCTGCCTATGGTTGCTTCTCTCTGGAATCTGTCAATCCAACACTGAAGGAGGGCACTTATCCTTGTCCTGAAGTCGATAGAATGACTGAGTTCACACTGCTCGATGGTTGGCGGCGACAGTCCGAGCTCCAGGCACATGTTGAAGTACCTTTTGCCAATGTTATCCACGATTTTCTGTATTTCATCCTCAGATGGGACTCTATTCAGAACCTCCAATGGCAACGCATCTGTGGACAAGAACTACGATATTAATCGCTTGATTAGGAAACATAATAAGAACAATCTTGGAGTTAAGGTTATCATATCGGAACTATGGAAATCACAGGTTTTTATGACGTCAACGTTAATGACATGGGACAGAGCTATGTAAAGTAAGCCAGGACTGATGCATATTTCAGGCTGCTACTTCTCTATTGAACCGATCATGTACTTGCTTTTCTATCCCTAAAGTCTAGTAATGTTATGATCCATTCACCGTGAAACTACGCCAGTTAAAACTAGACGACTCAGGTCGAACAGGTGGACATTAAAAACATGGATAAAGAAGTTACATATTTAAATAGATTGTAAGTACTTACCTAGAGTTCTCACTACAGATCCTAGAAAAGTCACAGCCCTGGTTTTTAAGATTATAGTAATTTTCAGGTATTTAAGCCTTTCCGTGATATATTAAAGTTATAAAATTTGAAGTTATTCAAAATAGACCATAAAGTTCTATTATCATCCCGATATATTTATTTTGAAATAGCATGTGATTTGCATATTAATGCCCGACATTTTCTATATAATTGTATAATTATCCTCTTACTTTGAACCTTGGATTCCTCGTCTGTTCCTAGGACTTCAATGATACGGTCAGTCGCCATTCCTACTGTCTCCATAGCTTGTTGAATGTCACGGATCGTCTTATTCGGGTAGGCAGTTGTCCACTTCAGGAACAGCTTGGCAGTGAGTGTGATCCCAGGCAAGTTGTAGGACTCACGTTTAGTGTCCTCAATTTCTAGGTCAGGAAGCCCAAGCTCCAGAAAGAACATCTCTAGACGGGACGAATTGATTAGACGGGACAGACGACCAAGTTCACGAGGAGACGGCCTTTTGTCTGAGGTGTTCGCTTCAACCTCCGTTGTTCCTAAACTATCAATATTGTTACTTATTACATGTACTTACACGATTAAGTTGAATATGTTCGATAGCATGCTAAAGTCATTAGTTTAATGTTGTGTTTTCCTTATAGTGAGATTAGTTTCCGTCAGTGTTATGTAGAGAGTTTAAAATACGTATCAACATTACTGAACAGTTGACAATGTTTGACAAATGGCTGGTGCTGGTCAAAACAGCCTAAAAGTCTACCCCCATCCCTACGTTAACAAAAAGTCGACCCACATCCCTACGTAAACAAAAAGTCTACTCACATCCCTACGTAAACGAAAAGTCTACTCACATCCCTACGTAAACGAAAAGTCTACTCACATCCATACGTAAACAAAAAGTCTACTCACATCCCTACGTAAACGAAAAGTCTACTCACATCCCTACGTAAACGAAAAGTCTACTCACATCCCTACGTAAACAAAAAGTCTACCCACATCCCTACATAAACAAAAAGTCTACCCACATCCCTACGTAAACTAAAAGTCTACCCACATCCCTACGTAAACGAAAAGTCTACCCACATCCCTACGTAAACGAAAAGTCTACTCACATCCCTACGTAAACGAAAAGTCTACCCACATCCCTACATAAACAAAAAGTCTACTCACATCCCTACGTAAACGAATGTACAGATATGTAAAGCCACTAAGAAGAAACGCCCAATTTCGGTTGCTATCCTTGTCAGGATTTATGTGAAGATCATTTTACACAAACCGATAAATGTTTTATGTTATGTTTCTATGACTAGGACGATGGGTTAATCCTATTTTCAAACCTGAAGAAAATGTTTACAAACATTGTCAGGATTATGAAGAGGTAATAGAAACTGCTTCAGAGATGAGTCCAATATTACAAGTCAACTGAATTCCCTACGAGGGGTTTGCTATGATGCATATTTAAAGGAAAAGATCCATGCACTCCAATACCCAAAACGAAATATTCTGCACAATAATTTTTGGATATGTCCACAGTTCATAACATATGTGCAGAATCAATTACCAAATGCAACATGGTTTTTACTTTGTTTACATTGACGGAAAATAGCATCAGCAGAAGACTGGATATGCAATGTCCTTATAAGTCATGTCTCCTGTGTTAGGACTGTACAAAATGTGCCAGAAAAAGTCGAAAAAAACCCCAAATTTGTGTTTTTTTTTAAAATAAAATGGTGGTAGATTCTTCCCCGAAGGTTGTCGTAAACTTGATGGTCACATTTACCGGTTATCAGTAGTGACACGGTTCAAATTATGCGCACTACGCTTATTATTTTGAATTTAAACCGTAGTGCTCACTTTTGAAAACCGTATAAAGAAGAAAACGTATTTAGAATGAATTCCCACCTGCGATATTCCTGTTGGCTTGGAACCTTGCAGAGTCCTAAAACAAATACGTAGTGTTACTCACAATAGTGAAAGCACAAATTTATTGTTCAGATTACTATATTCAATTTAAAAAAAAAACAACTCGTATTGGACATCTTAAAAAGGTTATTAACCAGAAGATGCTTTTTAACCAAAATAGATCAAAACTAAAATAGAAACCAAAGAGCCCTTTCACATATTGAAATGAAAAAATGTGGCATATATATAGTGTTTATCAATATTGGATATATAAACCACGTGACCTAGACATATTTTAGATGATTTCCGAAAGATGAATGAAACATTCAAAATTAAATATAAAATGATTATTACCCTTGTGATATTCCAAAACAGTGTGTCTGTTCTGGACAGTCGGTGCTGTCCTACACATTCCCCACCTTTACAGGCCACGCCCATCTCTGACTGGATGACGCCGTACAGTTGTACTGGGGTGTCGTATGCACTCAGGTGGAAGTTGCAGTGCAGCTGATGTGAGTATTCGAAGTGCTGCTGGTTACTCATTTGCAAAGTCTCATGAAGAATCTGCTCGATTGAGTGTCTCACACGTTGTCCTGAATCTGCGGGGAGCTGGGATTCTGTTGGACTGATCACAGTCACAGCAATTGTCGATCGATGAGCGTGCATGGACACGATCATTCTGCAAAGGTCGTCGACCTCGAAACATCCAAACCCCAAATATAGACAAGGCTTGCTGCTTACCGTCGCCTGGTCAGGTTCAGCCACTTCATCCAAACTGCCTGCCGAGATTGGTACTGTTTTGTATCTTCTCATTATCTCGCCAAATATCCGATGGAATAGCTCATCTGGCACGTAAACATCTCGAAATACGAAGCATAAGGTCCTGGAGACAGCAAGGTTTCTCTGCTGGAGATTACGGACTTCCTTGGTTATTCCCTCAATGTTTTGCAGCTCCGTAAGTTTGCTTGGAATGGTATACGTGTCGCTGAACTGTGCATTTCTCGGAGTGGCTCCCGATAATAAAATCTTGACTATCAGTCCGAACTTTTCCATCAGTGCCAGGAGAACGGATTTGTAGGGAAGGAAAGTTTTGTTTTTTTCCAGACTGAGAAGACCATTGATCAACTTGTCAGTCAGTTCACCTCTTGTCTTGTACAAGTCCAGGTCTCGGGTCAGCAGAAGATCACCTTCAGGGAGGAACTGGTCGTCGGTAATCAGGATGCTGAAAAAATCAGCAAGCCATTGTGGGTCGTTGATGACGTGGTCAAACTCCCGAAAGTAAATCACAGACCGTGTACAATGCAGGAATCTACAACAAATAGTATAAGGATCATATAACACTTGCCAAAAAATTAAAAACAATGATTAATAAAACAGTAAAATGCAATGTTTTACAACAAAAAGTTGTACAAATGAAATTATGAAAGGGAGTCCAAAGCAGTGAAACTCCCGGAAATAAATCACAGACATTGTACAATGCAGGAACCTACAAAAATATAAGGATCATAATTAAAACCAACCATGTATAAACTTCTTTTCTATTGACTGATAACATCGGTCAGAAATTTACATTAATCGTCTGTTTTTTTAGATCAAGAGAATATATTGGGAAATTTTATTGTATCACATCTGTGATCTTGAAAGTGGGTCAATGTCATTTCTTTTATCGGATCGTGTTGCCCTTCTCTGATTATACTTCATATCTAATATCAGTACATTTGGCATTTCGATTATTGAGACAAAGTCGTTCGAAGATGTTACGATAGTTCATCCCTTTAATAATAATAATAAAATACAACATTTATTTAGTGCTCTATCTAATTTGTAAAATCACTCTTAAGCGCTTCACAACATGTAGATAATAATTAGATACTTACAATGCATACATTAAGAAGTTATTACAATCTAAGCTAATGTGATAGTTATGATAATATACAATATTTGATATAGCGCCCTAACTAGCTAACATAAGCCACTCTAAAGCGCTTTACAATACATAGATATACATTTCCTATACAATCAATACAATTAACACACACAGTTCGATCATATACAATTCTGTGGAGTTCGCAGGAGCTGCCTTATCGGGCGCTAACTACTTGTCCTATACCACCTGGCTAATATCTCCATATGTGTGTGTGTATGTATGCGTATGTGCTTGGGATGAATTGTGTTCTGTTTGAAGTTGGACCGTGTTTCCAACGGCATCTTTTATAGTGCCGCCACATTTGAATGCTACATCACAGATACTGCAACATCCACCTCAGACCATTTTATACTCCACCTGGGTTGTTGGAGTTGTGTGGGCAGGAGAAAAACACTTTCTCTGAATGTTCCATACGTACGACGATTACGGGGATCGAACCCCGGCCGCCTGCATGGAACGCCGGAGTGTTAACCACTCGACCAATCCGCCCCTAATATAAAAAGTTGATACCTTAATATGCAGACGTGAAAAGGTACGTCTTCAGATGTTTCTTAAATTTGGCCAGAGTATTTGTTTTTCGGATAGCGGATGGTAAACTATTCAACAACATGGCCGAAACTCTCCAAAGCACCGGTTTCCATCGGTCACAATACAAGATTTTGGGACACACAACAATGATTCTGTCTCCGACCTCAGTGATCGTGACGGCAGATACAGGGTAACTAGCTCCCTTATGTACTGGGGAGCTTTTTCATCCAGTGCCTTGTATGTGTATACCAAGATTTTGTACTGTGACCTGTATTGTACAGGTAATCAGTGCAATGAATACAGAACAGGAGTGATGTGTTATCTCTTTCTAACTCGAGAAACGAGACGTGCTGCCATGTTTTGCACCTTCTGTAGGCGACTTAAAGCAGGTGAATGCACCAAAATCTTGCATGCATCGGCAGTTATAAACTGCCGTATACAGCCGATGTTCCTGACCTGGTAGTAACAGGATTTGGCAATAGCATTAACTTGTTTCTCCATGTTCAACTTTCTCCAAGATCTAAGACAGAAACGGCAAATTTGACACTGGACGGTAGTTCTTCAACTCCTCCTTATCCAATCCATACTTCTTCAGCAATGGTGTTACATGTGCTTTCTTGAAACACAATGGAACCTTTGACTCAGCCATTGCTTTGTTCATGATTGAGTCCAAAAGAAGCCGTGATTCAAGAAAATAAATTCAGAAGGTCTGTTGGAACCTTCGGTAGATTGAAGGGCAGAAGAAGACTGGATATCATTGTTGAAATCTGGTATCGAAATTTCGCGGAATTTTCGGAAGCCTTTCATCGTAGCATGCTACATGTCTTTTATCAGTATCCCTGGCTTTTCGATTGTTCAGATGAAGTTGCTCAAAGAGTTTCAGATAATATACCCTTGTGAGCTTGAATGTAAATAAATATCATTCATTTGAATAAACCTTGCAACCCTGCATCTCAATAATGAAAACTTCACTTGGGTAATAAATGTAAAAAGGTCGACTTAAATCAAACAATGTCGGTCAATACAGAAAAACACGACCAATGCAATAATTGGCACCGATCATGTACGCTTAGGAAGTTGTGCCACAGACGTCATAACCTCAGAAGAAACATTCCTATATGGATGGACCGGCGTTACCAAAGAGGAAACGAGTATCAAATGGAAAGGAACGGATTGAGAGCTTAGCGGCAGACTCTCTCTAACTAGAATATTGGACGGAGTGAAGAATAAGCTGGTTTACGAATATCATGAATTACAAAGCTGTTGACTTAAAGAAAACCTAAAGGAATATTACGTTTTTTTAAATTATTTCTCTGGCAGAGATAATTCTGTACTGAATAAAGACAACATGCTATCAAATCAGACCTTACTTAATTTGTTCATTTTGGAAATCATGGAGCTTCATGTTACAATCTTACTTGGAATTTGTTCAATGAGCAAATTACTGGTTATCGATCAATTTCTGAGAGTGTCTTTCTTTATTATCGTTACAGTTGTCGCTTGCAAAAAGCAACATAACTACGTAGCTTATTTCGTTTACATTTAACAAATGCTAAAAGTAAACAAGATACCTTGTATATTTGCTGTTTTTTGCTATGACTTTCTTTTAAAATATTCGATGTCTTATATCTTCAAGAGCAATACTGAACATCAAAACAAACTTTTTCTCTGTAATGATAAAAACAGACTATTGAAAAATTAAACAGTCTTTTGTAAAATCCTTCTATATCCGCCCTCGTTACTTTTGTATAGTTATACTCACTCCAGTGCCAGTTTCATCTCATCCTCATCCGTTAAAGGTGCTATGGATTCTTTATTCATTTCAATCACCTCCGCAAAAGTAAATATCCTGGTTCCTTCTTCTCTGGCTCGAAGTAAGTCCATCTCCAGTTTTAACCATCTAGCTGGTAGTTCTCTGTCCCACTGGTCTTGGTGCTCGGCTGCGTCTGTGATAAGACCTCGCAACTCTCTCAGTTCCGTGCCATCATATCCAATGCTGTAATCGACTGTGCAGAACCTGACAAACTTGTGAGCCGAAAGTTCGGGGAATTTGGCAATGTTTGACTGCACTGTCTTTACAAGCTTGTCGCATTCCTGAAAAAGTAATTAATTTGGTGATTTATTTCACTTTTGATTCTGTGAAAAATAAAATATCTTAACGATTGTATTATTCGCACTGTATATGCAATATATGCAAAAATGACTAGTATTAATTTTCTCTTATCGAGCGTTATGTATAATATGATATTAATATAAGGAATCGTTTATAATAAAAATACTACATTGGATAGTTATGCCATTTACCGAGGTTGTTTTCTTCAATTCATCCAGGAAGGTGCCGACGAAAATCAATGGAGGATCATGTGGCTTCAGTCTTAGTGCGTTAAGGTCACCTGACGAAAACGTTCCAATCAACCGGATCCATTTCTTCAGTCTATCTAGACTCATAAAAAGTGAATGTTAATGTAATCTACTCTATCGAAATTCCTCCAATAATTAGGTAGAAGAGCGATTTGAAGGATATTAACTTGAATATTGCCTGTCCTCTCAGAGTGGTCACACCGTCTCTTTATACACAATTTAGTTCCCTTTGCTAAATCAAGATGGTGACCATAATGCTTGTCCATAGTCGTCATCAACCTGCATCTCTCGAATCTGCCGTAAGTCAGCACATGACATATATCACGAAAATCTCGAAATTTCGAATTTAACATGGATTCTGCAAATCTGATCATCAAATATCCCTGCACACTGATAGACCCAAACTTTTTTTAGAATATAATCTAAACATTTTCCATTGCTCCTGGATGTCCCGGGTTAAATTTAAATATCCTCACCAACACACACACTCTCCTACCAATAATTCAAAAAGGGGAAGGAGTTTTAAGATTTAAACCTTAACTGAGCAATCTTGATCATATGTTGATACAGAAACAAAAATTTGTCACTGATGAGAAAGGGATTTTGAAATTTTTACTTTCATTTTTCAATTTTGCCCCGACATCATACATTAAGCGTCAAAATAATCACAGATTACACAGATTTAGCCTCTTTGTCAATGGGATGCTCAAGGAAAATTTGATATACATTATTTTAGTCCTGTGGTAGAAGGAAGGTTTCAAACTATAGCCACCTTGTCGCCATTAAGCACCCGCCCCCTATCCAAAATTCCATCTGGGGTACAAAATTGATTTCCTTTTGCCAGAGGATGCTCCTTGCTAGCTAGAGATGAAGAAACTCGACACTTGTGTAAGAAGAATGGTTTGAACGGTTTTTCAATTGTGTCTATATACATCTGAGTCGTCTTGGTCCAAGGATGCTGTAGACTAATTATTGATTAACTACCTTTATCCTTACTAAAGAATTTTTTTTATAACAGTTTCACTCGATCATTACTATTGGGCCCCGTCACTCTGTCCAAAGGAAGCTACACAATTGGTTTGTACGGAATTGATCAAAAATAATTCCTGTTGCCACGTAGAGTAAAATGAAACATCGGTATTTTCATTATTCATTTATAACCATATACTGCATTAAAGTAGATTTTATGGCCAAGTGTTTCAAAACACGTCAATTAGAAATAAACATAGCTGAATTAGTTTCAAAGGATCTGCTGTTATTTCATTCAATACAATTTTTGACCCTGAGAAAGAGCAATCTTATTAGAATTATTGAGCCAGATCAAAGTCATAACCGATGACTCGGAACATCGATATGAACGGTTAACCGGTTCATATTACACATTTCATATAGAAACACTAATTCATGCCGACACCGACAATATCAGGCAAACACTTAACATAAACATAAATAGAACAAATAGACATTGGTGTACAAAAAAAATTGGTTAAGAACTTGTTTAAATGATTTATTTGGTTATGCATTATGGCCTTCTTCCAAACTATATGCTCCAAATTTGATTATATTCAGAACAAAATCAATTTTGAACAGAAACTCATTTCGTTGTTACATTGTAACAAGACTACTATTGCGTTAAAGGAAATATTCAGAATGGCTTCGAAAAGCACCAGTAGTAACTTGATCAACAAATACATGATATTCAGACATATATTACTTAAATTAATATTCGGTTTCGGACGTTATGAACGGTTAGCCGGTTAACGTTGACAATCCTACTTTTATTTTTTTATAAACACTGTCAATATGAAATAGCTATCATTCATTTACTCACCAGTTTCCAGCTTGTCCTTAAGAAAGTCGGTCAACCGGAACACCAGTAAGTAGACTCCATGAGACGAAATGAACACGTTGTGGGATGCTTGAAAGGGGGTGTGACCTCCAAAATCCCAAAGGGAAAGGAACGCTCCATCAGATTGGCCAATATTTAAGTTGACTTCAAAGGATTCGATATATGTTCTAGAAAGTGTCCGTGCTGTAACGTTTTCTGGAAATGATTCTCCGACTGCTCCGCCTTGGACACCTGCGGTAGCATTTACAAGACATTGTCTGAATGAAGATATTTCGTGATTCTTTAATTGGTTAAGTTATATTAGTGGTTATACTTTTAGTATAATATCAGATACTACAGTGTATAAAATAACATCGTACGCCTTTTTCCGTACATACTGTTATGTTTATTGACTTTATGTATAGTATCAGTACATTGTACCTGTTTGGAAATCTGTTTCTGTTTCTGATGTCTCAATGTTAGCTACTAATGCACCCATGCGTGTTGCAATCACGTCCGTTGACGACATGGCAGTGTTTCTCCTCCATGACTTAGATGTCCAGTCAATAAAGAAAGACGCAGGGTGAAGAACAGCTCCTACCGTTGGATTGCGTAACGTAAAGTCGACATTTTTGTTTTGAATTTGAAGACAGAGTGTAGTCTTCCCGGCTCCGTCGCGGCCGGTGAAGACGACACGTACGTGGCGATATTTTTCTTTGATTCCCTTGAACAACGCTACGTATTTTTTATACTCAGGGATTCCTGTAAAGAAAAGCGTTCAAATATTTACATGTACACCAGTTCACAAAACAAGCAGACAATCAACATTTTCAATGTCGACAATAAAACATTTAACATATTTATAGCCTCACTAATTTTCTTGTGTCAGTGCGATTTTCGACCTCCTGTCTATAGAAAGAAGTTGGTGACATCACGTCACCGCTGAGCAATCGGGCCGTCAGATTACGTGAAACGGGAAGTCAAAATACATGTCCAAAAGATGACGTAACACCAACATGTGCTGCACCTTTTAAATTAAAAAGGAATTAACTGAAACATACAGCTATTTCGTCCTCCTGTTTCGTCCTAAGCCTAACCCAAACCGACAGCTCTATCTTACACATACTGAAGTGAGATAAAAAGCAGGTGTTTTTTCAATCTCCCTAGCGGCGCAAAGCGCTGCCAGGGTTTGATTTGTAAACATTTTATGCACTTTCGGTGCTTATCCGTGCCTGAAAGTCTTCTGGGAAATTAAGGTTTATTACGGTTTACAAAAACAAAATGTTTACTAGTTTTACTAGTAAATCGCGCCTATGAAAACCAGCGATTGTTAAGTAAATTTGACCAAGGTAGTACATTTTATTAAAATGGAAACTACGATTGACTCTATGAGCCAGAGAACGATTTATATTTTATTCAAAATTTATTGTCAAATTAAATATTCATGAGAATTGCTGTAATTTTGACAATATATACAGGTACATTGGTAAATAATAATATAGTGACAACAGTGCAACCTTTAAGTAAATAAGATAATTCTTAACACAGGCAAACTTATCAAATAACATTAAACAAGAGGCCTAGAGGGCCTGTTTTGCCCACCTGGATTTCAGCAAAGGTGACAATAACTCATGTGTAAGTTAACCTTTCCAGTGTAGGATCTGTTAATGACCACTTAGTTTTCTGATTCTAAAGAAGATTTAACGGAATATTACTTTGAATTTGTTTATTTTAATTTGAATTGCCAGTTGTTGGCCCCGCTCCTCTGGTCCTTGTTGGTCAGTCTCATCATTTGTATCAATTTGAACTAGCCAACTTGGGATTATACCGCTGAATTATGAATGTTGTACATTGTTTTGATCCAGAGAAGGAGCCATTAATATGAATATTGCCAAATGGACCCTTTTCGACCCCGCTACCAGGCCCCTGAGGTCTGAGGCCAGTCCCTCATTTGTATATATTTGAATTCATGCCATCAAGGTTGCTACCACTGAAAATCAAATGTTATACATTGCCTTAATCCAAAGAAGAAGTCGTTAATGTAAATATTGCCCAATGGACCCCTTTTCGGCCACGCCCCTCAGGCCCCTGGGGTTCAGTCCCGTTATTTATATAAATTGAATTCCTGCCTTCAAGGGATGCTTCCATTGACATATGTATGTTGTACATTGATAAGATCCAGAGAAGAAGTAGTTGTTATGGATATTCACGAATGGACCCCTTGTGGCCCGCCCTTTAGGCCGCTCGGGGTCAATTCCATCATTTGTATAAGTTTGTATCCTAGCCACATAGGGATGCTACCCACGAATACTCTTGGTAAATATTGCCAAATGCCAAATGGACCCCTTTCGGTCCCACCCTTCAGGCCCCTATGGGGTCAGTTCCATCATTTGTATAAGTTTGAATCTTAGCCACATAAGGATACTACCCATTAAATTAAATTCCGATCAGCGGTTATGAAAAAGAAGAAAATTGTTGACGGACGAACGAACGCTGGACGACGGACGCCACAGTTTGGCATACGCTCACCTTGGTCCTTTGGACCAGGTGAGCTAAAAAGTAATTGCAATATACAACAAGTACTAATTTAATGGTAACCATTAAAGAAGTCACCCAAAACCTCGCAGTTCGGTTTGCAGTGCTGAAATACATGAACAGACCAAAATTCATGAGAATTGGACGATATTTAAATTTCGACCAATCATAAGCCAGGAAATGGCGCCAATTTGTTAAATTGCAAAACCAAAGTTATGATGATGTTTGTTAAGTCATTTCACACTTAAGCAAAATTAAACAATATCTAAATTTCAACCATTTTATTATTTATTAAACGTCAAACCATTGGATATCCTCTATTTATTACATTTTTGCCAGTGAAATATAGAAAGTTATCAATAAACTTATATTTTCACTGCAGTGAAAATATCAGGCTTTGTAAGTGTTACGTGAAATAGTGACCCGGCAATAAAAATTTACCCGCGGTCATTATTCTACGATGAAAAAGCCCTAGATTTCAACGACGGGTACTTTTCCACTTGGGTCATTTTTTGACGTTACACTGGATCTGTTGTATGAGTTGTTTCCCTTGATCGAATCGAACTTCCCCATTGCCCCCTGGCATTAGAGGCTCGGCATTGTTGTTGTCTGCTAGAACTTGTCTATTGGGGAAAGATGCTCTTGAAGAAATGACATCAACCGTAGATATTGATGAGAGACTGCTGCAGGATTAAACATGTCATGAATTTGAAGATGAGAATGGTTCAACTTTTTCGCTCAACTTATCCCATTCAGCTGTGGTGCTGGTTGAGATTTCGACGGATTAGTAGTGGGTAGGTAAAGATAAAAATAACGAAAGTATTTTAAGGCCTCTTTCGAAATATAATAAAAAGAAAATTCAATGGTTTGCCGTTTAATGAATATTAAATATATTTCAGTTGTATGGCAGATTTTCTTTATATTTTCACTCGTGCTACCAATCATAGCCTTGGAAATATTGCAAATGATCAAACTAATAAAACTGATATTTTAACTGCAGTGCTGAGTATTGAAAAGATAAGATTTCACAGTGAAAATATAAGGTTTTGCCGGTTGACATGAACAAGTGAGCCGGTGTAAAAACCTACCCGAGGTCATTCTTCTACGTGGCAAAAGTTACCCGGGGTCGGTATTTCACAGTAGAAATCTAACTCGAAAATCTCTGGAAAAAATTACCTCACTCGATATTTCTGTAATTCGTTCCGTTAAAAGGTTACTCACCGTAGAAAAAATACCCCAAACACTCTCAGGTGTAAAGAGCTCCCAGAGACAAAAATAGAACTCTTTAAAAGGCTTTTGATAATATTCATATATGTTATATTAGGTCAATTCATCTTTAAAAACATTTAAGTAAACTTTAGAAATCTGGATAACATAAATGAAAATCCAGCAAATAAATCAGTTTTCGTTGTAAGACCCGGGTAGTTTTTTCAACTCGGGCTATTTGTTCACGTTATATTGAAAATGTTGTACGAAACTTCAGATATTTATTGGAAAAAATAAATCAAACTTTAACACAAATCTTAGTAATAAACATCAAGTAATAACTTACCGTCTGTTGGAAATTTTCATCATTAATCAAGGTTGTTGCTCATAATATGGAAAGGTAAAATCTATTGTAGTCAATGACAGAAAACCAAAATTTCAGTTATTTATTGGGACAAATCTTTCCAAATGTTAACAAAAACAATAGTAAAAAACATCAAGTAATAACTTACGGACTGTTGTAAATTTCCAGTCACAACCAGGCAGACATATGAAAAACAAAAGCATAAAGTTATCTTCGCATGATCAAGGAAAACACATTGTTTTTGTTACTATTTCAATTGTCAATTATACGTCACATCCAATGATAATTTAATCAACAACACAATACTCAATGAATTTTTGTAGGATGTAAACATTATAAATCATTTCCATCATCAATTTAAGTTGTTGCTCATAATACGGAAAGGTGCAATCTGATGTCGGCACTGACAGAAAATCAAAATTTCAGGTATTTATTGGAACAAATATATCAAACGGTTGACACCACTCTTAGTAATTCACATCAAGTTATAACTTACGTTCTGTTGTAAATTTCCAGTCATAACCAGGCAGATATATGAAAAACAAAAGGATCAAGTTATCCTCTCATGATCAAGGAAAACACATTGTTTTTGTCACTATTACAATTGTCAATTATACGGCACATCCAATGATAATTTAATCAACAACACAATACTCAAAGAATTTTTGAAGGATGTAAAACTTATAAATAATTCCCATCATCAATCTAGGTTGTTGCTAATATTATGGAAAGGTAAAATCTGATGTAAGCACTGACAGAAAATCAAAATTTCAGGTATTTTCTAGAACAATTAAATCAAACATTTAACACAAATCTTAGTAATAAACATCAAGTAATAAATTAAGGACTGTTGCAAATTTCCAGGCATAACCAGGCAGATATATGAAAAACAAAAGCATACAATTATCTTCGCATGATCAAGGAAACACATTGTTTTTGTCACTAATTCAATCGTCAACTATACTGCACATCCAATGATAATACAATCATTAACACAATACTCAATGAATTTTTGTATGATGTAAATATTGTAAACAATATCAATCATCAATCTAGGTTGTTGCTCATCAAATGGAAAGGTAAAATCTGATGTAGCCAATGACAGAAAACCAAAATTTCAGGTATTCATTGGAACAAATCTATCCAAATGTTAACTCAAATCTTGGTAATAAACATTAAGTTATAACTTACGTTCTGTTGTAAATTTCCAGTCATAACCAGGCAGATATATGAAAAACAAAAGCATACAATTATCTTCGCATGATCAAGGAAAACACATTGTTTTTGTCACTATTTCAATTGTCAATTATACGGCACATCCAATGATAATTTAATCAACAACACAATACTCAATGAATTTTTGTATGATGTAAATATTGTAAACAATATCAATCATCAATCTAGGTTGTTGCTCATCAAATGGAAAGGTAAAATCTGATGTAGCCAATGACAGATAATCAAAATTTCAGGTATTCATTGGAACAAATCTATATAAATGTTAACTCAAGTCTTGGTAATAAACATCAAGTTATAACTTACCGACTGTTGTAAATTTCCAGTCATAACCAGGCAGATATATGAAAAACAAAAGGATCAAGTTATCCTCGCATGATCAAGGAAAACACATTGTTGTTGTCACTCTTACAATCGTCAACTATACGGCACAACCAATGATAATACAATCAATAACACAATACTCAATGAATTTTTGTATGATGTAAATATTGTAAACAATATCAATCATCAATCTAGGTTGTTGCTCATCAAATGGAAAGGTAAAATCTGATGTAGCCAATGACAGAAAATCAAAATTTCAGGTATTCATTGGAACAAATCTATCCAAATGTTAACTCAAATCTTGGTAATAAACATTAAGTTATAACTTACGTTCTGTTGTAAATTTCCAGTCATAACCAGGCAGATATATGAAAAACAAAAGCATAAATTATCTTCGCATGATCAAGGAAAACAAATTGTTTTTGTCACTATTACAATTGTCAATTATACGGCACATCCAATGATAATTTAATCAACAACACAATACTCAAAGAATTTTTGAAGGATGTAAAACTTATAAATAATTCCCATCATCAATCTAGGTTGTTGCTAATATTATGGAAAGGTAAAATCTGATGTAAGCACTGACAGAAAATCAAAATTTCAGGTATTTTCTAGAACAATTAAATCAAACATTTAACACAAATCTTAGTAATAAACATCAAGTAATAACTTAAGGACTGTTGCAAATTTCCAGGCATAACCAGGCAGATATATGAAAAACAAAAGCATACAATTATCTTCGTATGATCAAGGAAACACATTGTTTTTGTCACTAATTCAATCGTCAACTATACTGCACATCCAATGATAATACAATCATTAACACAATACTCAATGAATTTTTGTATGATGTAAATATTGTAAACAATATCAATCATCAATCTAGGTTGTTGCTCATCAAATGGAAAGGTAAAATCTGATGTAGCCAATGACAGAAAATCAAAATTTCAGGTATTCATTGGAACAAATCTATATAAATGTTAACTCAAATCTTAGTAATAAACATCAAGTTATAACTTAAGGACTGTTGTAAATTTCCAGTCATAACCAGGCAGATATATGAAAAACAAATGCATACAATTATCTTCGCATGATCAAGGAAACACATTGTTTTTGTCACTATTTCAATCGTCAACTATACTGCACATCCAATGATAATACAATCATTAACACAATACTCAATGAATTTTTGTATGATGTAAATATTGTAAACAATATCAATCATCAATCTAGGTTGTTGCTCATCAAATGGAAAGGTAAAATCTGATGTAGCCAATGACAGATAATCAAAATTTCAGGTATTCATTGGAACAAATCTATATAAATGTTAACTCAAGTCTTGGTAATAAACATCAAGTTATAACTTACCGACTGTTGTAAATTTCCAGTCATAACCAGGCAGATATATGAAAAACAAAAGGATCAAGTTATCCTCGCATGATCAAGGAAAACACATTGTTGTTGTCACTCTTACAATCGTCAACTATACGGCACAACCAATGATAATACAATCAATAACACAATACTCAATGAATTTTTGTATGATGTAAATATTGTAAACAATATCAATCATCAATCTAGGTTGTTGCTCATCAAATGGAAAGGTAAAATCTGATGTAGCCAATGACAGAAAATCAAAATTTCAGGTATTCATTGGAACAAATCGATCCAAATGTTAACTCAAATCTTGGTAATAAACATTAAGTTATAACTTACGTTCTGTTGTAAATTTCCAGTCATAACCAGGCAGATATATGAAAAACAAAAGCATAAATTATCTTCGCATGATCAAGGAAAACAAATTGTTTTTGTCACTATTACAATTGTCAATTATACGGCACATCCAATGATAATTTAATCAACAACACAATACTCAAAGAATTTTTGAAGGATGTAAAACTTATAAATAATTCCCATCATCAATCTAGGTTGTTGCTAATATTATGGAAAGGTAAAATCTGATGTAAGCACTGACAGAAAATCAAAATTTCAGGTATTTTCTAGAACAATTAAATCAAACATTTAACACAAATCTTAGTAATAAACATCAAGTAATAACTTAAGGACTGTTGCAAATTTCCAGGCATAACCAGGCAGATATATGAAAAACAAAAGCATACAATTATCTTCGCATGATCAAGGAAACACATTGTTTTTGTCACTAATTCAATCGTCAACTATACTGCACATCCAATGATAATACAATCATTAACACAATACTCAATGAATTTTTGTATGATGTAAATATTGTAAACAATATCAATCATCAATCTAGGTTGTTGCTCATCAAATGGAAAGGTAAAATCTGATGTAGCCAATGACAGAAAATCAAAATTTCAGGTATTCATTGGAACAAATCTATCCAAATGTTAACTCAAATCTTGGTAATAAACATTAAGTTATAACTTACGTTCTGTTGTAAATTTCCAGTCATAACCAGGCAGATATATGAAAAACAAAAGCATACAATTATCTTCGCATGATCAAGGAAACACATTGTTTTTGTCACTATTTCAATCGTCAACTATACCGCACATCCAATGATAATTTAATCAACAACACAATACTCAATGAATTTTTGTAGGATGTAAAAATTATAAACAATTTCCATCATCAATTTAGGTTGTTGCTCATAATACGGAAAGGTAAAAACTGAAGTCGGCAATGACAGAAAATCAAAATTTCAGGTATTTATTGGAACAAATATATCAAACGGTTGACACAACTCTTAGTAATAAACATTAAGTTATAACTTACCGACTGTTGTAAATTTCCAGTCATAACCAGGCAGATATATGAAAAACAAAAGCATACAATTATCTTCGCATGGTCAAGGAAACACATTGTTTTTGTCACTATTTCAATCGTCAACTATACTGCACATCCAATGATAATACAATCATTAACACAATACTCAATGATTTTTTGTATGATGGAAATATTGTAAACAATACCAATCATCAATCTAGGTTGTTGCTCATCAAATGGAAAGGTAAAATCTGATGTAGCCAATGACAAAAAATCAAAGTTTCAGGTATTCATTGGAACAAATCTATCCAAATGTTAACTCAAATCTTGGTAATTAACATTAAGTTATAACTTACGTTCTGTTGTAAATTTCCAGTCATAACCAGGCAGATATATGAAAAACAAAAGCATACAATTATCTTCGCATGATCAAGGAAACACATTGTTTTTGTCACTATTTCAATCGTCAACTATACTGCACATCCAATGATAATACAATCATTAACACAATACTCAATGATTTTTTGTATGATGTAAATATTGTAAACAATATCAATCATCAATCTAGGTTGTTGCTCATCAAATGGAAAGGTAAAATCTGATGTAGCCAATGACAAAAAATCAAAATTTCAGGTATTCATTGGAACAAATCTATCCAAATGTTAACTCAAATCTTGGTAATAAACATTAATTTATAACTTACGTTCTGTTGTAAATTTCCAGTCATAACCAGGCAGATATATGAAAAACAAAAGCATACAATTATCTTCGCATGATCAAGGAAAACAGTTTTTGTCACTATTTCAATTGTCAATTATACGGCACATCCAATGATAATTTAATCAACAACACAATACTCAATGAATTTTTGTAGGATGTAAATATTATAAACAATTTCCATCATCAATTTAGGTTGATGCTCATAATACGGAAAGGTAAAAACTGAAGTCGGCACTGACAGAAAATCAAAATTTCAGGTATTTATTGGAACAAATTTATCAAACGGTTGACACAACTCTTAGTAATAAACATTAAAATATATAACTTACCGACTGTTGTAAATTTCCAGTCATAACCAGGCAGATATATGAAAAACAAAAGCATACAATTATCTTCGCATGATCAAGGAAAACACATTGTTTTTGTCACTATTTCAATTGTCAATTATACGGCACATCCAATGATAATTTAATCAACAACACAATACTCAATGAATTTTTGTAGGATGTAAATATTATAAACAATTTCCATCATCAATTTAGGTTGATGCTCATAATACGGAAAGGTAAAAACTGAAGTCGGCACTGACAGAAAATCAAAATTTCAGGTATTTATTGGAACAAATTTATCAAACGGTTGACACAACTCTTAGTAATAAACATTAAAATATATAACTTACCGACTGTTGTAAATTTCCAGTCATAACCAGGCAGATATATGAAAAACAAAAGCATACAATTATCTTCGCATGATCAAGGAAAACACATTGTTTTTGTCACTATTTCAATTGTCAATTATACGGCACATCCAATGATAATTTAATCAACAACACAATACTCAAAGAATGTTTGTAGGATGTAAAAATTCTAAATAATTCCCATCATCAAACTAGGTTGTTGCTAATATTATGGAAAGGTAAAATCCGATGTAAGCACTGACAGAAAATCAAAATTTCAGGTATTTTCTAGAACAATTAAATCAAACATTTAACACAAATCTTAGTAATAAACATCAAGTTAAAACTTACCGACTGTTGTAAATTTCCAGGTATAACCAGGCAGATATATGAAAAACAAATGCATACAATTATCTTCGCATGATCAAGGAAACACATTGTTTTTGTCACTATTTCAATCGTCAACTATACTGCACATCCAATGATAATACAATCATTAACACAATACTCAATGAATTTTTGTAGGATGTAAATATTGTAAACAATATCAATCATCAATCTAGGTTGTTGCTCATCAAATGGAAAGGTAAAATCTGATGTAGCCAATGACAGATAATCAAAATTTCAGGTATTCATTGGAACAAATCTATATAAATGTTAACTCAAGTCTTGGTAATAAACATTAAGTTATAACTTACATTCTGTTGTAAATTTCCAGTCATAACCAGGCAGATATATGAAAAACAAAAGCATACAATTATCTTCGCATGATCAAGGAAACACATTGTTTTTGTCACTATTTCAATCGTCAACTATACTGCACATCCAATGATAATACAATCATTAACACAATACTCAATGAATTTTTGTATGATGTAAATATTGTAAACAATATCAATCATCAATCTAGGTTGTTGCTCATCAAATGGAAAGGTAAAATCTGATGTAGCCAATGACAGAAAATCAAAATTTCAGGTATTCATTGGAACAAATCTATCCAAATGTTAACTCAAATCTTGGTAATAAACATTAAGTTATAACTTACGTTCTGTTGTAAATTTCCAGTCATAACCAGGCAGATATATGAAAAACAAAAGCATACAATTATCTTCGCATGATCAAGGAAAACACATTGTTTTTGTCACAATTTCAATTGTCAATTATACGGCACATCCAATGATAATTTAATCAACAACACAATACTCAAAGAATGTTTGTAGGATGTAAAAAATCTAAATAATTCCCATCATCAATCTATGTTGTTGCTAATATTATGGAAAGGTAAAATCCGATGTAAGCACTGACAGAAAATCAAAATTTCAGGTATTTTCTAGAACAATTAAATCAAACATTTAACACAAATCTTAGTAATAAACATCAAGTTATAACTTACCGACTGTTGTAAATTTCCAGTCATAACCAGGCAGATATATGAAAAACAAAAGCATACAATTATCTGCGCATGATCAAGGAAACACATTGTTTTTATCACTATTTCAATTGTCAATTATACGGCACATCCAATGATAATTTAATCAACAACACAATACTCAATGAATTTTTGTAGGATGTAAAAATTATAAATCATTTCCATCATCAATTTAGGTTGTTTCTCATAATACGGAAAGGTAAAATCTGATGTCGGCACCGACAGAAAATCAAAATTTCAGGTATTCATTGGAACAAATCTATCAAACAGTTGACACAAATCTTAGTAGTAGAAATCAAGTAATAACTTACGTCCTGTTGTAAATTTCCAGTCATACCCAGGCAGATATATGAAAAACAAAAGGATCAAGTTATCCTCGCATGATCAAGGAAAACACATTGTTGTTGTCAATCTTACAATCGTCAACTATACCGCACATCCAATGATAATACAATCAATAACACAATACTCAATTAATTTTTGTAGGATGTAAAAATCATAAATAATTCCCATCATCAATCTAGGTTGTTGCTAATATTATGGAAAGGTAAAATCTGATGTCGGCACTGACAGAAAATCAAAATTTCAGGTATTTTCTAGAACAATTAAATCTAACATTTAACACAAATCTTAGTAATAAACATCAAGTAATAACTTACGTTCTGTTGTAAATTTCCAGTCATAACCATGCAGATGTATGAAAAACAAAAGGATCAAGTTATCCTCGCATGATCAAGGAAAACACATTGTTTTTGTCACTCTTACAATCGTCAACTATACCGCACATCCAATGATAATACAATCAATAACACAATACTCAATGAATTTTTGTATGATGTAAATATTGTAAACAATATCAATCATCAATCTAGGTTGTTGCTCATAAAATGAAAAGGTAAAATCTGATGTAGCCAATGACAAAAAATCAAAATTTCAGGTATTCATTGGAACAAATCTATCAAACAGTTGACACAAATCTTAGTAGTAAAAATCAAGTAATAACTTACGTCCTGTTGTAAATTTCCAGTCATAACCAGGCAGATATATGAAAAACAAAAGCATACAATTATCTGCGCATGATCAAGGAAACACATTGTTTTTATCACTATTTCAATTGTCAATTATACGGCACATCCAATGATAATTTAATCAACAACACAATACTCAATGAATTTTTGTAGGATGTAAAAATTATAAATCATTTCCATCATCAATTTAGGTTGTTTCTCATAATACGGAAAGGTAAAATCTGATGTCGGCACCGACAGAAAATCAAAATTTCAGGTATTCATTGGAACAAATCTATCAAACAGTTGACACAAATCTTAGTAGTAGAAATCAAGTAATAACTTACGTCCTGTTGTAAATTTCCAGTCATACCCAGGCAGATATATGAAAAACAAAAGGATCAAGTTATCCTCGCATGATCAAGGAAAACACATTGTTGTTGTCAATCTTACAATCGTCAACTATACCGCACATCCAATGATAATACAATCAATAACACAATACTCAATTAATTTTTGTAGGATGTAAAAATCATAAATAATTCCCATCATCAATCTAGGTTGTTGCTAATATTATGGAAAGGTAAAATCTGATGTCGGCACTGACAGAAAATCAAAATTTCAGGTATTTTCTAGAACAATTAAATCTAACATTTAACACAAATCTTAGTAATAAACATCAAGTAATAACTTACGTTCTGTTGTAAATTTCCAGTCATAACCATGCAGATGTATGAAAAACAAAAGGATCAAGTTATCCTCGCATGATCAAGGAAAACACATTGTTTTTGTCACTCTTACAATCGTCAACTATACCGCACATCCAATGATAATACAATCAATAACACAATACTCAATGAATTTTTGTATGATGTAAATATTGTAAACAATATCAATCATCAATCTAGGTTGTTGCTCATAAAATGAAAAGGTAAAATCTGATGTAGCCAATGACAAAAAATCAAAATTTCAGGTATTCATTGGAACAAATCTATCAAACAGTTGACACAAATCTTAGTAGTAAAAATCAAGTAATAACTTACGTCCTGTTGTAAATTTCCAGTCATAACCAGGCAGATATATGAAAAACAAAAGGATCAAGTTATCCTCGCATGATCAAGGAAAACACATTGTTGTTGTCACTCTTACAATCGTCAACTATACGGCACAACCAATGATAATACAATCAATAACACAATACTCAATGAATTTTTGTAGGATGTAAATATTGTAAACAATATCAATCATCAATCTAGGTTGTTGCTCATAAAATGAAAAGGTAAAATCTGATGTAGCCAATGACAGAAAATCAAAATTTCAGGTATTTATTATAACAAATATATCCAAATGTTAACAAAAACAATAGTAGTAAACATAAAGTAATAACTTACGTCCTATTGCAAATTTCCAGTCATTACCAGGCAGATATATGAAAAACAAGAGCATACAGTTATCTTAGCATGATCAAGGAAAACACATTGTTTTTGTCACTATTACAATCGTCAATTATACGGCACATCCAATGATAATAAAATCAATAACACAATACTCAGTGAATTTTTGTAATGTAAATATTGTAAACAATATCAATCATCAATCTAGGTTGTTGCTCATCAAATGGAAAGGTAAAATCTGATGTAGCCAATGACAGAAAATCAAAATTTCAGGTATTCATTGGAACAAATCTATCCAAATGTTAACTCAAATCTTGTATTAAACATTAAGTTATAACTTACGTTCTGTTGTACATTTCCAGTCATAACCAGGCAGATATATGAAAAACAAAAGGATCAAGTTATCCTCGCATGATCAAGGAAAACACATTGTTTTTGTCACTCTTACAATTGTCAATTATACGGCACATCAAATGAAAATACAATCAACAACACAATACTCAATTAATTTTTGTAGGATGTAAAAATCATAAATAATTCCCATCATCAATTTAGGTTGTTGCTAATATTATGGAAAGGTAAAATCTGATGTCGGCACTGACAGAAAATCAAAATTTCAGGTATTTTCTAGAACAATTAAATCAAACATTTAACACAAATCTTAGTAATAAACATCAAGTAATAACTTACGTTCTGTTGTAAATTTCCAGTCATAACCAGGCAGATATATGAAAAACAAAAGGATCAAGTTATCCTCGCATGATCAAGTAAAACACATTGTTTTTGTCACTCTTACAATCGTCAACTATACCGCACATCCAATGATAATTTAATCAATAACACAATATTCAATGGATTTTTGTATGATGTAAATATTGTAAACACTATTGATAATCAATCTAGGTTGTTGCTCATAAAATGAAAAGGTAAAATCTGATGTAGCCAATGACAGAAAATCAAAATTTCAGGTATTTATTAGAACAAATATATCCAAATGTTAACAAAAACAATAGAAGTAAACATTAAGTTATAACTTACGTTCTGTTGTAAATTTCCAGTCACAACCAGGCAGATATATGAAAAACAAGAGCATACAGTTATCTTAGCATGATCAAGGAAACCACATTGTTTTTGTCACTATTTCAATTGTCAATTATACGGCACATCCAATGGTAATACAATCAACAACAAAATACTTAATGAATTTTTGTAGGATGTAAATATTATAAACAATTTCAATCATCAATCTAGGTTGTTGCTCATAATACGGAAAGGTAAAATCTGATGTAGCCAATGACAGAAAATCAAAATTTCAGTTATTTGTTGGGACAAATCTTTCCAAATGTTAACAAAAACAATAGTAAAAAACATCAAGTAATAACTTACGGACTGTTGTAAATTTCCAGTCACAACCAGGCAGATATATGAAAAACAAAAGCATACAGTTATCTTCGCATGATCAAGGAAAACACGTTGTTTTTGTCACTATTTCAATTGTCAATTATACGGCACATCCAATGGTAATAAAAACAACAACAAAATACTTAGTGAATTTTTGTAGGATGTAAATATTATAAACAATTTCAATCATCAATCTAGGTTGTTGCTCATAATACGGAAAGGTAAAATATGATGTAATCACTGACAGAAAATCAAAATTTCAGATATTAAAAGGAACAAATCAATCAAACAGCTAACACAAATCTTAGTAATAAACATCAAGTAATAACTTACGGACTGTTGTACATTTCCAGTCATAACCAGGCAGATATATGAAAAACAAAAGGATCAAGTTATCCTCGCATGATCAAGGAAAACACATTGTTTTTGTCACTCTTACAATTGTCAATTATATGGCACATCAAATGAAAATACAATCAACAACACAATACTCAATGACTTTTTGTAGGATGTAAAAATCATAAATAATTCCCATCATCAATCTAGGTTGTTGCTAATATTATGGAAAGGTAAAATCTGATGTAGCCAATGACAGAAAATCAAAATTTCAGGTATTTTCTAGAACAATTAAATCAAACATTTAACACAAATCTTAGTAATAAACATCAAGTAATAACTTACGTTCTGTTGTAAATTTCCAGTCATAACCAGGCAGATATATGAAAAACAAAAGGATCAAGTTATCCTCGCATGATCAAGGAAAACACATTGTTTTTGTCACTCTTACAATCGTCAACTATACCGCACATCCAATGATAATACAATCAATAACACAATATTCAATGAATTTTGGTAATGTAAATATTGTAAACAATATTGATAATCAATCTAGGTTGTTGCTCATAAAATGATAAGGTAAAATCTGATGTAGCCAATGACAGAAAATCAAAATTTCAGGTATTTATTAGAACAAATATATCCAAATGTTAACAAAAACAATAGTAGATAACATAAAGTAATAACTTACGTCCTGTTGTAAATTTCCAGTCATTACCAGGCAGATATATGAAAAAAAAGAGCATACAGTTATCTTAGCATGATCAAGGAAAACACATTGTTTTTGTCACTATTACAATCGTCAACTATACTGCACATCCAATGATAATACAATCATTAACACAATACTCAATGATTTTTTGTATGATGTAAATATTGTAAACAATATCAATCATCAATCTAGGTTGTTGCTCATCAAATGGAAAGGTAAAATCTGATGTAGCCAATGACAAAAAATCAAAATTTCAGGTATTCATTGGAACAAATCTATCCAAATGTTAACTCAAATCTTGGTAATAAACATTAAGTTATAACTTACGTTCTGTTGTAAATTTCCAGTCATAACCAGGCAGATATATGAAAAACAAAAGCATACAATTATCTTCGCATGATCAAGGAAACACATTGTTTTTGTCACTATTTCAATCGTCAACTATACCGCACATCCAATGATAATTTAATCAACAACACAATACTCAATGAATTTTTGTAGGATGTAAAAATTATAAACAATTTCCATCATCAATTTAGGTTGTTGCTCATAATACGGAAAGGTAAAAACTGAAGTCGGCACTGACAGAAAATCAAAATTTCAGGTATTTATCGGAACAAATATATCAAACGGTTGACACAACTCTTAGTAATAAACATTAAGTTATAACTTACGTTCTGTTGTAAATTTCCAGTCATAACCAGGCAGATATATGAAAAACAAAAGCATACAATTATCTTCGCATGATCAAGGAAACACATTGTTTTTGTCACTATTTCAATCGTCAACTATACTGCACATCCAATGATAATACAATCATTAACACAATACTCAATGAATTTTTGTATGATGTAAATATTGTAAACAATATCAATCATCAATCTAGGTTGTTGCTCATCAAATGGAAAGGTAAAATCTGATGTAGCCAATGACAGAAAATCAAAATTTCAGGTATTCATTGGAACAAATCTATCCAAATGTTAACTCAAATCTTGGTAATAAACAATAAGTTATAACTTACGTTCTGTTGTAAATTTCCAGTCATAACCAGGCAGATATATGAAAAACAAAGCATACAATTATCTTCGCATGATCAAGGAAAACAGTTTTTGTCACTATTTCAATTGTCAATTATACGGCACATCCAATGATAATTTAATCAACAACACAATACTCAATGAATTTTTGTAGGATGTAAATATTATAAACAATTTCCATCATCAATTTAGGTTGTTGCTCATAATACGGAAAGGTAAAAACTGAAGTCGGCACTGACAGAAAATCAAAATTTCAGGTATTTATTGGAACAAATTTATCAAACGGTTGACACAACTCTTAGTAATAAACATTAAGTTATAACTTACGTTCTGTTGTAAATTTCCAGTCATAACCAGGCAGATATATGAAAAACAAAAGCATACAATTATCTTCGCATGATCAAGGAAACACATTGTTTTTGTCACTATTTCAATCGTCAACTATACTGCACATCCAATGATAATACAATCATTAACACAATACTCAATGAATTTTTGTATGATGTAAATATTGTAAACAATATCAATCATCAATCTAGGTTGTTGCTCATCAAATGGAAAGGTAAAATCTGATGTAGCCAATGACAGAAAATCAAAATTTCAGGTATTCATTGGAACAAATCTATCCAAATGTTAACTCAAATCTTGGTAATAAACATTAAGTTATAACTTACGTTCTGTTGTAAATTTCCAGTCATAACCAGGCAGATATATGAAAAACAAAAGCATACAATTATCTTCGCATGATCAAGGAAAACAGTTTTTGTCACTATTTCAATTGTCAATTATACGGCACATCCAATGATAATTTAATCAACAACACAATACTCAATGAATTTTTGTAGGATGTAAATATTATAAACAATTTCCATCATCAATTTAGGTTGTTGCTCATAATACGGAAAGGTAAAAACTGAAGTCGGCACTGACAGAAAATCAAAATTTCAGGTATTTATTGGAACAAATTTATCAAACGGTTGACACAACTCTTAGTAATAAACATTAAGTTATAACTTACGTTCTGTTGTAAATTTCCAGTCATAACCAGGCAGATATATGAAAAACAAAAGCATACAATTATCTTCGCATGATCAAGGAAAACACATTGTTTTTGTCACTATTTCAATTGTCAATTATACGGCACATCCAATGATAATTTAATCAACAACACAATACTCAAAGAATGTTTGTAGGATGTAAAAATTCTAAATAATTCCCATCATCAATCTAGGTTGTTGCTAATATTATGGAAAGGTAAAATCTGATGTCGGCACTGACAGAAAATCAAAATTTCAGGTATTTTCTAGAACAATTAAATCAAACATTTAACACAAATCTTAGTAATAAACATCAAGTAATAACTTACGTTCTGTTGTAAATTTCCAGTCATAACCAGGCAGATATATGAAAAACAAAAGGATCAAGTTATCCTCGCATGATCAAGGAAAACACATTGTTTTTGTCACTCTTACAATCGTCAACTATACCGCACATCCAATGATAATACAATCAATAACACAATATTCAATGAATTTTGGTAATGTAAATATTGTAAACAATATTGATAATCAATCTAGGTTGTTGCTCATAAAATGAAAAGGTAAAATCTGATGTAGCCAATGACAGAAAATCAAAATTTCAGGTATTTATTAGAACAAATATATCCAAATGTTAACAAAAACAATAGTAGAAAACATAAAGTAATAACTTACGTCCTGTTGTAAATTTCCAGTCATTACCAGGCAGATATATGAAAAAAAAGAGCATACAGTTATCTTAGCATGATCAAGGAAAACACATTGTTTTTGTCACTATTACAATCGTCAATTATACTGCATATCCAATGATAATAAAATCAATAACACAATACTCAGTGAATTTTTGTAATGTAAATATTGTAAACAATATCAATCATCAATCTAGGTTGTTGCTCATCAAATGGAAAGGTAAAATCTGATGTAGCCAATGACAGAAAATCAAAATTTCAGGTATTCATTGGAACAAATCTATCCAAATGTTAACTCAAATCTTGGTAATAAACATTAAGTTATAACTTACGTTCTGTTGTAAATTTCCAGTCATAACCAGGCAGATATATGAAAAACAAAAGCATACAATTATCTTCGCATGATCAAGGAAAACACATTGTTTTTGTCACTATTTCAATTGTCAATTATACGGCACATCCAATGATAATTTAATCAACAACACAATACTCAAAGAATGTTTGTAGGATGTAAAAAATCTAAATAATTCCCATCATCAATCTAGGTTGTTGCTAATATTATGGAAAGGTAAAATCCGATGTAAGCACTGACAGAAAATCAAAATTTCAGGTATTTTCTAGAACAATTAAATCAAACATTTAACACAAATCTTAGTAATAAACATCAAGTTATAACTTACCGACTGTTGTAAATTTCCAGTCATAACCAGGCAGATATATGAAAAACAAAAGCATACAATTATCTTCGCATGATCAAGGAAACACATTGTTTTTATCACTATTTCAATTGTCAATTATACGGCACATCCAATGATAATTTAATCAACAACACAATACTCAATGAATTTTTGTAGGATGTAAATATTGTAAACACTATTGATAATCAATCTAGGTTGTTGCTCATAAAATGAAAAGGTAAAATCTGATGTAGCCAATGACAGAAAATCAAAATTTCAGGTATTTATTAGAACAAATATATCCAAATGTTAACAGAAACAATAGTAGAAAACATAAAGTAATAACTTACGTCCTGTTATAAATTTCCAGTCATTACCAGGCAGATATATGAAAAACAAGAGCATACAGTTATCTTAGCATGATCAAGGAAACCACATTGTTTTTGTCACTATTTCAATCGTCAATTATACGGCACATCCAATGGTAATACAATCAACAACAAAATACTTAATGAATTTTTGTAGGATGTAAATATTATAAACAATTTCAATCATCAATCTAGGTTGTTGCTCATAATACGGAAAGGTAAAATCTGATGTAGCCAATGACAGAAAATCAAAATTTCAGTTATTTGTTGGGACAAATCTATCCAAATGTTAACAAAAACAATAGTAAAAAACATAACGTAATAACTTACGGACTGTTGTAAATTTCCAGTCACAACCAGGCAGATATATGAAAAACAAAAGCATACAGTTATCTTCGCATGATCAAGGAAAACACATTGTTTTTGTCACTATTTCAATTGTCAATTATACGGCACATCCAATGGTAATAAAAACAACAACAAAATACTTAGTGAATTTTTGTAGGATGTAAATATTATAAACAATTTCAATCATCAATCTAGGTTGTTGCTCATAATACGGAAAGGTAAAATCTGATGTAGTCACTGACAGAAAATCAAAATTTCAGATATTAAAAGGAACAAATCAATCAAACAGCTAACACAAATCTTAGTAATAAACATCAAGTAATAACTTACCGACTGTTGTACATTTCCAGTCATAACCAGGCAGATATATGAAAAACAAAAGCATAAAGTTATCTTCGCATGATCAAGGAAAACACATTGTTTTTGTCACTATTTCAATTGTCAATTATACGGCACATCCAATGATAATTTAATCAACAACACAATACTCAATGAATTTTTGTAGGATGTAAAAATTTTAAATAATTCCCATCATCAATCTAGGTTGTTGCTAATATTATGGAAAGGTAAAATCTGATGTCGGCACTGACGGAAAATCAAAATTTCAGGTATTTATTGGAACAAATATATCAAACGGTTGACACAACTCTTAGTAATTAACATCAAGTTATAACTTACGTTCTGTTGTAAATTTCCAGTCATAACCAGGCAGATATATGAAAAACAAAAGGATCAAGTTATCCTCGCATGATCAAGGAAAACACATTGTTTTTGTCACTCTTACAATCGTCAACTATACGGCACAACCAATGATAATACAATCAATAACACAATACTCAATGAATTTTTGTAGGATGTAAATATTGTAAACAATATCAATCATCAATCTAGGTTGTTGCTCATAAAATGAAAAGGTAAAATCTGATGTAGCCAATGACAGAAAATCAAAATTTCAGGTATTCATTGGAACAAATCTATCAAACAGTTGACACAAATCTTAGTAGTAAAAATCAAGTAATAACTTACGTCCTGTTGTAAATTTCCAGTCATAACCAGGCAGATATATGAAAAACAAAAGGATCAAGTTATCCTCGCATGATCAAGGAAAACACATTGTTGTTGTCACTCTTACAATCGTCAACTATACGGCACAACCAATGATAATACAATCAATAACACAATACTCAATGAATTTTTGTAGGATGTAAATATTGTAAACAATATCAATCATCAATCTAGGTTGTTGCTCATAAAATGAAAAGGTAAAATCTGATGTAGCCAATGACAGAAAATCAAAATTTCTGGTATTTATTATAACAAATATATCCAAATGTTAACAAAAACAATAGTAGTAAACATAAAGTAATAACTTACGTCCTATTGCAAATTTCCAGTCATTACCAGGCAGATATATGAAAAACAAGAGCATACAGTTATCTTAGCATGATCAAGGAAAACACATTGTTTTTGTCACTATTACAATCGTCAATTATACGGCACATCCAATGATAATAAAATCAATAACACAATACTCAGTGAATTTTTGTAATGTAAATATTGTAAACAATATCAATCATCAATCTAGGTTGTTGCTCATAAAATGAAAAGGTAAAATCTGATGTAGCCAATGACAGAAAATCAAAATTTCAGGTATTCATTGGAACAAATCTATCCAAATGTTAACTCAAATCTTGTATTAAACATTAAGTTATAACTTACGTTCTGTTGTAAATTTCCAGTCATAACCAGGCAGATATATGAAAAACAAAAGGATCAAGTTATCCTCGCATGATCAAGGAAAACACATTGTTTTTGTCACTCTTACAATCGTCAACTATACCGCACATCCAATGATAATTTAATCAACAACAAAATACTCAATGAATTTTTGTAGAATGTAAAAATTATAAATAATTCCCATCATCAATCTAGGTTGTTGCTAATATTATGGAAAGGTAAAATCTGATGTAAGCTCTGACAGAAAATCAAAATTTCAGGTATTTTCTAGAACAATTAAATCAAACATTTAACAAAAATCTTAGTAATAAACATCAAGTAATAACTTAAGGACTGTTGTAAATTTCCAGGTATAACCAGGCAGATATATGAAAAACAAAAGCATACAATTGTCTTCGCATGATCAAGGAAACACATTGTTTTTGTCACTATTTCAATCGTTAACTATACTGCACATCCAATGATAATTTAATCAACAACACAATACTCAATGAATTTTTGTAGGATGTAAATATTGTAAATAATATCAATCATTAATCTAGGTTGTTGCTCATCAAATGGAAAGCTAAAATCTGGTGTAGCCAATGAAAGAAAATCAAAATTTCAGGTATTCATTGGAACAAATCTATCCAAATGTTAACTCAAATCTTGGTAATAAACATTAAGTTATAACTTACGTTCTGTTGTAAATTTCGAGTCATAACCAGGCAGATATATGAAAAACAAAAGCATACAATTATCTTCGCATGATCAAGGAAAACACATTGTTTTTGTCACTATTTCAATCGTCAACTATACCTCACATCCAATGATAATTTAATCAACAACACAATACTCAATGAATTTTTGTAGGATGTAAAAATTATAAACAATTTCCATCATCAATCTAGGTTGTTGCTCATAATACGGAAAGGTAAAATCTGATGTCGGCACTGACGGAAAATCAAAATTTCAGGTATTTATTGGAACAAATATATCAAACGTTTGACACAACTCTTAGTAATTCACATCAAGTAATAACTTAAGGACTGTTTTAAATTTCCAGGCATAACCACGCAGATATATGAAAAACAAAAGGATCAAGTTATCCTCGAATGATCAAGGAAAACACATTGTTTTTGCACTCTTACAATCGTCAATTATACGGCACATCCAATGATAATACAATCAATAACACAACACTTAATGACTTTTTGTAATGTAAATATTGTAAACAATATCAATCATCAATCTAGGTTGTTGCTCATCAAACGGAAAGGTAAAATCTGATGTAGCCAATGACAGAAAATCAAAATTTTAAGGTATTTATTGGAACAAATATATCAAACGGTTGACACAACTCTTAGTAATTAACATCAAGTTATAACTTACGTTCTGTTGTAAATTTCCAGTCATAACCAGGCAGATATATGAAAAAAAAAAGCATAAAGTTATCCTCGCATGATCAAGGGAAATACATTGTTTTTGTCACTCTTACAATCGTCAATTATACGGCACATCCAATGATAATACAATCAATAACACAATACTCAATGAATTTTTGTATGATGTAAAAATTATAAATAATTCCCATCATCAATCTAGGTTGTTGCTAATATTATGGAAAGGTAAAATCTGATGTAAGCACTGACAGAAAATCAAAAATTTCAGGTATTTTCTAGAACAATTAAATCAAACATTTAACACAAATCTTAGTAATAAACATCAAGTAATAACTTAAGGACTGTTGTAAATGTCCAGTCATAACCAGGCAGATATATGAAAAACAAAAGAAAGAATAAAGTTATTTTCCCATGATCATTGAAAACACATTGATTTTGTCACTATTACAATCGTCAACGAGTAGTAAACATCAAATAATTACTGACGTTCTGTTGCAATATCCAGTCAAAACCAGGCAGAAATTTATAGATTATCACACTGTATTTTCAGGGTTTGTCGCGAGGACAATATTCCTCATGTGAGCACGTGGATAAAATCTAGAGGCCACCACAGGTGACTCGAGATTTTATCCAATTGTGAGCGATGAGAATACTGAAAATACTGTGTGATATCATCTATCTGCTACTACCTTATATTTCTTAATTAAACACCATAATTTTAAAACGACTTGTAGTGTCATTGATCGCGATCTATTTTTGTATCTGTATTTTTAAGTGATATGAAGATGGACGTTTTTGAGTATGCTCATTAGTGTGTTTACTTGTTGTGATTGACAATGATACTCTGTTCTCATTTTGAGAACTTGATGTTTATTTGGATGTGACAAAGATTTACATGGCGGGTGTCGTCGATGAAGCAGAAGACACTTACTCTTCGGAACACCTGGTCTTATTCTCTTGTACTTTTGCCACTGGTTTGATTGATTTTGACTTTGGATTATGATTTTGTTAACGCTTCGGTATTCTCTCATATATTTTGAAAAACTTAACCAAACAGAAGATTTGCGCGGAGTAGAACAGTGAACACTAAAATTATGTGAAAAAAAAAGAATTGAAAACAAAGATATCGCCATTGGCTTTCTTATTTGCATATTTACGATTGAAATAGTGTTTTTATTTTCAAAATATTTTTTCATCATTTTTTATTGATATTTCAATGACGGCCTATCTTCTTAAGTGGATCACTTTTGGTGGGATACTATAACTTGAAATGACGTCAGGTTATCGCGAGCAGACGTTTTTGTTTTTGAGAAAATACGTTCTTAAGTGCTGTAAAATGGGAAAATTCGTTCTCAAATTCTTCTCACATTGTCAGATCATGATATTGAATTTATCAAGTTACCGGTAGGTTGTATAAAGCAGTATATAGATAAAAAGTGAAAAATAAAGTCATCGATTTGTCTGGACAGGATCAAGGAAAACCTACTATTTCGGTTTTATCGCCTTATGGATTACTCCTCAATGAGTTCATTTCATATGTCAGCGATTTTATTAGAGTCAGAAGTGGGAGTCAGAATACACTTTCTGAACTCATAGAACAATAGATCGATAAGTACACCTGTCATTAGACATGTGTTGGTTAACTAAAACACAGGGCCGCCGTGTGGCAAGATCGAAAACCCGTGACGGAAACAACCGAAACCCAAAGCCACTTGCGTGGTTCAGTGCACATCAGGTAAACTTGACAACGGCATAGTCAGAGGGTCGCAATATTGGCGATGATTACAGTTAACAAGTGGCAACTGGAACTATGACAGGTGGTCGTAAAATGGATTAGCAGAATATAATAAGTGCAAGTGAACTCAACACGATCTAAAAAATGTAACTTGTACAGTCAATGTACATGTGTGCAAATTTTACGATTTTTAATTTTTGCAATTTTCATAGGGTTGCTAAATTCGCAACAATTAGACACACGCAAACTATACCCGATATAAGGTAATATATGTTGCAGATAGCATCAAAATAATTAGAGACATGACGACGCATTGCTTACCTATTTCTTTGTCCGTTATTTTGATTTCTCCAGCAGTATTTTCCATCTGAAAATGGGAAAAGAATGATAACAGGATGGTAGAAATCGTCTCATTTTAAGTATAGAGCGATTTTTAACCGTATCTTTAAACAGTTACGTAGCTGAGTGATAAACTTGACGATTTTGATTTTCCAATCGTGGACTTTCCTTTTCTTGAAAGTAGCATCCCAGCCTCTCCTTGCTATGGAGTTCACGTTTCGCAGTGGATTCGTTATGCTATGGCTTGCTCTGAATATCGAGATTTTTGGGATAAATGCCAGCTACGGACGAACAAACTTACGGCAAAGACATACGAGAGATACAGATTGATGAAGACGATGGGCAAGTTTAATGATCGCCATCTTGTTCTCTTTGAGAAATATTCTTCATACTGGCATGGTATGAAGATGGAAGGTTTTTAATCTGTTCATTGGTATGCCTGCTTGTTGGGATTGAGAAATATGCCCAAGTCTTTACTTTGAAGCCATGGCATTTACTTGGATTTTACCTTGATTTACACGACGGGTGTCGTCGATAAAGCAGAAGACGCTTAATCTTCCGAACACCTTGTCTTATCCTCTTGTACCATATAAATATTACCTTTGTTCATATCTTGCCCCTGGTCTAATCGATTTTGAATTCGGATTATTGTTTTGTTGACGCTTTGGTATTCTCTAATTTATTTTGAAACCATCATTTTAATAGTAGGTGATGGTTCAGTATCAGTGTTATTTGCCTTCTAGTTATACAATAGGTGTTTTTTCACATTGAGATCTTGTGATCTTGAAAGTTTGTCGATGTCATTGATTTGACAAAACCTTATCGTACTTTATGCCAGGAACTTTCTTTCTAACTATCAATGCTATGTACTACTCTTGCTTATTAAGAAGTCACTTTACTCTCTCCAAAATCCGTCCAGAATGCTCTTACTATACTAGCCCAGCGCATGTAACAAAACGGCGGTATATCAATTTGTTTTAAGACATGTAACTACACCAATAAATAAACTGGTGAACTTATGTTATTGTTTTTTTGTTATCAATGTCGTTGTTCATAGAAATACAACTCTTCATTTTTGCAGCATTATGATCAACTGGTATATGATTATGACTGAGAAATTAACATTTATCCGGCAGCCAACGATACGATTCATTACCTGCATATGAGTTGCAATGCAGGTTCCTAATGGGGTTGTATTTTGGGTACAAAGTCGTTACGTTTTACTAATTACAAGATGGTTTTATCGCGATTGACATTAAAATTTCAAGTACTTCTAAACGTCTCAATAAATATACAGGTGTTTTGTTCAATTTTAGTAGCCACCATAGTGGTCATTTCGACACACACCAAACGCAACAGCTTGTGACAACTTTTGACACATTACTTCATATGATGAAATACTAATCGTTGGCACTAATAAAAAATATTACTTTGAAACTTATGAGTACTGATTTTACCAATATTTAATTGAATTACACGTATATCATGTATATTAACCAGCTCAACAATATATTGTATTTAACAATATTATCATAAATAATGTATTATAGCTAAATCAAGACAAACAACGTTAAATATCTTATCGTTTGTACACGACAAAGTAATGATACAGCATATACTCTTGTGCAAAAGCCAATGGTACGGAAATAGCTGAAGTGAAACAGTTGACGACAAATAGTATTACCCTTGATCTATTGCTTATTGAGAAGACGTTATTTCTTGTAAAAGCACAACAAACACGTAATATATGGTAAACGCCTTTGCCTTTTGAAGAATCATACCATATTTGAAAGAATAAAAGCAAAAAAATCGGGCGTTTTCTTCATAAGGACCAAAATTGCATCTGAAACAAAGTCTCAGTGGGTTTAAACTCAAAATCAGCCATCAATCATTCACCAAAAAACACAACTTTACGATTCAAAATCATTCCGTCGAACTGCTCCAGACAACGGAAAGATTTTGAGTAGATCTACAGAGTATGTTTTAGGAATGTGATGGACAAAGTTTCGGGCATATAAGATCAGATGCTTCTTTTTTTAGGAGTTGGTATACTCACCCTAGAAGTGCTCGATGTTGATGTTGGGGAACTGAGACCGGAAGAAGACACCTGGGGTTCAGGTTTCGACTTTGGTTCACTTCTGGATTTCTGTGTTGAGGTACCACTCATTGTGGAGGTCGCCGTGGGGGGTCTGATTGGAGCGCGGGACTTCGAAGCACTTGCTGCTTTCCCGGGAAGGGTAGGAGATGGTGACTCTCTCCTTCCTGCTGCCTGAAAACATTAAATAAAACCAAATGCGAGTTTTTAACTTGTAAGAATGAAACAGTTATAGCATGAAATTGTATTCTAAGCAATCTAAAATCACCTTCTCTGGGATAAATGTCAGTGTTTGAAATAAGGAAGGGTCATGTATCTGTAAACCCTGCTGTTGTTAATGGTTTGGTTTGGTTTATTTACCCTATTTACAGGCAGGGTCGTTTAAGGACGAGCCAGGTTTTGGAGGTTGAGTAAAACTGGAGTAAAGTGGAGTACCCGGAGAAATACCACCGACCTACGGTCAGTACCTGGCAATTGCCCCACGTGTGTTTCGAATTCACGTTGGGCAGTTCGATAGTTTTCACTGGAGTACGGGTATGCTTTGGATGGTACTTATATATGATGCGTGTTTATATTAGGTTTATAGTGGGCATCTTTGTCTCCATCATGTCTGTCATAAGATTCAATTTTACATTTAATTTGAATAGTAGATATTCTGCTTCTTAAAAAGGCTTTAATTTTACACAATTAGGGAATTGTATAATATGAAGGATGCCTCATGACATAAGAGTGTTCAACAAATAATGGTTTTATAGCATTCATGTTAGATTTCACCAAAAACATTGTACTTGAAATACATTAGCAACTTTACTTATATCTACCAATGGCATATATTTCATAACTTTACACAGGCAATATGTCTTCACGTGAATTTCATGTAAATTTCACGTGAAAATGTGATACAAAAGTGACGTGAAATTCATGTAAAAAACGTTTTTGAATACTTCATTCATTATGCTTTGCCAATGAACTTGTTGTTAATTTCATGCAAATTAATCATTTAGTTGATTTTCACATTCATGTTTTTTCATTCGAATTCACCTGGATTTCACGTGAAATTCGTGTGAAATTCACGTGAATTTCATGTGAAAAGTGGTAGAAATTAAGTTGGAAAGTTTGAAATTCCAGACGATGAAAACAAATGATACAAATTGTCATAAATATTTTTCCGCGTGGTATTGAAAGTATTACGATCACATGACTATCACATGTCCAGTTAGTGTCAACTCAGAAAGCATGATAAGTCTCTGATCAACTCAATAAACAAACTCATTGGTTTTGAACAATTATCAAACACATTTTCATCGAAAACGGCATGCATTTTGAATAAACCAGTCGTCTGCAATTGTTTACGACAATAAAGTAAATTCTGAATCGATTTCCGGCATCATGGTTTCTGGATGTATTTGTACCGATTTTGAAACTTTTTGAGCGGAGATACGAAGAAATTAACTGCCCATGCAATAAAGAAACTATTGCTTAAATGATTGAAAACACAAGTCTCCGAAGTAATATTTTCATTGAAACAGCATTTTCTAGCAAGACGTCGTGTCAAGGTGACCATGATTTTTATGATGCTCGTTTTCTTATGAGATTGTCGATAGGCCTATCATTTCCATGTTATAATTTATTAGTTGAATACGAACTGTCTTACAGTGAATTTAAGACGACCCTTTATCATACCGCAGATGTTTTGTTACGACGACCGGTCTATTGTTCTTAAATCACTATGGGGGAAGGGAGGTGTGAAAAAAATACCTGGAGTGGACAGGTGATCACCTCGGGCGATGTAATTAGTCAGACCTATTGTCCAGGTGTCTAACACAGACATCTTTCCTAACGTAAAATCAAGTAACGGCAGAAAAAAATATAGTAAGGAGGACATTGCTTATATAAGAACTGATTTAGGTACATGTACGCGAAAGATGGGTATTCCGGATGGAATACCGGGGATACGAGGGTTGGTTTCCCGAGGAGAAATTTTGTATCCGAATGACTACGGAAAACCGCCAATATCGAGTCCTGGTGAAAGTTTTTCCTGTGAAATTCACGTGAAGAAACATTGGCTGTGTACAATGTATGATTGATGTGGAGATATTAGCTGTGTGGTCTTCCTGCATGGCATTAATACAACAATTACCTAGATGTTTCCTTAGATCTGACCTAGATTAATATTAAGCAGAAAACACAAACTCTTTCAGAACTTCTTATTTTTGTTCTCTTTTATTTTTTCAAGAGTCTCCGTGTAAATCATTTCTTTGTTTATATTTTGCTTCTGGTTCAATCGATTTTTGAGTTTTGAATATGGTTTTGTTTTAGCTGTGGTATTCTTTGATTTTCTTTTAAACAAATCCACACTACTACCTTTTCGGCTGCTGCCGTTCTTGCTGCATTTATCTGAGTTATTCTTTCTTTGTCCAATCTCCCTGGTTCCTCTTTTTTCCTCCTCCCCTCTTCCTCTCTTCGTTTTCTGTCTTCATCCTCTTTCTTCTTTCTATCCATTTCTCCTTGTCGTGGTGACAGCGGTTTGTGTTTCTAAAATTTAATTCAAATCCATATTCATTTAACCTGGTTAGTGATTATTTTTATTTTAGTTGCCTTACAAACACAAGAAGCTGTCACCTGATTTTTATCATGGGTGATAGTAGCTCAATTCTATTTTTATGATGAATAATGTGTTATATGACCAAGAATTCGAAAAATATAATACGAAAAAGGAAAAACTTTAAAAGAGCGTAGCTTTATAAGTTTTACTGATACATGTATTTAGATCTGTTGATAATTAATCAGGGTGAAATTTACTGATTCAGAACGAGAAATATTTTCATTATAAAATGTCAGAAAATCGAGAAATAACAACAAAACCGGGGGGAGTCCGATTTATGATGGTATGTATATGTAATTACAAACTCCTCCTTTAAAAACCTTTACAAATATCAAAGAATAACGAAGCGTAAACAAAATCATAATCCGAACTCAAAATCGATAAATGTAGGGGAAATATGAACGAAAATGGAATATTTGCATAAAGACCATGTAAAAGTACAAGAAAATAAGACCAGGTATTCCAGAAGAATAAGCGTTTTCTGTTTCAAAAACGACCGCCATGTTGATCTTGGTCACTTCAAAATAAACAAAATGAGAACTGAGTTATCATTGTCAATCTTAACAAGTAATCATTTTAATCGGCATACTCAAAAACATCCATCTTCATATCACAAAAAAATCCAAAATGTTTCTCAATGAGACAAAAATGGCGATTATACATCTTGCTCATAGTTCTGGGAATGCCAACAGTCTGGAAAAATCTTTCCTCCAAACTTAACCAAAACATTGTTAACCAGGAATTTAATCATTCGTGCTATATCTTCTTCGGTTTATTTCATCTTAGCTTTTGTTATGTTTTGCAATGTTTATTCCAACATAGCTCACTACAATATATTTGTATTGTCGCACGCCTTAATTTGGAAAAGAAATCTCTCATAACGAGCGATCTAAGACTCTATCAGTTTTGTATGAGGTATTGTAGTGTATAGGATTGAAAAATCAAGTGTTTTGATCGAGGTATGGTAGTGTACAGGATGGAAAAATCAAGTGTTTTGATCGAGGTATGGTAGTGTACAGGATGGAAAAATCAAGTGTTTTGATCGACATATGATACAGTGCAGGATGGAAAAATCAAGTGTTGTGATCGAGGTATGGAAGTGAACAGGATGGAAAAATCAAGTGTTTTGATCGAGGTATGGTAGTGCACAGGATGGAAAAATCAAGTGTTTTGATCGAGGTATGGTAGTGTACAGGATGGAAAAATCAAGTGTTTTGATCGAGGTATGGTAGTGTACAGGAGGGAAAAATCAAGTGTTGTGATCGAGGTATGGTAGTGTACAGGAGGGAAAAATCAAGTGTTGTGATCGAGGTATGGTAGTGTACAGGACGAAAAAATCAAGTGTTGTGATCGAGGTATGTTAGTGTACAGGACTGAAAAATCAAGTGTTGTGATCGAGGTATGGTAGTGTACAGGACGAAAAAATCAAGTGTTGTGATCGAGGTATGGTAGTGAACAGGACGGAAAAATCAAGTGTTGTGATCGAGGTATGGTAGTGTACAGGACGGAAAAATCAAGTGTTGTGATCGAGGTATGGTAGTGTACAGGACGAAAAAATCAAGTGTTGTGATCGAGGTATGGTAGTGAACAGGACGGAAAAATCAAGTGTTGTGATCGAGGTATGGTAGTGTACAGGACGGAAAAATCAAGTGTTGTGATCGAGGTATGGTAGTGTACAGGACGGAAAAATCAAGTGTTGTGATCGAGGTATGGTAGTGTACAGGACGGAAAAATCAAGTGTTGTGATCGAGGTATGGTAGTGTACAGGACGGAAAAATCAAGTGTTGTGATCGAGGTATGGTAGTGTACAGGACGGAAAAATCAAGTGTTGTGATCGAGGTATGGTAGTGTACAGGACGAAAAAATCAAGTGTTGTGATCGAGGTATGGTAGTGTACAGGACGGAAAAATCAAGTGTTGTGATCGAGGTATGGTAGTGTACAGGACGGAAAAATCAAGTGTTGTGATCGAGGTATGGTAGTGTACAGGACGGAAAAATCAAGTGTTGTGATCGAGGTATGGTAGTGTACAGGAGGGAAAAATCAAGTGTTGTGATCGAGGTATGGTAGTGTACAGGAGGGAAAAATCAAGTGTTGTGATCGAGGTATGGTAGTGTACAAGACGGAAAAATCAAGTGTTGTGATCGAGGTATGGTAGTGTACAGGACGGAAAAATCAAGTGTTGTGATCGAGGTATGGTAGTGTACAGGACGGAAAAATCAAGTGTTGTGATCGAGGTATGGTAGTGTACAGGACGGAAAAATCAAGTGTTGTGATCGAGGTATGGAAGTGTACAGGACGGAAAAATCAAGTGTTGTGATCGAGGTATGGTAGTGTACAGGACGAAAAAATCAAGTGTTGTGATCGAGGTATGGTAGTGTACAGGACGAAAAAATCAAGTGTTGTGATCGAGGTATGGTAGTGTACAGGACGGAAAAATCAAGTGTTGTGATCGAGGTATGGTAGTGTACAGGACGGAAAAATCAAGTGTTGTGATCGAGGTATGGTAGTGTACAGGACGGAAAAATCAAGTGTTGTGATCGAGGTATGGTAGTGTACAGGACGGAAAAATCAAGTGTTGTGATCGAGGTATGGTAGTGTACAGGACGGAAAAATCAAGTGTTGTGATCGAGGTATGGTAGTGTACAGGACGAAAAAATCAAGTGTTGTGATCGAGGTATGGTAGTGTACAGGACGGAAAAATCAAGTGTTGTGATCGAGGTATGGTAGTGTACAGGACGAAAAAATCAAGTGTTGTGATCGAGGTATGGTAGTGTACAGGACGGAAAAATCAAGTGTTGTGATCGAGGTATGGTAGTGTACAGGAGGGAAAAATCAAGTGTTGTGATCGAGGTATGGTAGTGTACAGGAGGGAAAAATCAAGTGTTGTGATCGAGGTATGGTAGTGTACAGGACGGAAAAATCAAGTGTTGTGATCGAGGTATGGTAGTGTACAGGACGGAAAAATCAAGTGTTGTGATCGAGGTATGGTAGTGTACAGGACGGAAAAATCAAGTGTTGTGATCGAGGTATGGTAGTGTACAGGACGGAAAAATCAAGTGTTGTGATCGAGGTATGGTAGTGTACAGGACGGAAAAATCTAGTGTTTTGATCGAGGTATGGTAGTGTACAGGACGGAAAAATCAAGTGTTTTGATCGGGGTATGGGCGATTCCAGGACGTTAATCTCTACTGATTTTAAGATGGTAATAGGAAAGGTGAACATTTTTATGTTTAAGCTGTGTAATCACAGACATAATACAGCATTTAATATAGAGTAACTCTTTTGAAATTTTTTTCATCGAACGCGACACCATCTAAATAGTCTTAAAAGGTAGTGCCCACTTGTTATTTTGAACGGAACATAGGAATGATTGTAACAGTAGTAGATAAAATGTGTGTCCAGGTACGTGTACCGATCTGTTCCTGTACCAAAAAGAGCTTTCAATCATCGTAGAAATACATCACGTAGTTGCACGGTTTATGCAAAGCGTCCATTGCGTTTTGCATACATACATCGAGTAAGAAGATTTTGAAATCTAACGAGATGATGATGTTGCCGCCATGGAGGTGTAGTTGAATCGTTAATGGTCATTTAAGACGTGAATTCATGTTTCAAATTTATATTGAAAGTTTATGTTTCGCCTAATGTTCTTCATACAAATGAATCATCTGTAGAAAGGGATAATTCGGAACTTGTGTAGATCTAAAGTGCTACCACACTGAAATATACTACCGAACACCCCACTCAGTCACAATAAACTGACAACGGCTGAGGGTCAAGCAGGGAGTGTTATATCTCGGCTAGAAGACAAAACCCAAAGCCTTCCTCATGGGTGCGAACGCTCGACAAGAGGGGAATTATGAGGTGGTGTCAATGGAGACATAAGGAAGGAGAAAATGTAACAAAAGAAGTGAAAACAAAAGATCCCAAATTTTGTCGCCCCCTACGAGTTATAGGGCCAGCAGGTTCCATTGTTACACTCTACCTACAGGGCATTTAATCGATATTTATTCGAGAGATGCATTTTGATCGGAACTATGGGCAAGTGTTATGGTCGCCATCTTTGTCTCATTGAGAAATATTCTGTATCTTTAAGTGATATGAAGATCGGCGTTTTTGAGTGTACTCATTAGTGTGTTTACAAATGTACTTGTTCCTATTTTGCCTCTAGTTTAATCGATTTTGAGTTCGGATTATGGTTTTGTTGACGCTTTGGTACTCTCTAATTTTTTGGATATAATATGAAAAAAGCCAGCAGTATACAATACCTAGGACTTCTGGTGAAGGTCACTTCTGACGACAACATTTAAAAAGACACAATGGTAGAGCCACTGTGTGCGTCTAAGCTGACAGGAACGATGTGGATTACAATGATAACTATCAACTGTGCCTGGAAAATAACAAAACAAAATTCATAAAACAAACTGTGATATATTATAAAAGTTAAGTTCATAAATATACAAGTTTAGGTTACAAAGTAAAGTTTCCTATAAAACTCTTGAGTTTCTATAACGACTTTCGAAAACAATGAAACACGACACGTACATATTTTCGCGGTAGTAATATTTTAGAGCTTTTCGCGCAAAAAGTACCAAGATGGCGACCATAAAACTCGAATCCCTGATTCGTCAGTTTGTTCGTCAGCAGCCGACATGTTTCATGCAAATCTCGCCATAGAATAACGACTTAACTGCGATGTGTTAAGCAGGTCAGTTACTTTTAAGAAGGGAAAGGTCACGATCGGGAAATCGAAATCGTCACGTTTAATGAACTATACTAGCACAACACGCAAAGGTAAAGGTAGTGCTTTCCTTTTCTTGAATTCTATTTATTATTCTTATTGTAAAAATAATCACAGGAGACATTTTCCCTAAGATTCCATGTTAACTATAAGCTTATGACATTTAAGGATATACACAGGGGGTACGGGATAACTCTTAAGCTTATATCTATTAATTTATTCTTGTTTGTTTGTTTTTTGGTTTCTGTTTGCAATATTGATTACTTCCATCAAATATCCATTAAAATAATTAACAATTATGTTAATACATGTGGCAATTATTGTGAGAGAGGGAGCATGACTAGGCCTTGCGTGTTTGGGAAAAGGGACTCAATTATGACATTTTTTAATATTCATTAATTTCCAAGATAGTAGTCATTCTGAGGCATGGTTTTGTAAATGACACTTCAGTACATTAACAAGAAATTTTTTTTTTTTTTTTTTTTTATTTTTCACACATTTTTACAACCACAATACATAAACAAATAGACTCACACCCTCACATTCACTCTTTACATATATGGCATCATCATCATCATCATCATCATCATCATCATATCATCATCACATCATCATCATCATCACCATCATCATCACCACATCATCACCATAATCATCATCATCATCATCACCACATCATCATCATCATCATCATCATCATCATCATCATCACCATAATCATCATCACCACATCATCACCATAATCATCATCATCATCATCACCACATCATCATCATCATCATCATCATCATCATCATCATCACCACAACATCATCATCACCACATCACCATCATCGTCATCATCGTCATCATCACCACATCATCATTATCATCATCATCATCATCATAATCCACCACATCATTATCATCATCATCACATCACAGCATCATCATCATCATCATCATCATCATCATCATCATCATCATCACCACATCATCTTCATCGTCACCATATCATCATCGTCATCATCGTCATCATCATCATCATCATCATCATCATCATCATCATCGCCACAATTCATCATCACCACAACATCATCATCATCATCACATATATCTTCATTATCACAACACATATTAGCATTAGTAAAGACATCATCATTATCATCACATGTCATCATCTTACATAACATCATCATCATCGTCATCCATACATGTATCATCTTCATTATGACATGCATATATACAACATATATAAACATCATTATCCCCACATATATCATCATCATCATAATCCTCATACCGTGCTGTCATCATCAACTTCATTATTGTCAATATTGTGATCTGATCATGAGATCATTACCACTAAGATGATCATCATCACATTCATCACCATCATGACACCATTAACTGTCATCATCATCATTATAATTGTCATGCTTACACACTACATTACACTCATACACAACACTCACACGAACATACAAAAAAACTAAGATAAAAAGAAAACAAAAAGGGAAAGAGAAACACAGAAATGAGAGGGGGGAAAATAGAGAGAGGGAGAGAGAAGGGGACAGAAAGGGGGGAGAGGGGGGAGAGAGACTGGGCTAGGATCATATATTGATAAGAGAATGACCTAAATATTAAAGAGTTTGTGTGTAAATGTATATATTAAAAACAAAAACAAGCGATCAGGGGATGTTGAAAAATCAAAAAATCAAAAAGGATCAGGGGGAACTGGCCATGGATAGCATGAAAGTCATAGTGATATACCTCCCTACCTACATTCAAAAGCAGTATAAAAAATATCAATGTTATCTTACCTTAATTGCCTTCACCAAATTCTAATAATTTTTTCCATTTTTTCCATTCTTTTTCAAACTTGTCTTGAGCAAAATCTCCGTGACTGTTGGCAATACATCTCTGAATAGCGTAATATTCTTTAATATATTTAACTAGGACATTAATGTTTAACATTTTATGGAGGCACCTTGTCTTGTATATATATTGTTTAATGATAATTAAGATAACATTATCAACTCTGTTGCATATCTGAATTACGTTGCGTGTAGATATTCCAAAAAAGAAACTTATTTTATTAAATGAAAATGGAATAAAAAGTGCTTCTAATAATATTTCAAAACTTTGCAAAAGCTGCTGTACTTCTATGCATTCCCACATGATATGAGTTATTGTTTCCGGTTCTGTATTACAAAGTGTACAGAGAGGACTAGACACTACCCCTATTTTAAACATGAAAGAATTTGTTGTCAAGATATGGTGGACTATTCTTAATTGAAACCATTGCAGTTTTGTATTCTGTGTCACTCTGAAAGGCGTTCTATAAATATCTACCCAATTAAGACAATTCCCATCAAATTTTTTTTCCCATTTTTTCCTACCAGTTGGGGTAGCATTATTTTTAACTAAAATGTCATAGAAGTTTTTTGTCCCCTTTATCTTTTTTAAAAAAGTTTCAACATTACTAGGTATAAAGGGGTGCATTATTGCACTTCTATTAGAATCATTCATACATGTAGATAAATATTTTTTTATTATGGATAGGACACCGTGATATTGAAGAAAATTTGTACGGTCAATTTGATATGCTTGAATGAATTCTTGAAAAGTATAAAAAGTTTGAGAGTAACATCTTTAACTAAGTCATTTATTATAATCACCCCCTTATTGTACCATGATCTGTAAAATACAGATTTTCTACCAATAGTTAAACTTGTATTGTACCACAGTGGTGTTTTCCAAATACAGCTGTTTTTGATTTTTCTTACCTCATCTGTCTTATTGAATCTTGTCCATGCTTTAAAAACATCTATCCAAAAATTATTTTTACATTTATTTTGACACACTGAAATATATTCTTCTCCACAAGTTGAAAGCATGTGCATATCAGTATATAATTTCATGATAGATTGCCATTTACCTGACCTGTGATACAACCTCCTTATCCATCCAAGTTTTAATGAATCTATAAACGCTCTTGTATTTACCATTTTAAGCCCCCCGTCACAATATGTTTGAACTATAACATTTCTCTTGACTTTATCAACTTTACTATTCCATAAAAATCCAAAAAGTAATGAATTTAATTTAGTAAAAAAATTGTCATCAGGATCTGGTAATGAAATAAATAAATGATTAAATTGAGGTATCATTAAGGACTTTATCAGAGATATTCTACCAATTGGAGTAAGAGATCTTCTGCTCCATGTCTTAATGAGATTCTTCAATTTAGTTAATTTCTTATCAAAATTCAGTTTTGGAATCTCATGTAGATTTACGCTAAATTCTATTCCAAGAAGTGTAAATTTTGTCTTTCCCCATTGTAAATTTAAATCTGGTAAGAAAGTATCTCCACTATGACTTTTACTTCCAATCCAAACTACCTGTGTTTTATCACTGTTAATTTTTAAACCTGATATTTTAGCAAAACTATTCAGCTCGTCTACAGATTCTTTCAGAGATCTTTCCGTGCCATCCAATATAAGAGATGTATCATCGGCATACTGGGAAATGAGAATAGGAGTGTTACCAATATCTATACCCTTAATATATTTATTGTGTCTTATCCGTATACCTAGTATTTCTACACATAGTAAGAAAATATATGGAGATATTGGGTCACCTTGGCGACAGCCCCTTTTTACCTTAAGAAATGATGATAAATTACCCCCTTGATTAATAGCTGAAGTGATATTGGTATGAAAAACTTTAACCCAATTTCTAATATCAAGACCAAAATTGAAAAAAATTAAAACTTTGTCAATAAAATGCCAAGACACCGAATCAAAAGCTTTTTCAAAATCAATCATTAATAACATTCCTGGAATATTGTATTCATCAGCATACTGCATAATATCATATATTACTCTGGTATTCTCTCCTATGTATCTACCTGAAATAAATCCTGTCTGATCATCACTTATTAACTTTTCTAAAACTGTTTTCAATCTACCTGCTATAGAGCCCGAGGCTATTTTATAAACAATATTAAGTAGAGAGATGGGTCTCCAGTTTTTAATAAAATGTCTTGGCTTGTCACCCTTAGGAATACATGTAATGATACCTTGTTTTTGTGTACATGATAATTCCCCCTTCCTGAATCCACAATTTATTGACCTAACTATAAGATTCCCCAAGTATTTCCAAAAACACTTAAAAAATTCAGCAGTAAATCCATCCGAGCCAGGGCTTTTATTATTTTTCATATTTTTTAGAGTTTTAGCTGCTTCTTCCAAAGTAATTTCTCCTTCTAAACATTCACAATCATTTTTATCTAATTTTGAAACATTACATGTATTAAGAAATTCAGCTAAATCAGTATCATCAATTTCATTTTTTTCATCATATAGCTCCTCATAAAATAGGCGTACTTCTTCGAGAATATCCTGCTGCTGTGTAATTGTAATGTTATTTTCTTTTTGTAATTTTGGTATCATTTTTGAGGTATAGTTTCTATTTTCCAAATTAAAAAAAAATTTTGTTGGCTTTTCTCCTTCTTGCCATTTAACTCTAGATCTAATTATACTTCCTTTAATCTTCCTCAGACGAATATTTTCCAACTCCTTTTTCTTACTTTCTAAAACCTCAAGATTTACCTGTTCTTGCTCTTCCATATTTTGTATTACTTGTATAAGATCATGTTCAGAAGCAGTTTGTTGTTTCTTCCTATAAGATGCATATGAAATACTTTTGCCTCTTATTTCCATTAAAAGTGTTTCCAAAAATAGCTGATCATCAATTATAAACTGGATTTCTCTATCTGGAATGTTAATCACAGCAGCAGGATTGTATACAGGAAGAGAGTACAGCAGTTTCACATCTAAGATAGTTTGCTTTATCATTTCAAGATAGTCTTTCTCAAATAAAAGAGAACAATTAAATTTCCATAAACCTTTTCCCCGTTTAAATTCATTAAATCTTAAATCAAGTGTTGGGAAAGAGTGATCCGATCTGTAGCCAGACTCAATTGTTGATTTATTAGCACTGGATAGTAAATTTTCTGAGATAAGAAAAAAATCTAGCCTAGCCTGTTTTACTGGAGTTTTTCTCCTCCATGTAAATCTTCTACAATCATGATGCAATTCTCTAAATATATCAATTAGCCCATAGTTTTCTATTAATTCTATAACTTTTTCTCTGGCATTTTTGTTGTTAATATTTACATAATTTCTATCATAATCTAACTCAGGATTCACAACAAGATTAATATCTCCACAAATAATATATTTATCATTTTCAAATTCATCTATTGTGGCAGCTAGCATATCGTAAAAACTTGGAGTGTCTATATTAGGACCATATAGTGTAATCAACGTAATACTTGAACCCTCTATTTCAATATCGAGTGCTAAAAAATTACCATTCAAATCTTTCTTATCCTTTTTTACCTTAACTTCGAAAGTATTATTGATCAGGATAGCTACACCTCTGGCATTAGACTTAAAAGAATTAAAATAGCAGTCAAAACCCCACTCGTTTCTAATAATATTCTGGTTTTCCACAGTAAAGTGTGTATCTTGTAAGCAGTAGATATTATAATTTTTCCGTCGTAAGTATGAAAAGACATCTTTCCTTTTAATTTTGTCCCCGAGACCCTGACAGTTTGCCGAGAGAATCGTTACACCCTCCATTGCTCACCGATACCATAAAGCAGTAGTACATACATGATATCTAACCCAGACATGAAATATAGAGAAAAGAAGGAAAGGAAAGTAATAAAAAACATTTCAATATGGTCAAGAATCGAAGACCACTGTCAACTCACGTACAATCTTGTTTCATTCCGTAGACAAAAAAATTCATAACACGAGGAAGATTAGAAATCAAACCGGAAGTAGTATACTAACTATAGGAACGTTAACCGTAAAAGTTCCGGAATAAGAACGGACTAACTAACAAAAAGGTGCAGAAGGAAAGGGGGGGAAAATCCGGAATTGCTTATATTGTCTAACAGCGAGAATATATCTTATACTTAATCACATATATTTTTTAATTATATGCTATATAATTTTCTATCTCGAAATTTACATTAAAAACAACGTATTTTCCTTCATAAAAGTAGACAAAAGAGTACAGCAACAAAACAAAAAAGTTTTACACTTCAAATCAATATTGCGTTTTTTATAATAAAAAAAGGACAAAAAAGCTTACCTAAATTCATGAATAAATGATCCATGTATTCCGAACGCAACGAAAGAAATTCACCATAGATACACTGAATGAACACATTTTACACATGTATAGTCAGATCGGTAAACCAGAGCGGTCCATCTCTGGCGGTACTTCATAAAGTACCTAAGTCACTTACCGATTTTAACTAACACTTCTAATGGAAATTTGCATCGTTCAACAAATAATCCTCCTCTTGCATACCATACAACAGTTTTCTCTTCTTATCGTTTTTTAGAACAGCAAACAGTTTCCCGTCAATACTATACGTATTTTTCACACAATCAAGTCTGTATGCCTCTTTTAGTCTCTGCTGGTTGACTCTAGTCAGGTCTTCAAAAACAGTGTATCCACTAGATTTCAGTGTTCTCCGTGCCTTCAGGATCTCGTGCTTTTTTCTCCGATGTGTGAATTTCACAATAATATTTCGAGGTTTTTCTCCTGAGAATTTTCCAAGTCGATGTGCAATGTTAATATCAGCCTCGCACAACGGAACTTTCAGTTTGTTCTGCACAAAGTCGACAACTTTTAAAACACATTCCTCTACTGTTTCTCGGGCCGATGAATCGGGTAGTCCCATAATCCGTAAAGAATCCTTTCTGCCGTGTTGTTCTAGGTCGTTTAGTTTCCCCTCGGGCTCTGTCTGCGACTGTTGAAGTTCTCTTATCTGGTGTTCTAGTTCACTCACAGTGCTTTTTAGACCAGTGTTCTCGTTTTCTAGTTCGAAAATTTTTCCTTCCAACCTGTCGATGAGGTCTTGGTTCTCGGTTCTTATATCCTCTCTAAGTCTTGTTAGTTTAGTGTCCAAATAGTCACGTGTAATTAGCGACGATAAAATAGAAGTCATTTCATCCAAACGCTCATCTGTCGTCCTTTTCTCAGACTCTAGACCTGCATCACTTTGTCTGGACTTCTGATGACTTCTGGTGGAAGCACCGGCCATGCTCGCTCTCTGCACCCCCGGGGCAGGCATGATTTCAAAAACGTTCGCTATAGTATATATCCAGGTGGTATATCTATACGTAGAGTACGTGGTTAACAGTAGTCACCGTGGTCAGTCAGTCCATTGTCCAGAATATAGTGTTCAAAACCCACATTTCGAAGAAAAATCTCCAAAAACGGTAATGATGTTCAAACGTAGTAAACCTTTCTAAACTCCCATGTCAAATATCAAAAATCCAAGTTGCTTAGAAGTAGCAGAATTTTCAAATTTTTGATGGAGCCCGTAAACGGACAAACTGTCTCAAACCCACGTGACCTCGTTCTCCCACATTAACAAGAAATGGTTAGTTTTTGTAAGAAAATGTGATTTTAGATCCAGATTAAAATGTGTCACCCGCTTTCCATATTATAAACAATTATCCATTTGTTGATAATTTTAGTATGATGATAATTAGTTTATTGTATTGTATAGAACATTTAATAAATTTCTAATGATAAATGATACATAGATGTGATTAAATGTATATTTAAGTCATCAAACAAAACATATGAAGACACTGTGCCCCTATCAATAAACCCAAATGCTAATTAAATGAAAGGACTGTTTACAATATGTAACTTATGATTAATGAAACAAATAATCATATTTCAAGGAAAACTACAAACGATTTTTATAAATAAATGAGATGAAATAGTTCACGTATGCATGAAAATAATCCAATAATTTACAATGCAGGTAAAGATGATGTACTATGAAATAATGTTGAATATGTCCATGTGTGATATACTCTCTTTGCCATGTTATTGATTGTTTGACCTCTTGTTGCACAATGTCCAGTGTGTCAGAGTGAAATACAGAATCTTGAATCTACATCTTTAATCTTAATAACCACATTGTCTGGGTAGCATCCACAGTATCTATATAGACCAGCTCTCCTGAACTCATCAATGTCTTCAATCTAAACAGTCTATAACACGCTTTGTTAACAATAAAGTGTGCTGAAACAAGGCACCAAAACATTTTTTTTATAATGCAAACCGCATCGCTATACTATAACCTGTACGTGTGAATATTCCGTCAGTTATTCTGGAGTTACTTCCCCTATATCAAACATCCAAATGCACAATAGATCTTCTTTGTATGCTAACTTAAGTGTATGTAAGACTAAATGAGTTTAATCTATAGCACATAAGCATTTCATGTTTTACTGATGTGTTTCATTGCTTTGAGGAACATACTATAATTATAAGGTCGCAGTGGCCAAGTTGGTGAGGTGTCCAACATGCTGCTATAATGTACCACAACCCATTCACGTCGGTGTCGAGACCTTCGTGAAACAGTCGTTAGGTACTGGCCGTCATTTGGACATAACAACACAAACAAACCTGGCACGTCCTAAAATGACCATAGCTGTCAATGGGACATATAACACAAACGAACCTGGACCGTTCTTAAATGAACAAAGCTTTCAATAGGGTGTACAACACAAACAAACCTGGCATGGTCTTAAATAACCAGAGCTGTTAATAGGACATAAAACATAAACAAACCTGGTACGTCTTTCAATGACCGAAGTTGCCGATAGGACATAAAACACAAACAAACCTGGCACGTCCTTAAATGGCAATAGCTGTCAATTGAACATAAAACACAAACGAACTTGGCACGTCCTTAAATGACAGTAGTTGTCAATGGGACATAAAACAAAAACAAACCTGGCATGTCCTTAAATGACCGTAGTTGTCGATAGGACATAAAACACAAACAAACCTGGCATGTCCTTAAATTATCATAGTTTTCAATAGGACATAAAACAAACAAACCTCGCACGTCCTTAAATCAACATAGCTATCAATAGGACATAAAACACAAACAAACCTGGCATGTCCGTAAATGACCATAGCCGTCATTTGGACATAAAACACAAACGAACTTGGCACGTCCTTAAATGACCAGAGCTATCAATGGGACATGAAACATAAACAAACCTGGACCGTCCTTAAATGACCAAAGCTATCACTAGGGTGTAAAACACAAACAAACCTGGCACGTCCTTAAATTACCATAGCTGTTTATATGACATAAAACACAAACGAACCTGACACGTCCTGTAATGACCATAGCTATCAATAGGACATAAAACACAAACAAACCTGGCATGTCCGTAAATGGCCATAGCTGTCAATTGGACATTATATACAAACGAACTTGGCACGTCCTTAAATGACCGTAGTTGTCAATATGACATAAATCACAAACCATCCTTGCATGTCCTTCAATGGCCATAGCTGTCAATAGGACATAAAACACATACAAACCTGGCACGTCCTTAAATAACTATAAATGTTAATCTGACATCAAACACAAACAAACCTGGCACTTTCTTAAATCACCATAGCTGTCAATTGGACACAAAACACAAACAAATCTGGCATGTCCTTAAATAACCATAGCTGTCAATAGGACACAAAACACAAACAAATCTGGCATGTCCTTAAATAACCATAGCTGTCAATAGGACTTAAATCACAAACAAACCGGGCACATTCGTACATAACCATAGCTGTCAATAGGACATAAAACACAAACAAACCGGGCACATTCGTACATAACCATAGCTGTCAATATGACATAAAACACAAACAAACCTTGCACATTCTTAAATAAACATAGTTGTTAATAGGACGTAAAACACAAACAAACCTATCATATCCTTAAATGGCCATAGCTGTCTATAATAGGACATAAAACACTTACAAACCTGGCACGTCTTCAAATAACTATAAATGTTAATCTGACATCAAACACAAACAAACCTGGCATGTTCTTAAATGACTAAAGCTGTCGGTGGGACATAAAACACAAACAAACCTGGCATGTTCTTAAATGACTAAAGCTGTCGGTGGGACATAAAACACAAACAAACCTGGCACGTCTTTAAATAATCATAGCTGTCAATAGGACATAAAACACAAACAAACCTGGCATGTCCGTAAATGGCCATAGCCGTCAATTGGACATAAAACACAAACGAACTGGGCCAGTCCTTAAATGACAGTAGTTGTTATTGGGACATAAAACACAAACAAACCTGGCACGCCCTTAAAAAACTAGAGCTGTTTAAAGGACATAAAACACAAACGAACCTGACACGTCCTTAAATTACCATAGCTGTCAATTGAACATAATACACAAACGAACTTGGCACGTCCTTAAAGACCGTAGTTGTCAATATGACATAAATCACAAACAAATATTGCATATTCTTCAATCACCATAGCTGTCAATAGGACATCAAACATAAACAAAATCTGGACCTTCCTTAAATGACCAAAGCTATCACTAGGGTGTAAAACACAAACAAACCTGGCATGACCTTTAATAACCAGAGCTGTTAATAGGACATAAAACATAAACAAACCTGGTACGTCCTTCAATGACCGAAGTTGCCGATAGGACATAAAACACAAACAAACCTGGCACGTCCTTAAATGGCCATAGCTGTCAATTGAACATAAAACACAAACGAACTTGGCACGTCCTTAAATGACAGTAGTTGTCAATGGGACATAAAACAAAAACAAACCTGGCATGTCCTTAAATGACCGTAGTTGTCGATAGGACATAAAACACAAACAAACCTGGCATGTCCTTAAATTATCATAGTTTTCAATAGGACATAAAACAAACAAACCTCGCACGTCCTTAAATCAACATAGCTATCAATAGGACATAAAACACAAACAAACCTGGCATGTCCGTAAATGACCATAGCCGTCATTTGGACATAAAACACAAACGAACTTGGCACGTCCTTAAATGACCGTAGTTGTCAGTGGGACATAAAACACAAACAAACCTGGCACGTCCTTAAATGACCAGAGCTATCAATGGGACATGAAACATAAACAAACCTGGACCGTCCTTAAATGACCAAAGCTATCACTAGGGTGTAAAACACAAACAAACCTGGCACGTCCTTAAATTACCATAGCTGTTTATATGACATAAAACACAAACGAACCTGACACGTCCTGTAATGACCATAGCTATCAATAGGACATAAAACACAAACAAACCTGGCATGTCCGTAAATGGCCATAGCTGTCAATTGGACATTATTTACAAACGAACTTGGCACGTCCTTAAATGACCGTAGTTGTCAATATGACATAAATCACAAACCATCCTTGCATGTCCTTCAATGGCCATAGCTGTCAATAGGACATAAAACACATACAAACCTGGCACGTCCTTAAATAACTATAAATGTTAATCTGACATCAAACACAAACAAACCTGGCACTTTCTTAAATCACCATAGCTGTCAATTGGACACAAAACACAAACAAATCTGGCATGTCCTTAAATAACCATAGCTGTCAATAGGACACAAAACACAAACAAATCTGGCATGTCCTTAAATAACCATAGCTGTCAATAGGACTTAAATCACAAACAAACCGGGCACATTCGTACATAACCATAGCTGTCAATAGGACATAAAACACAAACAAACCGGGCACATTCGTACATAACCATAGCTGTCAATATGACATAAAACACAAACAAACCTTGCACATTCTTAAATAAACATAGTTGTTAATAGGACGTAAAACACAAACAAACCTATCATATCCTTAAATGGCCATAGCTGTCTATAATAGGACATAAAACACTTACAAACCTGGCACGTCTTCAAATAACTATAAATGTTAATCTGACATCAAACACAAACAAACCTGGCATGTTCTTAAATGACTAAAGCTGTCGGTGGGACATAAAACACAAACAAACCTGGCATGTTCTTAAATGACTAAAGCTGTCGGTGGGACATAAAACACAAACAAACCTGGCACGTCTTTAAATAATCATAGCTGTCAATAGGACATAAAACACAAACAAACCTGGCATGTCCGTAAATGGCCATAGCCGTCAATTGGACATAAAACACAAACGAACTGGGCCAGTCCTTAAATGACAGTAGTTGTTATTGGGACATAAAACACAAACAAACCTGGCACGCCCTTAAAAAACTAGAGCTGTTTAAAGGACATAAAACACAAACGAACCTGACACGTCCTTAAATTACCATAGCTGTCAATTGAACATAATACACAAACGAACTTGGCACGTCCTTAAAGACCGTAGTTGTCAATATGACATAAATCACAAACAAATATTGCATATTCTTCAATCACCATAGCTGTCAATAGGACATCAAACATAAACAAAATCTGGACCTTCCTTAAATGACCAAAGCTATCACTAGGGTGTAAAACACAAACAAACCTGGCATGACCTTTAATAACCAGAGCTGTTAATAGGACATAAAACATAAACAAACCTGGTACGTTCTTCAATGACCGAAGTTGCCGATAGGACATAAAACACAAACAAACCTGGCACGTCCTTAAATGGCCATAGCTGTCAATTGAACATAAAACACAAACGAACTTGGCACGTCCTTAAATGACAGTAGTTGTCAATGGGACATAAAACAAAAACAAACCTGGCATGTCCTTAAATGACCGTAGTTGTCGATAGGACATAAAACACAAACAAACCTGGCATGTCCTTAAATTATCATAGTTTTCAATAGGACATAAAACAAACAAACCTCGCACGTCCTTAAATCAACATAGCTATCAATAGGACATAAAACACAAACAAACCTGGCATGTCCGTAAATGACCATAGCCGTCATTTGGACATAAAACACAAACGAACTTGGCACGTCCTTAAATGACCGTAGTTGTCAGTGGGACATAAAACACAAACAAACCTGGCACGTCCTTAAATGACCAGAGCTATCAATGGGACATGAAACATAAACAAACCTGGACCGTCCTTAAATGACCAAAGCTATCACTAGGGTGTAAAACACAAACAAACCTGGCACGTCCTTAAATTACCATAGCTGTTTATATGACATAAAACACAAACGAACCTGACACGTCCTGTAATGACCATAGCTATCAATAGGACATAAAACACAAACAAACCTGGCATGTCCGTAAATGGCCATAGCTGTCAATTGGACATTATTTACAAACGAACTTGGCACGTCCTTAAATGACCGTAGTTGTCAATATGACATAAATCACAAACCATCCTTGCATGTCCTTCAATGGCCATAGCTGTCAATAGGACATAAAACACATACAAACCTGGCACGTCCTTAAATAACTATAAATGTTAATCTGACATCAAACACAAACAAACCTGGCACTTTCTTAAATCACCATAGCTGTCAATTGGACACAAAACACAAACAAATCTGGCATGTCCTTAAATAACCATAGCTGTCAATAGGACACAAAACACAAACAAATCTGGCATGTCCTTAAATAACCATAGCTGTCAATAGGACTTAAATCACAAACAAACCGGGCACATTCGTACATAACCATAGCTGTCAATAGGACATAAAACACAAACAAACCGGGCACATTCGTACATAACCATAGCTGTCAATATGACATAAAACACAAACAAACCTTGCACATTCTTAAATAAACATAGTTGTTAATAGGACGTAAAACACAAACAAACCTATCATATCCTTAAATGGCCATAGCTGTCTATAATAGGACATAAAACACTTACAAACCTGGCACGTCTTCAAATAACTATAAATGTTAATCTGACATCAAACACAAACAAACCTGGCATGTTCTTAAATGACTAAAGCTGTCGGTGGGACATAAAACACAAACAAACCTGGCATGTTCTTAAATGACTAAAGCTGTCGGTGGGACATAAAACACAAACAAACCTGGCACGTCTTTAAATAATCATAGCTGTCAATAGGACATAAAACACAAACAAACCTGGCATGTCCGTAAATGGCCATAGCCGTCAATTGGACATAAAACACAAACGAACTGGGCCAGTCCTTAAATGACAGTAGTTGTTATTGGGACATAAAACACAAACAAACCTGGCACGCCCTTAAAAAACTAGAGCTGTTTAAAGGACATAAAACACAAACGAACCTGACACGTCCTTAAATTACCATAGCTGTCAATTGAACATAATACACAAACGAACTTGGCACGTCCTTAAAGACCGTAGTTGTCAATATGACATAAATCACAAACAAATATTGCATATTCTTCAATCACCATAGCTGTCAATAGGACATCAAACATAAACAAAATCTGGACCTTCCTTAAATGACCAAAGCTATCACTAGGGTGTAAAACACAAACAAACCTGGCATGACCTTTAATAACCAGAGCTTTTAGTAAGACATAAAACAAAAAACAAACCTATCACATCCTTAAATGACCAAAGCTGTCAATTGGACATAAAACACAAACAAACCTGGCACGTCTCTAAATGACCGTAGTTTTCAATAGGACATAAAACAGAAACAAACCTGGCACGTCCTAAAATGACCATAGCTGTCAATAGGACATAAAACACAAACAAACATGGCACGTCCTTAAATAACTATAAATGTTAAACTGACATCAAACACAAACAAACCTGGAACTTTCTTAAATAACCATAGCTTTCAATAGGACATAAAACACAAACGAACTTGGCAAGTCCTTAAATGACCATATTCGTCAATAGGACATCAAACACAAACAAACCTGGCACGTCCTTAAATAACTATAAATGTTAAACTGACATCAAGCACAAACAAACCTGGCACTTTCTTAAATAACCATAGCTTTCAATAGGACATAAAACACAAACGAACTTGGCAAGTCCTTAAATGACCATATTTGTCAATAGGACATAAAACATAAACAAACCTGGCACTTTCTTAAATAACCATAGCTTTCAATAGGACATAAAACACAAACGAACTTGGCAAGTCCTTAAATGACCATATTTATCAATAGGACATAAAACATAAACAAACATGGCATGCCCTTAAATAACCAGAGCTGTTTATAGGACATAAAACACAAACGAAACTGACATATCCGTAAATAGCCATAGCTGTCAAATGGACATAAAACACAAACAAACTTGGCATGTCCTTAAATGACCATAGGTATCAATAGGACATCAAACACAAACAAACCTGGCATGTCCGTAAATGACCATAACTGTCAATAGGACATAAAACACAAACAAACCTATCAGATCCTTAAATAACTATAAATGTTAATCTGACATCAAACACAAACAAACCTTGCATATTCTTAAATGACCAAAGCTGTCAATAGGACATAAAACACAAACAAACCTAAAGTGTCCTTAAATAAATATAGCTGTTAATATGACATAAAACACAAACAAACCTATCATATCCTTAAACAACTATAAATGTTAATCTGACATCAAACACAAATAAACCTTGCATATTCTTAAATGACCAAAGCTGTCAATAGGACATAAAACATAAACAAACCTGGCACGTCCTTAAATGACCGTCGTTGCCGATAGGACTTAAAACACAAACAAACCTTGCATATTCTTAAATGACCAAAGCTGTTAATATGACATAAAACACAAACAAACCTTGCATATTCTTAAATGACCAAAGCTGTCAATAGGACATAAAACACAAACAAACCTGGCACGTCTTCAAATAACTATAAATGTTAATCTGACATCAAACACAAACAAACCTGGCACTTTCTTAAATAACCATAGCTTTCAATAGGACATAAAACACAAACAAACCTGGCACGTCCTTAAATAACTATAAATGTTAATCTGACATCAAACATAAACAAACCTGGACCGTCCTTAAATGCCCAAAGCTATCACTAGGGTGTAAAACACAAACAAACCTGGCACGACCATTAATAACCAGAGCTTTTAGTAAGACATAAAACAAAAAACAAACCTATCACATCCTTAAATGACCAAAGCTGTCAATTGGACATCAAACACAAACAAACCTGGCACGTCTTTAAATGACCGTAGTTTCCAATAGGACATAAAACATAAATAAACCTGGACCGTCCTTAAATGCCCAAAGCTATCACTAGGGTGTAAAACACAAACAAATCTGGCACGACCATTAATAACCAGAGCTTTTAGTAAGACATAAAACAGAAACAAACCTATCACATCCTTAAATGACCAAAGCTGTCAATTGGACATCAAACACAAACAAACCTGGCACATCTCTAAATGGCCGTAGTTTCCAAAAGGACATAAAACACAAACGAACCTAGAGTGTCCTTAAATAAATATAGCTGTTAATATGACATAAAACACAAACAAACCTGGCATTTCCTTAACTGACCATAGCTGCCAATAGGACATAAAACACAAACAAACCTGACACGTCCTTAAATAACTATCAATGTTAATCTGAAATCAAACACAAACAAACCTTGCACTTTCTTAAATAACCATAGTTGTCAATAGGACATAAAACACAAACGAACTTGGCAAGTCCTTAAATGACCATATTTGTCAATAGGACATAAAACATAAACAAAACCTGGCACGTCCTTAAATGACCATAGCTGTCAATAGGACATAAAACACAAACAAACCTGGCACGTCCTTAAATAACTATAAATGTTAATCTGACATCAAGCACAAACAAGCCTTGCTTTTTCTTAAATGACCATAGCTGTCAATAGGACATACAACACAAACAAACCTGGCATGTCCTTCAATGGCCATAGCTGTCAATAGGACATACAACACAAACAAACCTGGCACGTCTTCAAATAACTATAAATGTTAATCTGACATCAAACACAAACAAACCTGACACGTCCTGTAATGACCATAGCTATCAATAGGACATAAAACACAAACAAACCTGGCATGTCCGTAAATGGCCATAGCTGTCAATTGGACATAAAACACAAACGAACTTGGTACGTCCTTAAATGACCGTAGTTGTCAATATGACATAAATAATAAACAAACCTGGCCCATTCTTAAATAACCATAGGTGTCAATAGGACATAAAACATAAATAAACCTGGGCCGTCCTTAAATGACCAAAGATATCTCTAGGGTGTAAAACACAAACAAACCTGGCACGACCATTAATAACCAGAGCTTTTAGTAAGACACAAAACAGAAACAAACCTATCACATCCTTAAATGACCAAAGCTGTCAATTGGACATAAAACACAAACAAACCTGGCATGTCATTAAATGACCATAGCTGTCAATAGGACATCAAACATAAACAAAATCTGGACCTTCCTTAAATGAACAAAGCTATCACTAGGGTGTAAAACACAAACAAACCTGGCACGACCTTTAATAACCAGAGCTTTTAGAAAGACATAAAACATAAAAAAACTATCACATCCTTAAATGACCAAAGCTGTCAATTAGACATAAAACACAAACAAACCTGGCACGTCTCTAAATGATCGTAGTTTTCAATAGGACATAAAACACAAACAAACTTTGCACATTTTTAAATGACCATAGCTGTCAATTAGACATAAAACACAAACAAACCTGACATGTCCTTAAATGACCATAGCTGTCAATAGGACATAAAACACAAACAAACCTGGCACGTCCTTAAAATAACTATAAATGTTAATCTGACATCAAACACAAACAAACCTGGCACTTTCTTAAATAACCATAGCTTTCAATAGGACATAAAACACAAACAAACTTTGCACATTTTTAAATGACCATAGCTGTCAATAGGACATAAAACACAAACAAACCTGGCATGTCCTTAAATGACCATAGCTATCAATAGGACATAAAACACAAACGAACCTGACACGTCCTTAAATGACCAAAGCTGTCAAATGGACATAAAACACAAACAAACTTGGCATGTCCGTAAATGGCCATAGCTGTCAATTGGACATAATACACAAACGACCTTGGCACGTCCTTAAATGACCGTAGTTGTCAATATGACATAAATCACAAACAAATATTGCATATTCTTCAATAACCATAGCTGTAAATAGGACATCAAACATAAACAAAATCTGGACCTTCCTTAAATGAACAAAGCTATCACTAGGGTGTAAAACACAAACAAACCTGGCACGACCTTTAATAACCAGAGCTTTTAGAAAGACATAAAACAAAAAAAAACCTATCACATTCTTAAATGACCAAAGCTGTCAATTAGACATAAAACACAAACAAACCTGGCACGTCTCTAAATGACCGTAGTTTGCAATAGGACATAAAACACAAACAAACTTTGCACATTTTTAAATGACCATAGCTGTCAATTAGACATAAAACACAAACAAACCTGACATGTCCTTAAATGACCATAGCTGTCAATAGGACATAAAACACAAACAAACCTGGCACGTCCTTAAATAACTATAAATGTTAATCTGACATCAAACACAAACAAACCTGGCACTTTCTTAAATAACCATAGCTTTCAATAGGACATAAAACACAAACAAACTTTGCACATTTTTAAATGACCATAGCTGTCAGTAGGACATAAAACACAAACAAACCGGGCATGTCCTTAAATGACCATAGCTGTCAATAGGACATAAAACACAAATGAACCTATCATATCCTTAAATAACTATCAATGTTAATCTGAAATCAAACACAAACAACCCTTGCATGTCCTTAAATAACCATAGTTGTCAATAGGACATAAAACAGAAACAAACCTTGCACTTTCTTAAATAATCATAGTTGTCAATAGGACATAAAACACAAACAAACCTGGCACGTCTTTAAATAACTATAAATGTTAATCTGACATCAAACACAAACAAACCTGGCACTTTCGTAAATAACCATAGCTTTCAATAGGACATAAAACACAAACGAACTTGGCAAATCCTTAAATGACCATATTTGTCAATACGACATAAAACACAAACAAACCTGGCACGTGCTTCAATGGCCATAGCTGTCAATAGGACATAAAACACAAACAAACCTGGCACGTCTTCAAATAACTATAAATGTTAATCTGACATCAAACATAAACAAACCTGACACGTCCTTAAATGACCATAGCTGTCAATAGGACATACAACACAAACAAACCTGGCATGTCCGTAAATGGCCATAGCTGTCAATAGGACATAAAACGCAAACAAACCTGGCACGTCTTCAAATAACTATAAATGTTAATCTGACATCAAACACAAACAAACCTGACACGTCCTTCAATGGCCATAGCTGTCAATAGGACATAAAACACAAACAAACCTGGCACGTCTTCAAATAACTATAAATGTTAATCTGACATCAAACACAAACAAACCTGACACGTCCTTAAATGACCATAGCTATCAACAGGACATAAAACACAAACAAACCTGGCATGTCCGTAAATGGCCATAGCTGTCAATAGGACATAAAACACAAACAAACCTGGCATGTCCGTAAATGGCCATACCTGTCAATTGGACATAAAACACAAACGAACTTGGCACGTCCTTAAATGACCGTAGTTGTCAATATGACATAAATCATAAACAAACCTGGCCCATTCTTAAATAACCATAGCTGTCTATAGGACATAAAACACAAACAAACCTGGCACGTCTCTAAATGATCGTAGTTTTCAATAGGACAAAAAACACAAACAAACTTTGCACATTTTTAAATGACCATAGCTGTCAATTAGACATAAAACACAAACAAACCTGACATGTCCTTAAATGACCATAGCTGTCAATAGGACATAAAACACAAACAAACCTGGCACGTCCTTAAATAACTATAAATGTTAATCTGACATCAAACACAAACAAACCTGGCACTTTCTTAAATAACCATAGCTTTCAATAGGACATAAAACACAAACAAACCTGGCACGTCCTTAAATAACTATAAATGTTAATCTGACATCAAGCACAAACAAGCCTTGCTTTTTCTTAAATGACCATAGCTGTCAATAGGACATACAACACAAACAAACCTGGCATGTCCTTCAATGGCCATAGCTGTCAATAGGACATAAAACACAAACAAACCTGGCACGTCTTCAAATAACTATAAATGTTAATCTGACATCAAACACAAACAAACCTGACACGTCCGTAAATGGCCATAGCTGTCAATTGGACATAAAACACAAACGAACTTGGTACGTCCTTAAATGACCGTTGTTGTCAATATGACATAAATAATAAACAAACCTGGCCCATTCTTAAATAACCATAGCTGTCAATAGGACATAAAACATAAACAAACCTGGACCGTCCTTAAATGACCAAAGATATATCTAGGGTGTAAAACACAAACAAACCTGGCACGACCATTAATAACCAGAGCTTTTAGTAAGACACAAAACAGAAACAAACCTATCACATCCTTAAATGACCAAAGCTGTCAATTGGACATAAAACACAAACAAACCTGGCATGTCCTTAAATGACCATAGCTGTCAATAGGACATCAAACATAAACAAAATCTGGACCTTCCTTAAATGAACAAAGCTATCACTAGGGTGTAAAACACGAACAAACCTGGCACGACCTTTAATAACCAGAGCTTTTAGAAAGACATAAAACATAAAAAAAACTATCACATCCTTAAATGACCAAAGCTGTCAATTAGACATAAAACACAAACAAACCTGGCACGTCTCTAAATGATCGTAGTTTTCAATAGGACATAAAACACAAACAAACTTTGCACATTTTTAAATGACCATAGCTGTCAATTAGACATAAAACACAAACAAACCTGATATGTCCTTAAATGACCATAGCTGTCAATAGGATATAAAACACAAACAAACCTGGCACGTCCTTAAATAACTATAAATGTTAATCTGACATCAAACACAAACAAACCTGGCAATTTCTTAAATAACCATAGCTTTCAATAGGACATAAAACACAAACAAACTTTGCACATTTTTAAATGACCATAGCTGTCAATAGGACATAAAACACAAACAAACCTGGCATGTCCTTAAATGACCATAGCTATCAATAGGACATAAAACACAAACGAACCTGACACGTCCTTAAATGACCAAAGCTGTCAATTGGACATAAAACACAAACAAACTTGGCATGTCCGTAAATGGCCATAGCTGTCAATTGGACATAATACACAAACGACCTTGGCACGTCCTTAAATGACCGTAGTTGTCAATATGACATAAATCACAAACAAATATTGCATATTCTTCAATAACCATAGCTGTCAATAGGACATCAAACATAAACAAAATCTGGACCTTCCTTAAATGAACAAAGCTATCACTAGGGTGTAAAACACAAACAAACCTGGCACGACCTTTAATAACCAGAGCTTTTAGAAAGACATAAAACAAAAAAAAACCTATCACATTCTTAAATGACCAAAGCTGTCAATTAGACATAAAACACAAACAAACCTGGCACGTCTCTAAATGACCGTAGTTTGCAATAGGACATAAAACACAAACAAACTTTGCACATTTTTAAATGACCATAGCTGTCAATTAGACATAAAACACAAACAAACCTGACATGTCCTTAAATGACCATAGCTGTCAATAGGACATAAAACACAAACAAACCTGGCACGTCCTTAAATAACTATAAATGTTAATCTGACATCAAACACAAACAAACCTGGCACTTTCTTAAATAACCATAGCTTTCAATAGGACATAAAACACAAACAAACTTTGCACATTTTTAAATGACCATAGCTGTCAGTAGGACATAAAACACAAACAAACCTGGCATGTCCTTAAATGACCATAGCTGTCAATAGGACATAAAACACAAATGAACCTATCATATCCTTAAATAACTATCAATGTTAATCTGAAATCAAACACAAACAAACCTTGCATGTCCTTAGATAACCATAGTTGTCAATAGGACATAAAACAGAAACAAACTTTGCACTTTCTTAAATAATCATAGTTGTCAATAGGACATAAAACACAAACAAACCTGGCACGTCTTTAAATAACTATAAATGTTAATCTGACATCAAACACAAACAAACCTGGCACTTTCTTAAATAACCATAGCTTTCAATAGGACATAAAACACAAACGAACTTGGCAAATCCTTAAATGACCATATTTGTCAATACGACATAAAACACAAACAAACCTGGCACGTGCTTCAATGGCCATAGCTGTCAATAGGACATAAAACACAAACAAACCTGGCACGTCTTCAAATAACTATAAATGTTAATCTGACATCAAACATAAACAAACCTGACACGTCCTTAAATGACCATAGCTGTCAATAGGACATACAACACAAACAAACCTGGCATGTCCTTCAATGGCCATAGCTGTCAATAGGACATAAAACACAAACAAACCTGGCATGTCCGTAAATGGCCATACCTGTCAATTGGACATAAAACACAAACGAACTTGGCACGTCCTTAAATGACCGTAGTTGTCAATATGACATAAATCATAAACAAACCTGGCCCATTCTTAAATAACCATAGCTGTCTATAGGACATAAAACACAAACAAACCTGGCACGTCTCTAAATGATCGTAGTTTTCAATAGGACATAAAACACGAACAAACTTTGCACATTTTTAAATGACCATAGCTGTCAATTAGACATAAAACACAAACAAACCTGACATGTCCTTAAATGACCATAGCTGTCAATAGGACATAAAACACAAACAAACCTGGCACGTCCTTAAATAACTATAAATGTTAATCTGACATCAAACACAAACAAACCTGGCACTTTCTTAAATAACCATAGCTTTCAATAGGACATAAAACACAAACAAACCTGGCATGTCCGTAAATGGCCATAGCTGTCAATTGGACATAAAACACAAACGAACTTGGTACGTCCTTAAATGACCGTAGTTGTCAATATGACATAAATAATAAACAAACCTGGCCCATTCTTAAATAACCATAGCTGTCAATAGGACATAAAACATAAACAAACCTGGACCGTCCTTAAATGACCAAAGATATCTATAGGGTGTAAAACACAAACAAACCTGGCACGACCATTAATAACCAGAGCTTTTAGTAAGACACAAAACAGAAACAAACCTATCACATCCTTAAATGACCAAAGCTGTCAATTAGACATAAAACACAAACAAACCTGGCATGTCCTTAAATGACCATAGCTGTCAATAGGACATCAAACATAAACAAAATCTGGACCTTCCTTAAATGAACAAAGCTATCACTAGGGTGTAAAACACAAACAAACCTGGCACGACCTTTAATAACCAGAGCTTTTAGAAAGACATAAAACAAAAAAAAAACTATCACATCCTTAAATGACCAAAGCTGTCAATTAGACATAAAACACAAACAAACCTGGCACGTCTCTAAATGATCGTAGTTTTCAATAGGACATAAAACACAAACAAACTTTGCACATTTTTAAATGACCATAGCTGTCAATTAGACATAAAACACAAACAAACCTGACATGTCCTTAAATGACCATAGCTGTCAATAGGACATAAAACACAAACAAACCTGGCACGTCCTTAAATAACTATAAATGTTAATCTGACATCAAACACAAACAAACCTGGCACTTTCTTAAATAACCATAGCTTTCAATAGGACATAAAACACAAACAAACTTTGCACATTTTTAAATGACCATAGCTGTCAATAGGACATAAAACACAAACAAACCTGGCATGTCCTTAAATGACCATAGCTGTCAATAGGACATAAAACACAAACGAACCTATCATATCCTTAAATAACTATCAATGTTAATCTGAAATGAAACACAAACAAACTTTGCACTTTCTTAAATAACCATAGTTGTCAATAGGACATAAAACAGAAACAAACCTTGCACTTTCTTAAATAATCATAGTTGTCAATAGGACATAAAACACAAACAAACCTGGCACGTCTTTAAATAACTATAAATGTTAATCTGACATCAAACACAAACAAACCTGGCACTTTCTTAAATAACCATAGCTTTCAATAGGACATAAAACACAAACGAACTTGGCAAATCCTTAAATGACCATATTTGTCAATACGACATAAAACACAAACAAACCTGGCACGTCCTTAAATGACCAAAGCTGTCAATAGGACATAAAACACAAACAAACCTGGCACGTCCTTAAATGACCAAAGCTGTCAATAGGACATAAAACACAAACAAACCTGGCACGTCCTTAAATAACTATAAATGTTAATATGACATAAAACACAAACAAACCTTGCTTTTTCTTAAATGACCATAGCTGTCAATAGGACATACAACACAAACAAAGCTGGCATGTCTTTCAATGGCCATAGCTGTCAATAGGACATAAAACACAAACAAACCTGGCACGTCTTCAAATAACTATAAATGTTAATCTGACATCAAACACAAACAAACCTGGCACGTCCTTAAATGACCATAGCTATCAATAGGACATAAAACACAAACAAACCTGGCATGTCCGTAAATGGCCATAGCTGTCAATTGGACATAAAACACAAACGAACTTGGCACGTCCTTAAATGACCGTAGTTGTCAATATGACATAAATCACAAACAATCTTTGCACATTCTTAAATAACCATAGCTGTAATTAGGACATAAAACTCAAACAAACCTGACACGTCCTGAAATAACTATAAATGTTAATCTGAAATCAAACACAAACAAACCTTGCACTTTCTTAAAGAACCATAGTTGTCAATTGGACATAAAACACAAACAAACCTGGCACGTCCTTAAATAACCATAGCTTTCAATAGGACATCAAACACAAACGAACTTGGCAAGTCCTTAAATGACCATATTTGTCAATAGGCCATAAAACATAAACAAACCTGGCATGCCCTTAAATAACCAGAGTTGTTTATAGGACATAAAACACAAACGAACCTGACATATCCATAAACAGCCATAGCTGTCAAATGGACATAAAACACAAACAAACCTGAAACGTCCTTAAATGACCATAGTTGTCAATAGGACATAAAACGCAAACAAACCTGGCATGTCCGTAAATGGCCATAGCTGTCAATTGGACATAAAACACAAACGAACTTGGCACGTCCTTAAATGACCGTTGTTGTCAATAGGACATAAAACACAAACAAACCTGGCATGTCCGTAAATGGCCATAGCTGTCAATAGGACATAAAACACAAACGACCTTGGCACGTCCTTAAATGACCATAGCTGTCAATATGACATAAATCATAAACAAACCTATCACATCCTTAAATGATCAAAGCTGTCAATTGGACATAAAACACAAACAAACCTGGCATGTCCTTAAATGACCATAGCTGTCAATAGGACATAAAACACAAACTAACCTATCATATTCTTAAATAACTATAAATGTTAATCTGACATCAAACACAAACAAACCTGGCACTTTCTTAAATGACCATAGCTGTCAATAGGACATAAAACAGAAACAAACCTATCATATCCTTAAATAACTATAAATGTTAATCTGACATCAAACACAAACAAACCTGGCACTTTCTTAAATGACCATAGCTGTCAATAGGACATAAAACACAAACAAACCTAGACTTTCCTTAAATAAATATAACTAATAATAGGACATAAAACACAAACAAACCTTGCCACATCCTTAAATAATCATATCTGTCAATCGGGCATAAGACACAAACAAACCTGGCACGTCCTTAAATAATCATAGCTGTTAATAGGGCATAAGACACAAACAAACCTGGCACGTCCTTAAATAATCATAGCTGTCAATAGGACATAAAACACATACAAACCTGGCACGTCCTTAAATAAACATAGCTGTCAATAGGACATAAAACACAAACAAACCTGGCATGTCCGTAAATGGCCATAGCTGTCAATTAGACATAAAACACAAACGAACTTGGCACGTCCCTAAATGACCGTAGTTGTCAATATGACATAAATCACAAACAAACCTTGCACATTCTTAAATAACCATAGCTGTAAATAGGACATAAAACACAAACAAACCTAGACTGTCCTTAAATAAATATAACTGTTAATTTCACATAAAACACAAACAAACCTGGCACATTCTCAAATAACAGTAGTTGTCAATAGGACATAAAACACAAACAAACCTGGCATGTCCCTAAATGGCCAGAGCCGCCAATTTGACATAAAACACAAACAAACCTGGCACGTTCATAAATGACCATAGCTGTCAAAAGGACATAAATCACAAACAAACCTGGCATGTCCCTAAATGGCCAGAGCCGCCAATTGCACATAAAACAAACCTGGACCTTCCTTAAATGACCAAAACTATCACTAGGGTGTAAAACAGAAACAAACCTGGCACGACCTTTAATAACCAGAGCTTTTAGTAAGACCTAAAACAGAAACAAACCTATCACATTCTTAAATGACCAAAGCTGTCAATTGGACATAAAACACAAACAAACCTGGCATGTCCTTAAATGACCATAGCTGTCAATAGGACATAAAACACAAACGAACCTATCATATCCTTAAATAACTATAAATGTTAATCTGATATCAAACACCAACGAACCTGGCACTATCTTAAATGACCATAGCTGTCAATAGGACATAAAACACAAACAAACCTTGCACATCCTTAAATAAACATAGCTGTATATTGGACATAAAACACAAACAAACCTGGCATGTCCTTAAATGACCAGAGCTATCAATAGGGTGTCAAACACAAACAAACCTGGCACGTTCTTAAATGACTATAGCTATCAATAGGGTATAAAACACAAACAAACCCGGCATGTTCTTAAAAGACCATAGCTGTCAATAGGACATCAAACAAAAACGAACTTGGACCGTCCGTAAATGGCCATAGCTGTCAATAGGACATAAAACACAAACGAACCTGGCATGTCCTAAAATAACCAAAGCTATCAATAGGGTTGTAAATCACAAACAAACATGGCACGCCCTTAAATAACAAGAGCTGTAAATAGGACATAAAACACAAACAAACATGACACGTCCTTAAATGACCATAGCTGTCAAAAGGAAATAAAACATTAACAAACCTGGCACGTCCTTAAATAACTATAACTAATAATATGACATAAAACACAATAAACCTAGCACGTCCTTAAATCAGCAGAGATTTTAGTAAGACATAAAACAGAAACAAACCTGGACCTTCCTTAAATTACCAAAGCTATCACTAGGGTGTAAACACAAACAAACCTGGCACGACCTTTAATAACCAGAGCTTTTAGTCAGACATAAAACAGAAACAAACCTGGCACGTCCTTAAATGACCGTAGTTTTCAATAGGACAAAAAACACAAACAAACCTGACATGCCCTTAAATAACCAGAGCTGCTTATAGGACATAAAACACAAACGAACCTGACATATCCGTAAATGGCCATAACTGTCAATTGGACATAAAACACAAACGAACTTGGCATGTCCTTAAATGACCATAGCTATCAATAGGACATAAAACACAAACAAACCTGGCATGTCCGTAAATGGCCATAGCTGTCAATTGGACATAAAACACAAACGAACTTGGCACGTCCTTAAATAACCATAGCTTTTAATAGGACATCAAACACAAACGAACTTGGACGTCCTTAAATGACCATATTTGTCAATATGACATAAATCACAAACAAACCTTGCACATTCTTAAATAACCAAAGCTGTCAATAGGACATAAAACATCAACAAACCTGGACCGTCCTTAAATAAATATAACTGTTAATTTCACATAAAACACCTGGACTTCCTTAAATGACCAAAACTATCACTAGGACATAAAACACAAACAAACCTAGCACGTCCTTAAATTACCAGAGATTTTAGCAAGACATAAAACATAAACAAACCTATCACATTCTTAAATGACCAAAGCTGTCAATTGGACATAAAACACAAACAAACCTCGCACGTCCTTAAATGACCATAGCTGTCAATAGGACATAAAACACAAACGAACCTATCATATCCTTAAATAACTATAAATGTTAATCTGACATCAAACACAAACAAACCTGGTACGTCCTTAAATGACCATAGTTTTCAAAAGGACATAAAACACACACAAACCTGGCACATTCGTTCATAACCATAGCTGTCAATAGGACATAAAACACAAACAAACCTCGCACGTCCTTAAATGACCATAGCTGTCAATTGGACATAAAACACAAACGAACCTATCATATCCTTAAAAACCTATAAATGTTAATCTGACATCAAACACAAACAAACCTGGCACGTCCTTAAATGACCATAGTTTTCAAAAGGACATAAAACACACACAAACCTGGCACATTCGTTCATAACCATAGCTGTCAATTGGACATAAGACACAAACAAACCTTGCACGTCCTTTTTTAACAAGAGCTGTTAATAGGACATAAAACACATACAAACCTGGCACGTCCTTAAATAATCATAGCTGTCAATAGGACATAAAACAAATTTGGACTGTCCTTAAATTATCATAGCTGTCAATATAATATAACGTACAAACAAACCTGGCACTTGCCATAAAACACAAACAAACCCATCATATCCTTAAATGACCGTAGTTGCCGATAGGACATAAAACACAAACAAACCTGGCACTTTCTTAAATAACCAAAGCTGTCAATAGGACATAAAATACAAACAAACCTGGCATGTCCTTACATGACCATAGCTATTTAAGGGTGTAAAACACAAACAAACCTGGCACGTTCTTAAATAACAAAAGCTGTTAATAGGATATAAAACACAAACGAACCTAACGCGTTCTTAAATAACCATTATATAGATGTTAATAGGACATAAAACACAAACAATCCTTTCACGACCTTAAAGAACCATAACTGTTAATAGGACATGAAACACAAACGAACTGGCACGCACTCAAATTACCATAGCTATTGATAGGACATGAAACAGAAACAAACTGTCACATTCTTAAATGACCATAGTTGTCAATATGGCATAAAACACAAACAAACCTAGCATTTTCTAAAATGACTGTAGTTGGCAAAAGGGTGTAAAACACTAACAAACCTGGCACATTCTTAAATGACCATAGCTGTCAATAGGACATAAAACACAAACAAACCTGGCATGTCCTTAACTGACTGTAGCTGTCAATACAACATAAAACACAAACAAACCTGGACCGTCTTTAAATGACCATAGCTGTCAATAGGACATAAACACATATAAACCTGGCACGTTCTTTAATGATCATACATCAGCTGTTAATAGGAAATAAGACATAAACAAATCTAGCATGTCCTTAAATGACCATAGCTGACAATAGGAATTGAAACACGAATAAACCAAACTTTACATAACAATGGATGTAACGTTTTTATTGATTAAGAGTTATTTATATACTCTTTGTGTGTCTCTTGAATTATTGTCTTCTCCACCGGTAAACTGTTTTTGTGTTTGTTTGTTGTGTTTGTTTTTCCCTTTTAATTATGTTTATGTAATATTGTTATTTGGTTGCCCCTAGCATCACTGACGAGTCCCAGAAGGATGTTACAGGTGTATGATGAAGTTAAATTATTTTCTTTGGCATACTGTATCTATTGATAAATTTAAAAGGTCAGCATGTGTGTGTGTGTTACATCATCTAAGGATGTTGTTTCCTATGCTGGAATACGTTTGTTTGCTTGTTTCATAGCAAAAAAAAAACCACAAATTAAACAAGACAAACATAACTATGTGTGTTCTGTTTGTTTATATTCAGAGCAATATTAGGTTATTGGGTACGTCTTGAATTATCGTCCACCTGTTGGCTGGTTTTTAATTATGTATATGTTTGTTTTTATACAGAGCAATATTAGATTAGTGGGTATGTTTTGAATTATTGTCCACCTGTTGGCTGTTTTTGATTTATGTCTGTTTGTTTTTATATTCACTATTTCTGTCAGTAAATCCTGCTTATTGTTTAACAGTCATTATATTGTTATTGTTATTTTTGTTTGGTTTACTATCTAAGGGTGTTGTTTACTTTCCTTGAATAAAGGAGGGCTGTCAATTAGGGCCTTCTGGTCATTCATGTCATGATCACCTATCCCAAAGGTGTTCATATCCGAAAAATAGAATTTATCAAAAAGACATTGTAGCTACCAGAGGGCCGAAATTGGCACCCTTTCTTTTTTTCATGGCTCGTTTTCACCTTTTACTTCCATACAGTTGTTGACACAAATCGTGCCATAACAACCAGGAAGTTTATCTGATAGGAATCAAAATACAACGGTGTAAACATTGAAATTTGAATTCAAAGTTGAATCAATGAAAGACAAAGCTAAAAGGAAGCTTTCTTATAAATGCGTTGCAATTTGTACCTATGATTATTGATAACTTCACAGTATTAAATATTGCACTTGGTTATATGCACGGCTTAATACAATACCGATAACAAAACTGATGTTGTATGATTGATCTAGGTAAAAATGAAAAGTACATACCATGTAAGAATCTGAGGATATCAAGAATTAAGCGAGGTAGAATCTAGAAACCTCTGGTGATGCACGTTATCTTGGCTTCTAGCGGGTGAAATGTCCTCCATTCTCATTCTTGAACATCGCCCGGGAGGACGCCATTGTAGAGTCACTGTAGAGGACTGCTGCGTTACAATTCTTGGTACCCTGCAAGACAAATAACACTGTGTGTAGGGTCGAATGTGGATTTAAATAAAGCCAAAATTTATGTTTTATGTATACGTAAAACGTATACGTCCCACTTATACTTCGTTGAGTGATTTGTGAGGGTAAAATGACGTAAGGTACAGTGTGATGTACACCTTGTATCGTTTCTTTGAGGGTAAAATGACATACGGTACAGTGTGGTGTAAACCGTGTATGATTTCTGTGAGTGTAAAATGACGTACGTTACAGTGCGATGTACACCTTGTATGGTTTATGTGAGGGTAAAATGACGTACGGTACAGTGTGCTGTACACCTTGTATGATTTCTGTGAGTGTAAAATGACGTACGATATCGTGTAGTGTATACCTTGTATGATTTCTGTGAGTGTAAAATGACGTACGGTACAGTGTGGTGTAAACCTTGTATTGTTTTTGTGACCGAAAAAGACGTACGGTACAGTGTGCACCTTGTATGATGTATATGAGTGTAAAATTACCTACATTTTAGTGTGGTATGCACCTTGTATGGTTTATGTAATCGTCAACTGACATATGGGTATAGTATCGTGTACAAGACCATCTTATCATAAGATATGACTTATACGTGTGTAATTGTTACTCGTGTTTATACAATATAATCACGAGGAAAACACTGTAACACAGATAGACAAAGTTGTGAGCAATACTCTCCAAGCCAACAACTCAACGTATACCTTCCCACTTTGTGAAATGGACTTTGACGGGGATTCATATCAATAACTTTAAATATCATTGAGAACCACGTTGAGTTTGGTCGATCGCGTCTATGTATTAAGTTAATGTCTTAAAGCTTACCTTGCGTAACAGCTAGTCTCAATTTCCAGTTAAAGCATTTAAATGCTACCATTATAAAACGCCAGACGTAAATGAATCATTGTTCTTGATATCTGATTTAAACATAAAATACTACCTACATGTAAACATGCTTCAGTATTACAAAAATTAAATATACCGTTTAATGAGCAAGACGCCGATGACCTACCTTGTTTAAAACTACAAAAGGATCTTTATAAGCAACGTTTTATCGCTGGCTATGTTAATTGCTCGATCAAGCCTTAAACAAAACTTCTTACTGCCATTTTGGTATCATTGAATCAGGGCTTCAGTCTTCAGATGAATTTTGAGCAACCCTTCTTAAAACTCTTATTGGAACACTGTATACTCCAAAGGTGGAGTTCACGGGATGTGGATTTTGAAAAAGACTCGAAAGATCTTTTGATCAATTTTTAGCAACCCTTCTTAAAAAAAAATTTTTTTTCGATCTAAGTACTTGGTTTTTCCATCCAGTACACTACCAAATATACCTCATACAAAACTGAAAGGACGATCTTTCGGTAGGAGAGGAGGTTTTTTTTTTGCAAAAAAAAGGCAAACTTCGATATAGTGTTTATGGTGGTGAGCTATCTTGGGACATACTTTGTGAAAAATACAACAAAAGCAAAGATAAAATATGCTGAAGAAGATATAGTACGAGGTTGAATTTATGGAAGAGCTTATCAGGACTGGTAGCAAAAACTTTGTCGAATATTTCAATTTCACTTTCAGATATATCGCAAATGTGTTGTCTTTATACAACAAGAAGTTTGCTGACCATGTGAATCGTATACACTTTTCTGACTTGAAATAAAGTACACAACAGACTATTCAACATCAGCTGCTTACCGCGATCTCTATTTTAACTATGACCAACATTGACAACTTACTAATAAGCAATACGATAAACGAGGCAATTTCTGTTTTCCGATCGTGAACTTTCCATTTCTTGATAATAACTTCCCTGCTTCTGCAACATATGATGTCTACATGTCGCAGTTGATTCGATATTCTAGGGTGTGCTCTAAATATTTAGATATCGAGATTTCCGTTATCGATGTCGACGTCTGACAAACAAACTAACAAAACAGCGATTCGAGAGATGCAGGTTGATCAGTCTTATGGTCGCAATCTTTGTCTCATTGAGAAATATTTGTGTTTTTGCGTGATATGAAGATGGACGTTTTTGAATGTTTACTTGTTTGGATGGAGAATGATGGCTCAGTTCTGACTTTGAGAATAATACACTTATTAGTAGGTTGTCAATGTTGGTCATAGTTAAAGAAGAGATCGCGGATTCCAATGGGCACTAACTGTGCACCACTTTTGGCTGACTTGTTTTTGTTTTCAGACGAGGCTGAAGTTGTCGAGAGGCTTATCAGGACGGGTAGGGTAACAAAAACCTTGCCAAATTTTTCAATTTCACTTTCAGGTATATCGACGATGTGTTGTCTATAAACAACAAGGAGTTTGCTGACCTAGTCGATCGTATATACCCTACTGAACTTGAAATTAAAGACACAACAGACTCTCCTACATCAGCTTCTTACCTAGATCTTAACTTAAACTATGACCAACACAGGCAAATTACTATTAAGCTGTATGATAAACGTGACGATTTCGATTTTCCGATTGTGAACTTTCCCTTTCTTGATAGTAACATCCCTGCTTCTCCATCCTATGGTGTTAACATGTCGCAGTTGATTCGTTATTCTAGGGCTTGATCTGAATATCGCGATTTTCGTGATAAATGTCGACTGCTGACGAACAAACTTACGGCACAGGGATTCGAGAAATGCAGGTTGATGAAGACTATGGGCAAGTTTCATGGTCGCCATCTTGATATCATCGAAAATATTCTGTATCTTTGTGTGATATAAAGATGGACGTTTTTGAGTTTGCTTGTTAGTGTGTTTACTTGTTGTGATGACATTGATGACTTGAATCTCATTTTGAGGATTGATGCTTACTTGGATGTGACCAAGATTTACATGGCGGGTGTCGTCGATGAAGCAGAAGACGCTTACTCTTCCGGAACACCTGGTCTTATTCTCTTGTGCTTTTACGAGAGTCTCCATGTAAATCTTGCCTTTTTTCCTATTTTGCCCCTAGTTTAATCGATTTTGAGTTCGGATTATGGTTTTGTTGACGCTTTGGTGTTCACTGATTTTTTTATAGATATTACCCGTAGACCATCCCACATGACAAAAGAGAACAGAGCTGGCACTAGATCACCCTAGTTTGAGTAGAGAAAATAGTACTAAACCCTCTCTTAGATGACAGTGCTCCAATGATGACTTGGTTCTCCTTTTGAAGATGGATGTTCACTTGGATGTGACCAAGATTTACACGGTGCTGTCGATGAAGCAGAAGACGCTTACTCTTCCGGAACACCTGGGTTTATTCTCTTGTACTATTATAATGGTGTCCATGTAAATCTGTCCTTGTCTTAATATGTTGCCCCTAGTTTAATCGATTTTGAGTTCGGATTATGATTTTGTTGACGCTTCGGTGTTCTCTATTTTTGAAGCAAGATAGAAATGGAGCAATGACATGGCATCGGTAAAAGTGCTAATAAATAAGGGACTCTGGCAGCCATATTGGATGTCCGAAACAAATCAGAATAAAAAGCTTCATTGAATTCGTACTAACTGTTTAAGAATAGTTGACGGAAACCTCCCTTGTGAAAAACCAGAAGAAAAAATATTATAAGTAAAAGAAATAAGAAACTTAGTAAACACAATATGCATCTACCCCCATCCCCACCCCTACTACACTCATCCACTTTTGTCTAAAGGAAATGAAAAATCCCTTATGTTTCAATAGCGACAGCAAATTACTTCAGGTTTTTTAGGTATCATTAGCAGAAACCCTCGATTCTGTATGACAAGCCAAATGTTCAGAAGCTCATGATAGCGTGGCTTATTATTTACATTATTGTTAGCATGCTATGATATGAGAAAAACAGATATGTTGCGTTAAATTGAAATATTGAACAAATTTTGATCAAGTCTACTATCAACATATATTCTTTCAAAGGCAATCACAGTAATATTAAAATGTATAAGCTATTCTGTAACACACAAATGTTTCGTAAGTCTTATACAACAGCCTGAGACTACCGGTAAAAAAGAAGGGGATGCAAAAACTTCTTCTTTGATGTATGTAGAAATACCAGTGCAATAAATGCATTCAATTATTTTTTCTACAGTATGGTGTAAACAAATAAAAACATATGGTGTGTATACAAATGAAAACAATACAATATGTGTTCTTATCAGAATCCCATCTCAAGTTTCCGGTGGGTATTACAATCCTATCATTTGTTTTGTGACATGTAGGCGGATGTATTTTTTATCTGTTACATATGTGCGCCTTTTCCCATTAAATTTAAAATTTCTAATATCAAAAATGAATGTTAAAAATAAGTATGTACTTTTCTTTTGGATTCCTTTTAAAAATTTCTGTATTAATGACAATTGCTTTGTTTGCAAATCTCAAACAAATCATACTAACACAATGGTTAACAAATTAGTTTTTTTAGTTCAAAGCCTTGCGAATAACTCTTACTTAAGAATAGTCAAACTTGAAGTTATCTAATATCAGATTTCTTGTCGACAGTCACTTGAATAGACATATCGGAATGTTTTATTTAAATAACTCTGTCTATTATATATACAGTAACCATTATGCTTTGGTTCAGCTCCGTTGGTTCCATGGCTGCCAAAACTTGAGTTAATTACTCTTTGCAATTACGTAGACTTATAGCCAGTATATATACATAAACATAAGCAGACACTCTCGTCACCCAAGTAATTTTTGAAAAGCTATTCAACGTGAATACCAATATATAGCACAAAGTAAAATAGCCTTTCGTCTGTACCAACCCAGAGTATCTTCAACTTATTTCCGAAAAAAATGTAACTATTTTTCATGGATTGTCATCAAACTTCTCATACTTGTACAGAATCAAAATATTTTCGACATGTTCAAGTTTCAGGGTTGTCAGGTCAATGTCACTGTTGAGATTAATAGAAAATAATTGTCAGCACTCTAGTAGTTTTGTTTCGCCATGGACTTTCATCAAACTGCACATACTTATTAAAAATCAAAATATCTTATTATTCAATTTTATTTAAATAATATTTTGTGATTGGAGTCCAAGGAAAACCCTGTTTACACAGCTTATCTGCAGAAACATTAAAACCATTTTCGTCGTAACAGTTAAACAATGTTCTCCTTACTTTGTCTGAACAAACACTGCCGCATTGCTATGGTACCTGTACATTTTCAGCTGATACGTTCGGTCATGCCGAAAGTTTTACTATTTACTGTTAGATCACAAATGTCATGCCGAAAGTTTTACTATTTACTGTTAGATCACAAATGTCATGCCGAAAGTTTTACTATTTACTGTTAGATCACAAATGTCATTAAAGTTTTACTATTTACTGTTACATCACAAATGTCATGCCGAAAGTTTTACTATTTACTGTTAGATCACAAATGTCATGCCGAAAGTTTTACTATTTACTGTTAGATCACAAATGTCATGCCGAAAGTTTTACTATTTACTGTTTGATCACAAATGTCATGCCGAAAAGTTTACTATTCACTGTTAGATCACAAATGTCATGCCGAAAGTTTTACTATTTACTGTTAGATCACAAATGTCATGCCGAAAGTTTTACTATTTACTGTTTGATCACAAATGTCATGCCGACAGTTTTACTATTTACTGTTAGATCACAAATGTCATGCCGAAAGTTTTACTATTTACTGTTAGATCACAAATGTCATGCCGAAAGTTTTACTATTTACTGTTAGATCACAAATGTCATGCCGAAAGCTTTACTATTTCTGTTAGATCAAAAATATCATGCCGCAAGTTTTACTATTTACTGTTAGATCACAAATGTCATGCCGAAAGTTTTACTATTTACTGTTAGATCACAAATGTCATGCCGAAAGTTTTACTATTTACTGTTAGATCACAAATGTCATGCCGAAAGTTTTACTATTTACTGTTAGATCACAAATGTCATGCCGAAAGTTTTACTATTTACTGTTAGATCACAAATGTCATGCCGAAAGTTTTACTATTTACTGTTAGATCACAAATGTCATGCCGAAAGTTTTACTATTTACTGTTTGATCACAAATGTCATGCCGACAGTTTTACTATTTACTGTTAGATCACAAATGTCATGCCGAAAGTTTTACTATTTACTGTTAGATCACAAATGTCATGCCGAAAGTTTTACTATTTACTGTTAGATCACAAATGTCATGCCGAAAGTTTTACTATTTACTGTTAGATCACAAATGTCATGCCGAAAGTTTTACTATTTACTGTTAGATCACAAATGTCATGCCGAAAGCTTTACTATTTCTGTTAGATCAAAAATATCATGCCGCAAGTTTTACTATTTACTGTTAGATCACAAATGTCATGCCGAAACTTTTGAAGTATTTTGCACATTATGACGTCCTAGTACCTCTATGTACCCGACGTCGCATTTAACAACAATTTCTGAAATCAAAACACTTATATCATTTCAAGATTAGGTTTGCTCAACCTCAACATCTAAAAACAAAACATATCTTATCATCAAGTGAATTTTATCTCTGCATATTTGCATACTGCTTAGCTTTGACAAAAACAGATCTTAACAGTTCAATGCTTGGGGGGAGAGTTACATGATAATAATAATAATATACAACATTTGATATAGCGCCCTATCTAGCTAACATAAGCCTCTCTAAAGCGCTTTACAGTACATAAATATACCATTTTCATACAATCAATACAATTAACACATTCATTTCTATCATGTACAATTCTGAGGATTTCGCTGGAGCTGCCTGATCAGGCGCTAACTACTTGTCGTATACCACCTGGCTAATATCTCCATATGTGTGTATGTGTGCGTGTGTGTGCTGGAGATGAATTGTGTTCTGTTTGTAGTGGGACCGTGTTTTCAACGGCATCTTTTAGAGTGCCACCTCACTTGAATGCTACAGCACAGATACTGCAACACCCACCCCAGACCATTTTATTATCCACCTGGGTTGTTGGGCAGAAGAAAAACACTTTCTCTGAATGTTCCATGCGTATGACGGTTACGAGGATCGAACACCGGCCGCCTGCATGGAAGGCCGAAGTGTTAACCACTCGATCGATCCGCCAAAAATAATATTTGTAGTGCTTATGATAAACATACTAATAATAAGTGTACTTAAGAACCGTTCACGTTAACGTTATTAGAGACAATTTTCGTTGAATCATTGACATAGTGTGTTACCTTTATTAACACAGTCAAGTCCAAATATCAATTGAGATAATTCCCTATTGTGATACAACATCGGTGTAGTCACCTGAAGAACCATTTACTAGCACGATCATGTATTGTATTACGACCACGGTCGGCATTGTAATTCAGTAAAGCTCCATTTAACATTTTGAATGAGTTGTCTTTAAAATATTGTCCGCTATACAGTTACGTGGTGTACTGAATACATGTAGTCGGGCACAGTATAGAGTAAACCTATTAATAGTAAAATTGTTTTGACGGAACATCGGAATGTGACCCCTGAATAGACGTTAAAGTACACACACGTATATACACACGTTTGTATGTGTGCTGGAATGGTTGTAGTGTTGCAAGAGTTAATTCCCCTGAATTCTGTAATTCAGATGGATCCTTTGGGTATCCTTGTTATCCAAGGATTACGATCATCTACATGTACGCTCTCTCCACCCCTGGAATATATTTCAGCAAAACTGAAGGCACGCTCAGGTAAAAAAAAGACAACCTGACCATTCATTTATAGGCTGTATGCCTGTCCTTTGAAGATTACAAAGGGACCGCGACCGACTACAAAGCCTGTCAGTTTTTACCGTTATGTTACCACGAGATTATTTTGATGTACATCAAAAGGTCAAGCTAGTCCTCTTGTCTCATCAAGAAGGTGGTGCACACGGAGCCTTCAGTTTTGCCAAGACATATTCCAGGGGTGTAGAGAGCGTAGTGATCTTAACCCGTGGATATCGAGGATGTACTTCGCGAAGAACATTTAGCTTGGCGTGGTTTCAGCAACAGAGTACATTTCGTATTCCGAGTGATCTATTGCTATAGGAAGATAAAGACTCTCAATTACGCACGTCCTGACATGATACATATATTAGTACATATATATTAAATAGACCTATAGTCATCATGTTTTGTCAGTCGTCGATTGCCGTGCGTAAACTTTTCTAACATTTTAAACTTCTTCTGAAGTTTTATCTGTGGGATTTTACTAGACACTTTTCTGAAAGGATCACATTTCAACTTATCAAGTTCAACCGGTGCCATTGAGCTACGGTGAAGATATTGAGGAAAGGAAACCGACGTTCTTTTTCCCCCTCGTGAAAAAAAACAATATTTGATATAGCGGCCTTACACCTATACATCTATTCCAAACTTCACCTCAAGTTCACCGGCGAATTTGTGCTTTTACTTACCTTAAATGATCCTGACCATGAATTAGTCCAAAATCCAATATGGCCGCCAATTTTGAAAAAAAAAAAAAAAACTCATTTCTAACTTCTTCCTAGCTTCCACCAGTGCGATTGACCTCAAACATGCCTGAAATTAAATGAATTTAAAAGGTGCAGCACATATATATGTATGTGTAAGGTTCATCATTCCTGAGATGGTCCTGGATTAATGGTATTGTATGTCTCGTTCCAAAATCCAATATGGCTGCCATATGATCGCCGCCATTTTTAAAAAAAAACTCTTACCAAAATACACTTGAGTTATCGATAGGCTACCGTAAGGTGCATGCTCTGTCATAGCTAGATGACCGTTATAAGGCTCACAGGTTTCTCGTTTAATTTTTTATCTAATTATTTATCAATTTTGTTTAGGTCGGTCAATTATACGAAATATCTGTAAAATGTGGAAACAAAATACGATCGTATCTAGTTTAAAAAAACGCGCTAATTTCACAAAGACAAGTAAATATGGCAAGCCAACTTAACATTTATTCAAGGAGTAATGTCGTTTCTGTATTTTTCGAATTATATGAGATATCTCATATACATGTAATTATATAATCTTATATAATTAAATAAGATATATCATATAGCAAATGAGATATAAGTATATAAATATATATAACCCTGGTAAATACTAGCTGCAATATACCGCTCGGAGACGGAGATCTTCTCTTTAGCTCGATCGGTTGAGCGTAAGGCTAGTATACGTAGCCAGAGGTTCCGGGTTCGACTCCTAGCGGAGGCATTGAAATAATAATGACCTCTGTTACAATGGCGCCCAGGTAGGGACCCGGGAATGACATACACTAGGGATACTTGCAAAGGAATCCCTATGACCCCTGGAAAAATCGGGACGAGTTCTTTCCTAGAAGGGGAGTATGTGACCCTGTTAAATACTAGCTGCAATATACCGCTCGGCTAGAGCGATCTTCTCTTTAGCTCGATCGGTTGAGCGTAAGACTAGTAGCCAGAGGTTCCGGGTTCGACTCCTTGCGGAGGCATTGAAATAATAATGACCTCTGTTACATATAAAAGACAACTTACGTAAATAAGATAATATTTATACTATATCATATATCTTACATCGTATTTAAGATATCTCTTTTAATATATAAGATAGCTTATATAAAATATTTGATATCTTATATAATTGAAATATCGTTGCTATATTAAATATCTTATAAAGAATGAGATTTTGTGGCGTTGAAAGCCAGAGTCTAATTTCTCCCTAGTGTAGCCTCTGTTATGACATCATGTTTTCATTTTTCGTCAAGTTTGTGCTAAGCTATAATAAAAACTCACAAGTTATTTACCTTGCAAGGTCTGCATAAGGATTTGCCTACACACGTTGTATGTAAAAACAGGCAAATCGAACGTCCCTACGTAAACCAACGGGAGATTCCAGACGGGGAGCTTCATTTCGACACTTTGTTAATGTCTCGTTACTAATAAGATATCTTATGTTGTACGAGATTTTGATGATAGAAGGTATCTTATATAGCTATATGAGATATCTTATTTAGAAAAATAAATGAGATACCTCATATGCTATATGAGACATCGTATATAATAAATAAAATGTCTTCTAGATAATTAAATTGAATTTCTATATAAGATATCTCATATCGTATTTGAGATATCTTATATAACATTGTTTATCTAATAACCTGTATAAGATATATCATATGCTATATAAGATATTTCACATGCTATATAAGATATATCACATGCTATATAAGATATATCATATACTATATAAGATATCTCACATGCTATATAAGATATATCACATGCTATATAAGATATATCATATACTATATAAGATATCTCATATACTATATAAGATATATCACATGCTATATAAGATATATCATATACTATAAAAGATATCTCATATACTATATAAGATATATCACATGCTATATAAGATATATCATATACTATAAAAGATATCTCACATGCTATTTAAGCTATATCACATGCTATATAAGATATATCATATACTATATAAGATATCTCATATACTATATAAGATATATCACATGCTATATAAGATATATCATATACTATAAAAGATATCTCACATGCTATTTAAGCTATATCACATGCTATATAAGATATCTCACATGCTATATAAGAGATCTCACATGCTATATAAGATATATCACATGTTATATAAGATATATTTCATATGCTATATAAGATATATCACATGCTATATAAGATATATTTCATATGCTATATAAGATATATCACATGCCATATAAGATATAAATGTCGAGTTGGCTTGCCATAAGTTTCAGACTTGGATCTTAAACTGGTTGTCTCCTGAAAAATGGAAAAAATCTACCTTCGAAAATGGCATTCAATGAGAAAAAAGAGATCCAAGAGGGATCTTTGCTCTCGCCGTTTATGATATTGATTTGTTCTCAACAAGTTGGATGTTTCCCTCATTTCCTCCTACATGTATTTAATCTTAATCCTATGAAATTTAGTTTCTATTAAGAAATTTCAATAATAAACCCTTAATTGTTCAATCAAAGCTTTTCTGATCAGTCCTCAAATCAAAATACTAAGTAGTACATCGAAGGCTAATGAGCAATCTACTTATATACAATTTAAGTAAGACACATCAACTATTTTTTAAGATATTGCTATAAACTTATTTGTTAAAGGACGGATGGACCAACTAAAGACGAAGGGAAATTTGCATCATAATATGAGCTGCTAAAGTTATTTATAGAGCTCTACAATTCTACCCAACACTTCATGAGATTCTTAAGATTTGACTATGAAAATCTGAAAACGTAGTTGTTTTTGAGTTAATCAAAGTTAAACATGACAGGCATACCGTATGTGAGCGTAACCCCTGGATACCGAGGATGATTGGGGGATGGATCCCTCTATTGGTGAGATGAGGGACGGGTTCACAGTTGTAGCGCCAGCAGACTGGTCTTATTTGGTAAAGCGAGAACGCTGTGTATCGCACAATCCGACCACCCATCTAACCAGGTGTAGCACTGGGACGTAGGCGAAAGGCTTCCTTAAAGCTGCCCTTTAAATGTTTATGATGCTTTCGACGATAACTTTGTGTTGGTTATAATAGAGTGTATAAGTTAATGGTCCCGATATTATGTTATGAAGTGAAAACGTTACCTTGTCAAATGAGTACAAATTCCAAAACATTGTATAAAGCTCCAGCCCTGTATGATGTGTTCTTCACTTACTGATACGCATATGGAGGACGTATTTAGCTTTGTGGATTTGAGTTATATATTGATATCCACGTTGATATGAACAGGAGGACTCAATAGACCCCCCCCCCTACACACACACACACACACACACGCACACACACACACACACACACACACCTATGGTGGCTAACGCGTAAGTGTACATGTAATAATTTGCTCTACTTTAATCTAACGCACTGCGTGAAGGTATACGTGAAAACAAAGTTCAATTCAAACTCTATTGTATCATATGAAACCTGTGATACTTGTTTCTTATGAAACCTGTGATACAAACAGCAATACACTCAGCCAGGGTGAACCAGGGGATTTGTTATGTACCTGTAATACAATCAGGACGATAGTATCTATACAAGTGACTGTCGACAAGAAATCTGAAACTAGGTAGCTGCAATTTTGACAATCCCTAAAAAGAGCTATTTGCTTGTGTTTGAGCTTAAAAACTTGAATCATTCAACCACTGTGTTAGTTTTATTTGTATGCGAAATGTTTTACAGGGTACCACACAGAAATATGTGTGTCCTCAAAATTAAAAAAAAAACTAAATACCGAGTATAAACATTATTATTGTCTTTTTACACAGAAGTTTTAAAAAGAAATCCAAATGAGGAAATCATTTTTTTGAGCTTTCAATAATACCTGCTTCTGGTTAGTTTGAAACATACCAACTCAATTTCTCGTAGGTTCTTATAATGATATCATATGTCATAATTGTTTGCAACGTATTTAGTAAATTAAACATACCTAGAAAGAAGTACGTGTGAACTAAAGATGCAATCGCTTGCACTTCTAATGGTGTGTTTTCTTCCTTTACTTCTGTTGTCATCTCGGACGTCTTGTTAGTTTCTGTGTTGAGAGTTTCCATCTCATGATCAGCATCTCTCAGACCTGGAATATTTAGGGCTTCAGCCTAACCCTGTTAATATGGTTTGTCCACTGTTATATTTGCTACTGGCACTTTCTAACTGTCAATAACCATCAATAAGTACACAGGTCACAATCCTAGATGTTAACTGTTGTTAACGCACCAAATTCCGTTTCACAACAATGCCGCTACATCCTGTATCTCTAAGAACTGACACTTCTACGTCTTAATATGACCAATAGTTACAGGTAACCCGTTGTTTACATTTAACTTCACTCTAGAGTAACCACAGGCAGCACTAACGACGGGTAAATGATGACCACACTGAAGGACTAATTCAGCATCCTGGGTGCAACCCTCAAATAAGTCACTATGAGATGGTGCTGAACATCCAGCGGCTGTCACCCTAGACTTCTGATAGCGTTTTCCCTCCTTTCTGCTTATTTTACTTCCTATCCTCTGAATCTTTAGGATTAGAACAGCTACCCCTGTATTTGTTTTCACTAGTCTGTTCTATCATAGCAGCTGTGGTATTGTACACGTTTTGATGAACATTCTCTAGCTATGTGACCCTAACCTCCACACGAATAGCACTTCCGCTCCTTTTTTAATGCATCCTTGTCAGCATCTATGACACTCTGGACTGCATTCCCATTTCCCTCTCGATGTTTATTCCCTTTAGCTTATCAAATAATGCAAGGTCCGCTCCATTATGGGCTTCTAGGTACTGGTCGGCCAGTCTCGTCATCTCTGTGGACTCATTTGGCCTCCTTTCCTTCAGAAATAGAGCTACACTATTATGACTAGCATTTACAAATTGCTTCTGTAACAATAAGTCTCTCAGGGCTTCGAATGTATGGTCGGTGCTCGACATGTCTATCCACCAACACAAGTAATTATCTCGTCCCACTACAAATTGAGCAGATGTTTCACCTAGCACAGGTTTACAGGTACGAATTTTTTGTCATCTCTTAAGCAGAGCATTCTTCATACAAAATAGCATCCTCCCCTGATAACCGAGAGTAAATTTCCAGAGTCTCACTTTTAAGTAGAGCGCTAAGATGTACTGCCCAATCTTGCCTGTCCCCCTTAACTTCCAGAGCCTCACCTTTAAGTAGAGCGCTAAGATGTACTGCCCAATCCTGCCTGCCCCCTTAACTTCCAGAGCCTCACCTTTAAGTAGAGCGCTAAGATGTACTGCCCAATCCTGCCTGTCCCCCTTAACTTCCAGAGCCTCACCTTTAAGTAGCACGCTAAGATGTACTGCCCAATCCTGCCTGTCCCCCTTAACTTCCAGAGCCTCACCTTTAAGTAGCACGCTAAGATGTACTGCCCAATCCTGCCTGTCCCTCTTAACTTCCAGAGCCTCACCTTTAAGTAGTACGCTAAGATGTACTGCCCAATCTTGCCTGTCCCCTTAACTTCCAGAGCCTCACCTTTAAGTAGCACGCTAAGATGTACTCCCTAATCCTGCCTGTCCCTCTTAACTTCCAGAGCCTCACCTTTAAGCAGAGCGCTAAGATGTACTGCCAAATCTTGCCTGTCCCCCTTAACTTTCAGAGCCTCACCTTTAAGTAGTGCGCTAAGATGTACTGCCCAATCTTGCCTGTCCCCCTTGACTTCCAGAGCCTCACCTTTAAGTAGCACGCTAAGATGTACTGCCCAATCCTGCCTGCCCCCTTGACTTCCAGAGCCTCACCTTTAAGTAGAGCGCTAAGATGTACTGCCCAATCCTGCCTGCCCCCCTTGACTTCCAGAGCCTCACCTTTAAGTAATACGCTAAGATGTACTGCCCAATCCTGCCTGTCCCTCTTAACTTCCAGAGCCTCACCTTTAAGTAATACGCTAAGATGTACTGCCCAATCCTGCCTGTCCCTCTTAACTTCCAGAGCCTCACCTTTAAGTAGTGCGCTAAGATGTACTGCCCAATCCTGCCTGCCCCCTTAACTTCCAGAGCCTCACCTTTAAGTAGTGCGCTAAGATGTACTGCCCAATCCTGCCTGTCCCCCTTAACTTCCAGAGCCTCACCTTTAAGTAGCACGCTAAGATGTACTGCCCAATCCTGCCTGTCCCTCTTAACTTCCAGAGCCTCACCTTTAAGTAGTGCGCTAAGATGTACTGCCCAATCCTGCCTGTCCCCCTTAACTTCCAGAGCCTCACCTTTAAGTAGTACGCTAAGATGTACTGCCAATCTTGCCTGTCCCCCTTAACTACTCCAGAAAATCTCTAAAACCGTTGTAAATACGCATCTATTTTATCTCTGGTGTCATCAAATGGAGGTAACTTAGGAATTCTTGCCTTTGAGCTACCTACCTGCTCAGCTGGGTTTCTTAAACTCTCCTCCCTTCGCAATTTTTCAATTTCTAACTCGAACTGTAACCCCTCCATCTTATACTTCATATCACTCTTTCTTCTTTGTTGTCATTTCAGTTAATTGTCAGGGTATTGGGGATACTATTTGAAGAAAGGACGTATTCTCTTTTTTGACGTCTAAAACGTTCTGCATTTATTTTTTGTAAGACACACATTTTACGGAATGGATCTTCTGTTTTATAGCCCAACCTTATGGCAGAGGTGTGGGAGTTAGATATCTATAGGGGGCTACATCAAGACAGGAACAGATATACCTGGAAAAAGAAACACACATTGAAGCAGGCTAAGTTGGAATTTTTCCGACATCTTATTGTCTACTATTTGATATTCACATATTAAAAAGATATATATATAATACTTGAAGGTCTGATAAACATTCTTCCTTTTCCATATACCTTCACTGAATGACAAAGTATTTAAGGTCCAGTCTCTTAAAACTGTGCTAATTTAATTCCATTTCCCTCCGCTTATCATAAAAGGCCTAATTCGCTGAAGGCGACAATCCGCAAATCTGGATTTTAAACGATAAATTCAAATTATGCCCAGTTAATGTACATCCTAGATCTGTTACATCTTCCACATATTGAAACATAAAGAACGCATTTAAAGGTCCATTCTCTTCAAATAAAAAGCAAATTGATATCCATTTGCAAACCATCCCAGTAGTGAAAGTCGTGCTGTGAATTGCGTAATTTTAAAAATCAGTTTAAAATACATTTAAAGGAAACAACCCCTCAATTTCTTGCATATACCTCAAGTTGGTGATAATGAAGGCATAGTTTGGTCCATTCTCTTGAAAAAAAAATGCCAATAAATATGGGTTCGCACTTCATTTCGGAAACAAAAGTCGTGCCGTGAATTGCGTAGTTTTGAAAAATTAAATAAAAATAGTTCTGGATAAAATACCCCCCCCCCCCCCCCGACCTTTTGCATATACCCCAATGTACTAATAAAGAATACATCTTTAGGTCCATTCAAAATAATGCCATTTTAAAGCCCATTCCCCTCTTTTTCGGTATTTCAAGTCCATTCCGGTCCATTTCGGTAAATATCCCAACCCGAATTAGACTTCAAACAAGTGCAAAGCTAAAATCAACCACAGATGAGGCCAAACCTGCGGTCTATCACCGAAACTTGTTTATTAGTATCAGATCAGCCATAAACAGGTTGCAAAAGAAACATAGACATTGCACGGGACAAGGAATTAAAGGGTTAACGAGGTACTTAAAGAAAGAATGAGGTCGACCAATCTAAACCCACTCAGCATACGCAAATAATTATTGATATACAATGCCATCGAAAGAGAATTAAACATTTTGGGGTTTTTTTCATGTCCACTGCTAATAAACAAGGGTCTGCAATGTTGGTCATACCATTAAATGAACATTTCAAAGTCAAATTGCACTGTAACTGTGGGGAAAATGTCTTAACTCCCTAATTTAAGGGGTCGAAATCTGAATAAAAATGCCGCTGCAAGACTACATATGACATACTGATCATTCATGTTACAATGTAAGTTTCATCGAAATCTGCCAGCTAGATAAGGAGATCTCAGGACAAGTTCATTCGGACGACATCCAGACAGACATCCAGACAGGGTGATTCCAGTATTCCCCACTAGCTTTGTTGTGGGGGGTATAATAACACTTCTTTATTAGTGTGTATTTCATTAATTTATTAGCATGTATGCTACGGTATACCGACTTGCCGAGATACTTTGTGAAAATGCGCGTTAATAACACGACTTGTCGACATAAGTATCTCGTCAGGTCGTGTTACGCTAACGCGACCTAAAATAACACGATGTCAGAAATATGCCACCATAATTTTTAATAGTGTTTAATTTGAAACAAACGCCCGAGCGGTATTTGTAATTGCAAATAACAATCGTTAGCTCTTCGCCAGCGTCTTTTTTTCAAATAGACATAATTCGCTAAAATTGATTTTTTTCTCAACAATTCTTGCTTATTATATCCACTGTTACAAAGAATGCACAGCGTACAACTTTAATGGTGTATCAGTTGAAACAAACACCGGGGCGATGTTTGTATTGCAAATAACAAACGCTAGCTCTTCGCCAGCGGGGTGTTGTAATGTTATTAATTTCAAATAGTGTTAACTCGCTAAAATTTTAATCTTTTTTTGTCATTTCTTTCTTATCATATTCATATTGTTACAAAGAATGCACAACATACAACTTTAATGTTGCATCAGTTGAAACAAACGCTCGGATGGTAATTGTATTGCAAAATTATAACAAACATAAATTTAGCTCTTCTCCAGCGAGCTGTTGCGATGTTACTAATTACAAATAGTGTTAACTTGCTCAAATTTTAACTTTTTTTCGCGATTTCTTGCTTGTTATAATCATACTGTTACAAACAACATACAAATACATTTGTATAATGGTGTGTGAATCGAAACAAACGCCCGGGCGGTGTTTGTGTAAAAGATGTGCATTGATTAGGTTGCCTTACAAGCGTGAGCTGTAGGGAATTTCCCTTTAGCTCAGTCGGTAGACCATCGGGCTGGAGAGCCAATGGTCGCGGGTTCCTGCCTCAGCGACGGCACTATCTTTATCACTTTTCCTCGTCCTATTACAAACTGGTGCCGATGACCCTCCCCGTTTCATTGAGGAGAAGCCTTGGCGGGGAGTCAAAGAACCTGGTTTGGGGATTTAGAAAAAGGGGGGAAAAGTGTAAAAGATGTACATTGATTAGGTTGCCTTACAAGCGTGAGCTGTAAGGAATTTCCCTTTAGCTCAGTCGGTAGAGCATCGGGCTGGAGAGCCAATGGTCGCGGGTTCCTGCCCCAGCGACGGCACTATCTTTATCACTTTTCCTCGTCCTATTACAGTTTGTATTGCAAATAACAAACATAATTAGCTCTTAGCCAGCATTTTTTTCCTTTAAAAAGTCATAACTCTCTCAAATTAAAACATTTTTTCAACATTTCTTGCTTATTATATTCATACTGTTACAAAGAATGCACAGCATACAACGTTTATGGTGTAAGCTTATCAGTTGAAACAAACACCCGGGAAACAAACGCTAATTAGTCTTCGCCAACGGGCTGTTGCGATGTTACTAATTACAAATAGTGTTAACTTGCTCAAATTTTAACATTTTTTCATGATTTCTAGCTTGTTATAATCATACTATTACAAACAATTCAAAGTATACAATTATAATGGTGTGTGAATCGAAACAAACCCCCGGGCTGCCAATCGGCTATATCCCGCCCGGGCTGTACCGGGCTCTATCAGGTTGTAATTAGTATGACTATATTCAATATGGCTGCCTCCATGGTCAGTGATCATGATCACGCGTTGTGAAGGAGGAGGCTTACATAATTCGCCAAGTGCTCCGAGAGGTTTATATATTCATGTATGTAGCTTTCACAGATAAGAAAAGTAGATATTTTAAAAGAAACAGAACGTTTGAGATATTTACACGACTCTATGACCTTAATAAGAGGGAATCTTACGGGTCCGGTCTCTCACAGGCAGTAGCTTCTAGATCTGCTTCTGCCGATTACGTGTCGTTCGTCTTGCCGAATATTTGGACACTGGTGAGTGCGCAAGAATGTGCTATTTAAACATGTTAAAAACAATACATATGGCGTGAGAAAAGAACACTTTGATACTATACCTATGCCTAGCATCTGGAAGTTAGACGTAGAGATATAATATTAGGCCTAGGTGTTTGCATAATATGACAGACGAGGTTAAATTGTGCCTGTGGGTCACCTGCTATAAGTTATAGGGGCACGTACTATATCATCAACATCAATAGTTAACTCTGATACGTTCAATATTTGATAACATATACTAGGCTTATTTAATATTGATGTGGCAGATTTGAATTGTACATAGGATTTACAGTTGAGTGTAAGCTAACCTTTACACCCTAGTGCACTAGGAGTGCACTACGTTTAAACTAGTAGTGCACTACATTTAAACTACAGGTAAACTAGTAGTGCACTACGTCCAGCCAGGTGTGACCACAAATACCCCTACAGGTAATGGGAGTGTCCTTGCCCACCTGTGTCCTTACCTGTACAGATGTGATATGATTAACCTGTACTTTCATGTTAATACTATTTAAATCACGGACTAACCCTAATCTGAGTCTGTGATTTAAATTGTCTTTGAAAGTCATTTGTTTGTTACTCATATAAGTACAAGAATGAAAAATTCTGAGTTTATGCCAGATGATATTCATCATAATAACTTATGTTTTAAATTAATTACCTGCATGTCAAAATTTTAAAAATAATAATAATCAAAGTATATTAATTTATTATACTTTTTTAAAGAAGTAACAATGATTCTTTTTTATTTAAATATTTTCATTCTACAATAAAAATGAAAGGTATGTGTTAAAATAAAAAATGGTATATACATGTATTATGTTGGAATTATCAACTAAAGTTAATCCTACTAACAATATAAAAATATATACAGAAAATAAACTAAACAACAGATTGTAATATAATAAAAAATCAGATATTAGAAGAACATATTTTGTACTTACATGTAGTATAGTAGTTTCACTATATATATATATACTCATGTACAATACATACAAAGGTTATATAAACTTTAAGTACTAAGAAAAGATCACTTTCACCAGAACATTTAAAGCCATTCCTTCCTCATATCATAATTCCAATATACATCTACGCGTAATCCAATTGAATGTAATACAATGTTTTCATCATTAATCAAATAGGATTATCATTTAACAATTAGCAAGGCCCTCAAGCCTTAAATCAGACTTGGCCAGTGATGGCCGTGGGGCAGTGGCCATGGGAGGTGAGAAATTCACACCTGGCTAATTACAGCCAGCCTAGGGATGTCCCCTATCATGACCTCTGTGAGGATGTGGCCCTGGCAGGTCAGGTACGTAATTATGCCTGGAGGGTAAAGGATTCTACCTGAAGATCTAGAACTGTCCTTTTTAGTTCGATATTATATAAGTCATTAGGTTGATTTAAAAGTACACTGTACAATAAATGTGACTGGCATAGGCTTATAACTCTGTTCTTATTCAGGCAAATATAACTGCATACAATATATTTGTTGTATACTTATAATTAGAATATAAAATTAAGTGAAATGATTCCATTTAACCAGGGACGTATATGTCCCTGATTTAACTGACCTTGCTTTTTAAAACAAATATTATTACATATATGCATAAACTTTCAAGTCATTTTTAATACAACCTGTAATTGCCTTCAATATTTATGCCTTAAAGAGGCATCACGGTAAAACTATATTTTTTTATGCTTATTTAGAATTATTGTATATATGAATTAAATGTATACTCTTGTGGAAAATTAATGGGCGATTTACGCTGAAATATGTTCTCAAAAATTTTAATTAATAATTAAAAAAGGGAATCACTATTCGTTGATCAACGATTTGGACATGTAAATTTTTTTGCATCACATATGATAACGCATGCGCATAACAAGCTACTTCGGTAAACAAAAAATGGTGATCCGCGTGACCTACATGTAACTACCAAGCGAAACGTGGCCGAATGGTCAAATTTTAACATAAGGATTATATTTCGGAAGCAGAATGAGGGATGGGAAGTATTCAAGGGAGAGACTAACAGCCCAATTGTTTGCATTGTTACAGTTTTCTTCTGGATAGCCGGTGACACAGTTTTGATTTGGTTCTGGGGCCTCCCAAGGGATAACTCTTTCATTCCTCTGTTACATGAAATGCGTGTGTAAAACTTGAAATCGTGCATTGTAATATTCCCTTTATAATATTCCAGTAAAACGGCATTATTGAATTATATTGCTGAAGAGAAAGACCTTTTCACATACAAGAAAAACCGTATTGGGGGGGGGGGGGGGGGGGGTTACGTTGTAAAATGGCGGTATCCAGGGCAATTGAGTTTAATGTATACATACAGATTCAATTTGGAAAAAATGAATAAATTTATGTCATCATGTGCGGATAAAAAAAATCTTGTCATACCTAATCTATAAAATACGGATTGTACAAATATTATCGGGTTTGGACCCCAGTATTAAATTTGATATGAACCAAAATATATGCATTATATAAGTGAAGTCATTAATTCATAAAAAAAAAAAAAAAATCATATACATGTATGTCCCATGTCTGCAGTTGTGTTGAAAATGTTAACAAACCTTTAAATTTACATAAAAAAAGTAAAATGAATCATAACATTTATAAATGGATTAAGTATTGGACAATTATTTTCTCGACAAGTTCCAAATTTGAGATATATATTATACATGTATTCTACATGTTTAGTGCGTGGTGCGTCATATGAGTGCAGGGACTTCCCTGATACATATATAATTGTAAGTGTTAAAGTATGTTGACGCTGAAAGTTGGATAGATTTTAGATGAATATATAGATAGTCTGAAAAAAAATCTTCAAGACATAGAGTTGTATAAAAAAAAAATCGGAAACATTTCATTTTATTTTTTTACTTTTCAATGCATGCACACCTTTTGTGAAATGGTTCTAAATGAGGATTAGTGAAGATAACTTTTACAGAAATTAAGGTTTGCCCTATGGTTGTCATCGTCGGGAACCCACATGACACTGTTAAACGTACAATGTAAGAGTGCAGTGTCGTGTGGGTTTCTGGCGATTTGCATTGGTTTCAGTCAGGTACTGATGTCGATAAATGATGCAGAGATGTCGACATAAATTTCTTCATATGAATATCGTGTGTAATTAACGTCTGATTATTAATGTGAATGTGATTCAATAAATTTATACACAGACTTTGTGTCTGGTTCATCATCGGACGTACATGTATATGAGTCATTATCAGAAAAGTACCAAATCCCTATCCGTAACTTTGTCGTTTATTTCTGTGAATTCTACATAGAATAAAGTAGATGTTTTGCTAATACACCAGCAATTAGAGATCTAGTAGTCACATTTTAAAAGACATAGACATGAAATTGTGCCAAAATATTTTTTTTAACAATAATATTAGCCTTTCACCCAAAAATGGGTGTGTCCGATGGTAAATCCTCAATATTCAAGCTCATTTAAAAACATTTTTGATGGGGTATTATACAAAATATGGGGATAGTTTTGTTGATAATTACCAATTAAATTGATAAATAAGTACTTTTAGGCAAAAAGAAAATATTCAAAAGTTTTTTCAAGAAAATGTTTACCTGTCCCATAAGTTTTTGTCCTTGGTGTTACCATGAGTATTTTGGTTCAATAGAGAAACTTTAAATCAACTGAGTACAATCATCTATGATGAATTCATTGCATATCTATCCCCTGTTCATTTTCACATGGCATTTGGAAGTTGAAAGCAGGACGGTTTTAAATTGGAAGAAATCAAAATCAAGTCTCACCAACTGTGTATTTCAAATTGTCCATGGTGTTACCACATTATTTTACAGTTATACCATTGATTCAATAAAAAGATTTATAGTATTTAAAAGAGGTTGCAAGGTAGTTTAAAGACAGCTATCATACTTTGCACAATTACCAATGGTTATAATTTTAATCTATAAACATAACTAAAATGTCTGTGGTGTTACTGTCTGTGGTGTTACCGGTCAAACAGGTAACACCACAGACTAATATTTGGTAACACTACAGACATCATACTCGTTTATGAAGCAATTTTATTGGAAAAAATAAAAGCATTATGATTTGAATAAGTTAAATTCCAAAACAAGGATTATTGTTCATTTCTAATCAAAGAAAACTCTTAAATTCAGATTCTATACTCTTTAATCAAGATTCTCTAAAAACAGTAACACCAAAGACAATTATAGTAACACTACAGACTCAGATAAGTAAAACCAGAGTCAAATCTTTGAAACACAAACAAAAGTTTACTTATAATACAGACCATAAAATATATTATTAGTAAGATGAATTCTAAAGCTATGACATTGGCTAATGACATTAGCTAACAGTTCTCAAAATGGAATATGTCATTGTGAGAGAAGAGGGCTTTAAATTGGTAACACCAAGGACATGAATATTGGCGATACCTTTATAGTAACACCACAGACAATGGAATAGAAAAAATCATAATTAATATCTATGGGAAGATTCATATTATAAGATTCATAAAACAGGGAAACTATTGTTGTTATTTGTACAACATAGTAAGCACTAGGACTAGTGTGACAGTAATTAAAGCATGAATTCTCTCTGTGAGCAATGGCAAAGACATTACTAGTAACACCACAGACAATTCGGTGACAAGAGAAGATGCATATAATATGAATTTCCATCAGAAACAACCAATTTATATTTTAGTTAATAAATTAAATTGTTTGTTTAGGACACATTGCTATATAATTATATGCATATTGATGAAATATAATTCAATTACAATATGCACTAGATGATGACAATGGTAACACCACAGACATACAATGCTGGTATTATCCAGCACAACATTTCAGGTGATCAAGAATGGCCCTCTCTTCAACTTGGAAAAGAAGACAATGTGTGTCAATAGTGAAATTGACTAAAATACATGTATTATGATGTTTAAAATGGTAACACAATGGACAAAATGTCTGTGGCGTTACAGTTGTCTTTGGTGTTTATCAAATGTCCATGGTGTTACCATCACAAAAATCAACTCATATTAAATTGAATAAAGGTGAAAAGAAACAATTAGCATTCCAGTAATTATCTGTAGCATTTTATGTTTGCAAATTAATTACTGTTTTCATGAATCTTTAGTTCTAACTTTATTTAAAAGAAATAATGCACATCCCTTGAGTGCAAAAGTACAGGGGTCGGGACATATTCAAATAAATATCTTCAAATGGTATTTAAATTAGGTATATGTAATAAAAAATCATTATGTTATAACTTTATCAATTAAATAACTCAATTAGCAAAGAACTGGCATGTTTTATCCCAAAAAAACAACAAATTCAATTATGGTAACACCACAGACATTTTAACTTACATGTACCTGTGATCGTTAGCGTTACCATAGTAACTGAACAGGTAAAAATTAAAATGGACAAACAATGATTTTGTAACCTGCAATGTATACCCTTTTACTTAAACCATAAAAGTTGTCACTTTAAGAAAGTTGTTTTTCTGATTTTTTCATTTTTGAATCTTGAGCTTTTCTGATAATGACTCATATACATTACGCTTCCCCTCTTGGGCCCCTTCGTCAAATTGACTGAGAACGCTTTCACTTGACGCGTGATCAGCGCTATTTTTATCGGGCTTTCCTGAGGAATGCAATTTTGCAAGTGGCTAATAAACACATTTTGAGTGGACTTTGAATATTGAAATAACAGGAAAATGTATCTGGTAGTGCAAACAGCATGTACATTCAAGAACTTCATTGTAGACTTCCCCGGGATGCCCCTTTAATAAGGGAAATACACATTTTACAATACTATTATACTGATTATTAGAAAAAAAATAAGTATAATGAATTTTAGTATTTTATTATCAAACTGTATGAAGCAACTAAGCCAGAGACATATATATTCTTTCACATATACGTCCCTCATTACATCACCGATTAAGATTATCTAAGTCGTCAAATCAAAACATCTGTCCCATACTGAATAATCTGACTAAATTTTAATTTATTGTTGTATTACTTTTTTTTCAACTTCAAATTCTGATGTATGTGTTGATATATATATATATATATACATACAGATCTTAATATAAATAATTTGAAAAGAAAGATTATAAAAACTCTATAGCGCATTCATAAATATATGGAGGATGAATGTATTTAATAAAAATATATATTTAGTTTTATTAGCTCACCTGGTCCGAAGGACCGAGGTGAGATTATGCCATACCGTGGCGTCCGTCGTTCGTCCGTTGTCCGTCCGTCGTCCGTCAACAATTGTTTAAACGACTTCTTCTCCATAACCACTGATAGGAAATCGACCTAATTTAGCAGGAAGCATCCTTAGGTGCCCAGGATTCAAAATTGTACTAATGGTGGGACTGACCCCCTAGGGGGCTGAGGGGCGGGGCCAAAAAGGGTTATTTAGCTATATTGGTTTAAGCAACTTCTTCTCCATAACCACTAATTGGAAATCAGCCTTATTTAACAGGAAGCATCCTTAGGTGCCCAGGATTCAAAATTGTACTTATGGTGGGACTGACCCCCTAGGGGGCTGAGGGGCGGGGCCAAAAAGGGTTATTTAGCTATATTGGTTTAAGCAACATCTTCTCCATAACCACTGATTGGAAATCAGCCTTATTTAACAGGAAGCATCCTTAGGTGCCCAGGATTCAAAATTGTACTAATGGTGGGACTGACCCCCCAGGGGCTGAGGGGTGGGGCCATAAAAAATTATTTAGCTATATTGATATTAGCGACTTCTTTTCCATAACCACTGATTGGAAATCCACCTTATTTGGCAGGAAGCATCCTAGGTGCCCAGGATTCAAACTTGTTCTAATGGTGGGACTGACCCCCTAGGGGGCTAAGGGGCGGGGCCATAAAGAATTATTTAGCTATATTGATATTAGCGACTGCTTTTCCATAACCACTGATTGGAAATCCACCTTATTTAACAGGAAGCATCCTTAGGTGCCCAGGATTCAAAATTGTACTAATGGTGGGACTGACCCCCCAGGGGCTGAGGGGTGGGGCCATAAAGAATTATTTAGCTATATTGATATTAGCGACTTCTTTTCCATAACCACTGATTGGAAATCCACCTTATTTGGCAGGAAGCATCCTAGGTGCCCAGGATTCAAAATTGTACTAATGGTGGGACTGACCCCCTAGGGGGCTAAGGGGCGGGGCCATAAAGAATATTTAGCTATATTGATATTAGCGACTTCTTTTCCATAACCACTGATTGGAAATCCACCTTATTTAACAGGAAGCATCCTTAGGTGCCCAGGATTCAAAATTGTACTAATGGTAGGACTGACCCCCTAGGGGGCTAAGGGGCGGGGGCCAAAAAGAGTTATTTAGCTATATTGGTTTAAGGGACTTCTTCTCCATAACCACTGATTGGAAATCAGCCTTATTTAACAGGAAGCATCCTTAGGTGCCCAGGATTCAAAATTGTACTAATGGTGGGACTGACCCCCTAGGGGGCTAAGGGGCGGGGCCATAAAGAATTATTTAGCTATATTGATATTAGCGACTTCTTTTCCATAACCACTGATTGGAAATCCACCTTATTTAACAGGAAGCATCCTTAGGTGCTCAGGATTCAAAATTGTTTTTATGATTGGACTGACCCCCTAGGGGGTTAAGGGTGGGGCCAAAACGAGTAATTTATCTATATCATGGTTTAAGCAACTTCTTCTCCATAACCACTGATTGGAAATCAGCCTTATTTGGCAGGAAGCATCCCTGGTGCTCAGGATTCAAAAATGTACTAATGGTGGGACTGAGACCCTAGGGGGCAGAAGGCGGGGCCAAAAAGGGTTATTTAGCTATATCATGGTTTAAGCAACTTCTTCTCCATAACCACTGATTGCAATTCAGCCTTATTTGGCAGGAAGCATTCCTAGGTGCCCAGGATTCAAAATTGTACTAATGGTTGGACTGACCCCCAGGGGGCTGAGGGGCGGGGCCACAAAGAGTTATTCAGCTATATTGATATTAGCGACTTCTTCTCAATATATAACCACTGAATGGAAATCAACCTTATTTGGCAGAAAGCATTTGTAGGTGCTCAGGATTCAAATTTTAATAATGGTGGGTCTAGCTGACCCCCTAAGGGTCTGAGGGGCGGGGCCAAAAAGAGTTATTTAGCTATATTTATATTACCGACTTCTTCTCAATAACCACTGATTTGAAATCAACCGTATTTGGCAGGAAGCATTCCCAGGTGCTCAGGATTCAAATTTTACTAATGGTGGGACTAGCTGACCCCCTAGGGGGCTGAGGGGCGGGGCCAAAAAGGGTTATTTAGCTATATCATGGTTTTAGCGACTCATTGATGGAAAATCAGCCTTATTTGGTAGGAAGCATCCCTTGGTGCTCAGGATTCGAAATTGTACTAATGGTGGCACTGACCCCCCAGGGGGCTGAGGGGCGGGGCAAGAAAGAAAATATTTTCCATGATTACCTAGATACCAATGTATCCAGGTGAGCGATACAGGCCCTCTGGGCCTCTTGTTAGGTAATAAAAGAACATTTATTTGTTATTTTTACACAATTAGTTCTTACAATATTTAAAAATGTACTTCTCAACAAAAAATTATCAATAGATATTCCTTCAATTTTTCAATAAACTTGATTGTATATTGGTAAATAAATATAAAAAATCTGTTTATAGTACATATTAAATGAAATATAAGACATCAAAACTGTTAGATAAATAATAATTTTCTATTTTATTGATGTCCTGTATGCAAGAAAGTTTTGGGAAAAACGCTAACTGTAGTTATCATGATTTCATAATTTGTAGTTTTGAAATGAAAGAAAGAAGGTTGTTTGAGAAAGATAACTACATGAGATTCAAATATATATATGAAAGTTATAAATATTAGCTACTGAAAAGGCCAGTTTCTAAGAACTAGCAAGACGGCACAGGTGAAGTACAGGTATAGATGGGACTGCCCATTTACCTGTAGGGGTATTTGACCTATATGGGGTTCAGGGTGTAGTGCACTACTAGTTTACCTGTAGTTTAAATGTAGTGCACTACTAGTTTAAACCTAGTGCACTACTAGTGCATTAGGAGTAAAGGTTAGCTTAGACTCAACTGTAGGTCGCCTTCTAGCTACAAAAAATGAAGAGGGAATTTCCCTTTAGCTCAGTGGTAGAGCGTCCGACTAGGAACCTGGAGATCGAGGGTTCGATCCCAGGTAGAAGCACACTATTCTCTTTCCTGTCACATTGATAATTGTTAGACTCAGTCGCTTGATATCACTGTTTCAGGTTAATGACCTGCAGACTTCCAGTAAATATTACTTTATATTGAAATAATTTGTACAAAAACCAGGGTGTTTGCGAGATTAGCTATGGTTTTACCTGGGTTTCTTTTGAAAATGGAACACTCTTGTATTCACAAATGCCTACCAACTCTTAAGCATAGCCGATTCTTACAAAAGTTTGCAAGCAAAGTTTTTTTCTGACTTGCTAACCCTATGAAACTAAAAAATAATTGACATCAACGCTTAATTATAAATTATTTTTGAAACCTATTTTCAAATTTAAAACCTGTTTATGTACAATTTGACTGATCTAACAACAGATTTTTACAAATCAATACACAGCGTTAATTGCCATATTGTGATGTCACATTCTTCATGCCATTTTCAGATTTATATTTTATAGAGGTAAGAAAAAATATCTCAACCAATCAGAAAGCCGCATTCTGCATACAATCAATGGAAAATTAATTATTTCCTAATTATATAATAAACAAATTAAATTGTTGGTTCGTTTACAGCGAGAATAAGTAGAAACTTTAAAAAAAATCTATCTCAAAACAGGTAACAGGTACAAAATTATACTTTTCTATGGATAACCATATGACATTTACAAAGGTATTTTCTGCTATTAAAGGTCCAATATATGTACAATGTAACTTCAAAAATTTTTTAGGGATTCTGAAAAATCATGAAAAAATTCAGTTGATAACCATGCAAAAATCAGTCTAAAATAAAGTAAAAACTTAGCAGTAACTAACAAGAAACTCTTGACAGAAAAATCCAAAGAATTGAAAATAATCCCAAGTTGGGCCTACTTCAACAACAAACCGAAGGTAGAAGACAGCTCAGAATGGACACATGTTTACATATACCAAGTTTCAACTGCTACTGTACCGGTAACTGCGTAAGAATTCCTCTTGAGTATTGCTGATATTAGTTAATCTTAGCTAAATCTATAAATATAATAAGTTATTAGGCTTAATTTTCGCTTCAAGTTTTGCCTTTAATCCTACTCATGTATTCAAGTCAAAGATAAACTGACTGTCGCTATACCCATTACTAATATAAAAAAAATAACCAGATTTTGGCATGTTTGAAAATTGCTGCCGTATCAAGATCTCACAAAAGCTTCTTTATGTGAAATATTTTGGATCACTTAACATTTGACTGCAGCAATTTTCAAACAGATGTTAATGGATTCTGATATTTTTTTAGAGATGGATGGTGACAGTTATTTAATGACCTCAAACTTAATTACATTACTAGAGCATGTGGTCTTTTTTTCACATCAAACCAACCAGGTACCAATTTTCGAACACACTGCTGTGAAAGTAGATACACTATAATTCTCTTGTTACAGATATGGTATCCATTGCCCTCCATGTGGTGACAAGGACTTAGAACGTATCTCCTGAAAGCATCTGGTGCCCAGAACGTATCTCCGGAAAGCATCTGGTGCCCAGGTACGTTTTGCTGACTAGCGACACCATCTATTGCCAAAAAATGACCATTCAGTTATTGTACAATGTACCTTTCTGATAAAGTGACCATTCCCAGGCATGTTGACCCCGACTCTTAACCAGACTCAGGATGCATTAAATACAACCCAAGGTGAACACGTTTTAACAGGATAAAACGAGCTGACATGAGTCGAAACAAGGGTATTAATTAAGATTCACCTAGTTTCTGAGCAATTGATGCTGAAACTACTGAGCATTGAACTTATAATAGTGAAATCAACCAGCAATTTTATCAACGTCTGCATGTTATAGTACCGCTAGATATTCCCATTCTTAATTCATTAATCTCTGCTTTATTTTGAACTGTCTTTCCTTTTTCCTTGTATTGGATCCATCTTATTAAATAGGATCCCTTTAAGGTGCTCGGATACAAAATTGTATTAACGTTGAGACTGACCCCCGGCGCAACCGGACGGTCCTAGTTTCTGAGTTGATCGGCGAGACTGACCCCCGGGCACACAGCCGGACAGTCCTAGTTTCTAAGTTGATCGACGAGACTGACCCAGGGGGGGAACCGGATGGTCCTAGTTTCTGAGTTGATCGGTTAGACTGACCCCTGGGCACACAGCCGGACAGTCCTAGTTTCTGAGTTGATCGACAAGACTGACCCTCGGGAGGAACCGGATGGTCCTAGTTTCCGAGTTGATCGACGAGACTGACCCCCGGGCACACAGCCGGACAGTCCTAGTTTCTGAGTTGATCGGTGAGACTGACCCCCGGGAGGAACCGGATGGTCCTAGTTTCCGAGTTGATTGACAAGACTGACCCGGGGGCCCCCGGGCACACAGCCGGACAGTCCTAGTTTCTGAGTTGATCGACAAGACTGACCCTCGGGAGGAACCGGATGGTCCTAGTTTCCGAGTTGATCGACGAGACTGACCCCTGGGCACACACCCGGACAGTCCTAGTTTCTGAGTTGATCGACAAGACTGACCCCCCGGGAGGAACCAGACAGTCTTAGTTTCTGAGTTGATCGACAAGACTGCCCCCCCCCCCCCCCCCCCCCCCCGGGAGGAACCGGATGGTCCTAGTTTCTGAGTTGATCGACGAGACTGACCCCCGGGCACACACCCGGACAGTCCTAGTTTCTGAGTTGATCGGTGAGACTGACCCCCAGGCGCACTTGGACTGTTCTAGTTTATGAGTTGATCTTGGAAACAACTGAGATCGATCCCCTTCTTATAACAAAACTTTTAAACAGTTTGGTACAAGGATTTATCTTTGGGTCTACTCCTGGGATCTTTTTGATGAATATTTTGTCTGATTACTTGATACTACTGTTTCCAGGTGAGCGCTAATGGTGATAAGGCCCTCTGGGCCTCTTGTTTATGCCATGTTTAAAGAGAACATAAATTGATGTCTCCATTTTATACACTGGTTTTTCAGCACAAGCTTTGCAGCATGGCAACCAAGATTTTGGAATGGATCAAATCCAACAAGCTGATTACGAGAGTGGTGGGATGTACTGGCTTGCTTTATGGAGTGACAATCCTCCCTGGAACATCTGGTCTGACCCTGTACAGGCAGTACTACCAGTACAGGATACAGAAATCGGAGCATTCAACACCCATTGTATGCAAACCAGACTTAAAACTTAGTAAACTTATTAATAAGGTAAGAGTTATCTGCCCATTGACAGAGACTGCATAATGGGTAAGAGTTGTCTGTCCATTGACAGGGACTGTTTGAAGGTAAGAGTTATCTGCCCATTGACAGGGACTGCATAATGGGTAAGAGTTGTCTGTCCATTGACAGGGACTGGATAATGGATGAGAGTTATCTGCCCATTGACATGAACTGCATAATGGTTAAGAGTTGTCTGCCCATTGACAGGGACTGTTTGAAGGTAAGAGTTGTCTGTCCATTGACAGGGACTGTTTGAATGTAAGAGTTGTCTGCCCAATGACAGGGACTGCATGATGGGTGAGAGTTAATTGTCTGCTCATTGACAGGGACTGTTTTGGGGTAAGAGTTGTATGCCCATTGACAGGGACTGCATGATGGGTGATAGTTGTCTGCCTATTGACAGGGACTGTTTGAAGGTAAGCGTTGTCTGTCCATTGGCAAGGACTGTTTGAAGGTAAGAGTTGTCTGCCCATTGACAGGGACTGTTTGAAGGTAATAGTTGTCTGTCCATTGAATGGGACTGTTTTAAGGTAAGAGTTGTCTGTCCATTGACAGGGACTGTTTGAATGTAAGAGTTGTCTGCCCAATGACAGGGACTGCATGATGGGTGAGAGTTAATTGTCTGCCCATTGACAGGGACTGTTTTGGGGTAAAAGTTGTCTGCCCATTGACAGGGACTGCATGATGGGTGATAGTTGTCTGCCCATTGACTGGGACTGTTTGAAGGTAAGCGTTGTCTGTCCATTGGCAGGGACTGTTTGAAGATAAGAGTTGTCTGCCCATTGACTGGGACTGTTTGAAGGTAAGTGTTGTCTGTCCATTGGCAGGGACTGTTTGAAGATAAGAGTTGTCTGTCCATTGGCAGGGACTGTTTGAAGGTAAGCGTTGTCTGTCCATTGGCAGGGACTGTTTGAAGGTAAGAGTTGTCTACCCATTGACAGGGACTGTTTGAATGTAAGAGTTGTCTGCCCAATGACAGGGACTGCATGATGGGTGAGAGTTAATTGTCTGCCCATTGACAGGGACTGTTTTGGGGTAAAAGTTGTCTGCCCATTGACAGGGACTGCATGATGGGTGATAGTTGTCTGCCCATTGACTGGGACTGTTTGAAGGTAAGCATTGTCTGTCCATTGGCAGGGACTGTTTGAAGGTAAGAGTTGTCTGCCCATTGACAGGGACTGTTTGAAGGTAAGAGTTGTCTGCCCATTGACAGGGACTGTTTGAAGGTAAGAGTTGTTTATTGGCAGGGACCGGATAATGGGTGAGAGTTGTCTGCCCATTGACAGGGACTGTTTGAAGGTAAGAGTTGTCCATTGGCAGGGACCGGATAATGGGTGAGAGTTGTCTGCCCATTGATTGGGACTGCTTGGTGTCTAATTTTTAATTTCAAAGTTATTTGTTCCCACAGCTGGACATTATTTATGAGTATACATCCCTGGATATAGTTCACCAGTTTGTGATACTGTGCAGAGTTTGTTGTTATGTATATAGTCATAAATAGAGGATTGTTACACAATGTAATCATGTTATTTATTTACACGCTTAATAAATTCCATATTTCATTGACACTCGTGTAAGATTCTATTTATCACATTACCTATATTCATGAGAAAAATACACCAAAACTCTCAAATTTTCTACTTTTCGACAGATATTTGATGTCATAAAAATGTCATTTGTTTATGACATCACAAAAGTGTTATTACACGTGTAATACCATATTAATGACATGACCGTATGACATGACTGTTATGTGATAAATCTGTTATTGACTTGTTAAACTTTCTGTGTATTATCTAAATGTACTGTGTTTGGTTCTGTTTAGGTGAAAAATGACTTTACAGACATGAAGTGTAATAATAAGGTAAGTTCTAAATCTTTACATGATACAGATATTTGTCTTCATTTATTAAATCCCTCTACCTGTTACTCAAATTCTGACATTCATGCAGGCAATATACATTTAGTTCACCACATGGTAATATTTTGAGGAAGGCTTTAGGCAAATTACCATGTTCAATGGTTAGGCCTAAAATAAAAATAGTCGTGTTTCCACAAGCCCGACCCTACAGATTTTTTGGTGAAAATAGTGACAATATTTTATTTCTAAGAAATTGATTTATGTCCACATTACGGCTCATATTTTTTTCACTTACACACTGTGTCATATAAACGCTTTCTAAGTACACATATATAGTAAGATGTTTAAAGTGTCTTCATTGCAAAATTTATATTGTGCATATAAAACAACATTATATATTCCAGTGTTTACTTTCAGATATTAAAAAAAAGTGAAATAAAAAAGAAAGTATTTCTGACCTACCTACCCTATTTTTCGGATGTGTTAGTGGAAACACACTTATATATTTTGGCCTTAGCAGCCCTCCTTGGCTAGGAGAATTATACATGGCAACATGCATCTATAGCCCTTCTCAAAGGAGGCATTGATGAAGCTTCCAACGACATTTTTATAGTGCCATCTCACTTAAATGTTGCAGCAAAAATACTGCAACATCCTAGACCATTTTATACTCCACCCACCCCAGACCATTTTATGCTCCACCCACCCTAGACAATTTCATACTCCACCCAACCCAGACCATTTTATACTCCACCCAACCCAGACCATTTTATACTCCACCCAACCCAGACCATTTTATACTCCACCCACCCCAGACCATTATATACTCCATCCACCCCAGATCATTTTATACTCCACCCACCCCAGACCATTTTATACTCCACCCACCCCAGACCATTTTTAGGTCATCTGACCCGAAGGGTCAGGATGACCTATAGTCATCATGCTTCGTCCGTCGTCGTGCGCCGTGCGCCGTCCATAAACTTTTCCATTTAAACATCTTCTTCTCATAAACCAAAAGGCCCATAGACCCAATATTGGGCTTGTGCCATGCTGGGATGAAGGGGTACCAAGTTTGTTCAAACAAATGACCTTGACCTTCATTCAAGGTCACAGGGGCCAAAAAGGTCAAAATCTTTGAACGACTTCTTCTGAATAACCAAAAGGCCCAGAGACCTGATATTGGGCCTGTGTTATGCTGGGATAAAGGGGTACCAAGTTTGTTCAAACAAATGACCTTGACCTTCATTCAAGGTCACAGGGGACAAAACGGTCATAATTTTTAAACGACTTCTTCTGAATAACCAAAAGGCACAGAGACCTAATATTGGGCCTGTGGCATGCTGGGATAAAGGGCTACCAAGTTTGTTCAAAGAAATGACCTTGACTTTCATTCAAGGTCACAGGGGCCAAAACGGTCATAATCTTTAAACAACTTCTTCTGAATAACCAAAAGGCCCAGAGACCTGATATTGGGCCTGTGGCATGCTGGGATAAAGGGCTACCAAGTTTGTTCAAAGAAATGACCTTGACTTTCATTCAAGGTCGCTGGGGCCAAAACGGTCATAATCTTTAAACATTTTCTTCTGAATAACCAAAAGGCCCAGATACCTAATATTGGGCCTGTGGCATGCTGGGATAAAGGGGTACCAAGTTTGTTCAAACAAATGACCTTGACCTTCATTCAAGGTCACAGGGGCCAAAAAGGTCAAAATCTTTTTAAACAACTTCTTCTGAATAACCAAAAGGCCCAGAGACCTGATATTGGTCCTGTGTTATGCTGAGATAAAGGGCTACCAAGTTTGTTCAAAGAAATGACCTTGACCTTCATTCAAGGTCACAGGGGACAAAACGGTCATAATTTTTAAACGACTTCTTCTGAATAACCAAAAGGCACAGAGACCTAATATTGGGCCTGTGGCATGCTGGGATAAAGGGCTACCAAGTTTGTTCAAAGAAATGACCTTGACTTTCATTCAAGGTCACAGGGGCCAAAACGGTCATAATTTTTAAACGACTTCTTCTGAATAACCAAAAGGCCCAGAGACCTGATATTGGGCCTGTGGCATGCTGGGATAAAGGGCTACCAAGTTTGTTCAAAGAAATGACCTTGACTTTCATTCAAGGTCGCTGGGGCCAAAACGGTCATAATCTTTAAACATTTTCTTCTGAATAACCAAAAGGCCCAGATACCTAATATTGGGCCTGTGGCATACTGGCCATGGGATAAAGGGCTACCAAGTTTGTTCAAAGAAATGACCTTGACTTTCATTCAAGGTCACAGGGGCCAAAACGGTCATAATCTTTAAACGACTTCTTCTGAATAACCAAAAGGCCCAGAGACCTGATATTGGGCCTGTGGCATGCTGGGATAAAGGGGTACCAAGTTGGTTCAAAGAAATGATCTTGACTTTCATTCAAGGTCACAGGGGCCAAAACGGTCATAATCTTTAAACAACTTCTTCTGAATAACCAAAAGGCCCAGAGACCTGATATTGGGCCTGTGGCATGCTGGGATAAAGGGCTACCAAGTTTGTTCAAAGAAATGACCTTGACTTTCATTCAAGGTCGCTGGGGCCAAAACGGTCATAATCTTTAAACATTTTCTTCTGAATAACCAAAAGGCCCAGATACCTAATATTGGGCCTGTGGCATACTGGGATAAAGGGCTACCAAGTTTGTTCAAAGAAATGACCTTGACTTTCATTCAAGGTCACAGGGGCCAAAACGGTCATAATCTTTAAACAACTTCTTCTGAATAACCAAAAGGCCCAGAGACCTGATATTGGGCCTGAGGCATGCTGGGATAAAGGGCTACCAAGTTTGTTCAAAGAAATGACCTTGACTTTCATTCAAGGTCGCTGGGGCCAAAACGGTCATAATCTTTAAACATTTTCTTCTGAATAACCAAAAGGCCCAGATACCTAATATTGGGCCTGTGGCATACTGGGATAAAGGGCTACCAAGTTTGTTCAAAGAAATGACCTTGACTTTCATTCAAGGTCACAGGGGCCAAAACGGTCATAATCTTTAAACGACTTCTTCTGAATAACCAAAAGGCCCAGAGACCTGATATTGGGCCTGTGGCATGCTGGGATAAAGGGGTACCAAGTTGGTTCAAAGAAATGATCTTGACTTTCATTCAAGGTCACAGGGGCCAAAACGGTCATAATCTTTAAACAACTTCTTCTGAATAACCAAAAGGCCCAGAGACCTGATATTGGGCCTGTGGCATGCTGGGATAAAGGGCTACCAAGTTTGTTCAAAGAAATGACCTTGACTTTCATTCAAGGTCGCTGGGGCCAAAACGGTCATAATCTTTAAACAACTTCTTCTGAATAACCAAAAGGCCCAGATACCTAATATTGGGCCTGTGGCATACTGGGATAAAGGGCTACCAAGTTTGTTCAAAGAAATGACCTTGACTTTCATTCAAGGTCACAGGGGCCAAAACGGTCATAATCTTTAAACGACTTCTTCTGAATAACCAAAAGGCCCAGAGACCTGATATTGGGCCTGTGGCATGCTGGGATAAAGGGGTACCAAGTTGGTTCAAAGAAATGATCTTGACTTTCATTCAAGGTCACAGGGACCAAAACGGTCATAATCTTTAAACAACTTCTTCTGAATAACCAAAAGGCCCAGAGATCTAATATTGGGCCTGTGGCATGCTGGGATAAAGGGGTACCAAGTTTGTTCAAAGAAATGACCTTGACTTTCATTCAAGGTCACTGGGGCCAAAACGAAACTGTTGTTATTTTTCGTGTAGTCAAAAATCCAAGATGGCCTCCACAGCGGCCATTTTGAAAACACATTCTAAACTTCTCAAGTTCTACCAGTGGAATTGAGCTGAAACTTGCCAGAAATGATATCCTGAGATGGTCCCAACAAAGTGTTGTTATTTTTCAAGCCCATCAGAAATCCAAGAAGGCCACTATCTTGAACTTGGCAATCTATACAGGCATATTATAACTTGATTGAATGACTACACGTATTTTCATAGTGATTTTACAATTGGTAGTCAGATGACCGTTAAGGCCCGTTGGGCCTCTTGTATACTCCACCCACCCCAGACCATTTTATGCTCCACCCACCCTAGACAATTTCATACTCCACCCAACCCAGACCATTTTATACTCCACCCAACCCAGACCATTTTATACTCCACCCACCCCAGACCATTTTATACTCCACCCACCCCAGACCAATATATACTCCATCCACCCCAGATCATTTTATACTCCACCCACCCCAGACCATTTTATACTCCACCCACCCCAGACCATTTTATACTCCACTCAACCCAGACCTTTTTATACTCCACCCAACCCAGACCATTTTATACTCCACCCACCCCAGACCATTATATACTCCACCCATCCCAGACCATTTTATACTCCACCCACCCCAGACCATTTTATACTCCACCCACCCCAGACCATTTTATACTCCACCCACCCCAGACCATTTTATGCTCCACCTGGGTTATTAAGTATTGTATGTGTAGAATGAATATTCCATGTGTACAAACACTGGTACATCTTCATTTTGCTAATTCTATGAAATGGCCGCAATTTTTGGCCTCTGATTTGTCAAAAGTTTACTGTTGTCTGATTTTCATGAAAGGTTCTTAGGTACGCAGTGTCTTATGTTTCCTAGAATATAATTAGCACTGTTTTTGTTACATGATTGATTAAACAAAATGGCCACCATTTCCTGGCCTCTGAATGGTAGATATTTGGATATGGTCAGATTTTGCTTGTTGGTTTTGTACTGGACTTGCAGAAGTTTCTGTCATATTGGATATTTACATGAGCTTTTTTTCCTTTCTTTTTAGGAGAAGGATGAAATAGATTTGGTGATGAGACTGACAGAAAAAGTGAAATTCATGATTATTCCCAGCATCGAACCCAGTCACAAAGGAAGCCTATGGGGCGCTTTTGGAACTGTGATTGGTATACCGTATCACTTCATGAGTTCACTGGAGAATGTCACCCCTGTACCTTCTCTCTCCAGAGGAAGATTCCTCAGTGTTTTCACCAAAGGCGCAATAGAGAGGCCGCCAAAAGTGGCTGTGAAACCGGAAGATGGTATTGAACTTTCCAAATCAGTCATCTTGACAGATGAGGAGAAAATATTTATTTTGATGAGAGAGATGATTTCCTCTCAAAACAATCAGGACCATTTGACTGCAGTCTTCCGCATCTTAACGATAGGAACATCCCTTGGGCTCATGTACTACACTAGGGAGATAATGATAAAGAATGTTGGCGAGAACTTATCCCGGCTAGCGAGGACTAACTTACATAAAAACGGTATCCTCACAAAGTTAACGAGGGGCCCAATCTATATGTTGATCATCACAACTGGTTTATTGTCGTATTACAGCTTGCTTTCCTTATATAAAAACCATCTTGAGAAACAGTCCGACAGGACAGTTGCTGCCATAGGCAAGAAATACGCGGAGGGAGGTAGGGATTATTATAGACGTGTCCTGTCGAGGAATCTAGCCTGCAGAAAAATCCTAGGACCAACAGACGGAAACTATTTGTTTAATAATAGGGGAGATATGAAGACATGGTTCTTTAGACCGGAAACGCCAGTCTCGGAACGTCTCGCCATAATGGAGGAATATTTGTCTAAATACGAACAGGAAAAGGAAAGTGATAAAACGAACAGTGGTGATCAGGAAATCACGAAATGATGTATGAAAAGTAGACATATTTATAGTTCGCCTTGTGAGGAAACACCAAATGAATGAGGATTCTGTACGTGTAGTGGTCCATTGTTTATCATCTTTTGTATTAAACTTTATCTCCTCGTGATGAGTAGCTATCATTTTTCATTTATCAGTCATGTACACTAAAAATTTAACTAAAACACGGAATACAAGAGGCCCAGAGGGCCTGTATCGCTCACCTGGATAAATTGGTATCAAGGTAATCATGGTAAAATATTTCTAAAAAGATGCTATGGGCAGGGACAGACCCAAAGAATTATCCTTGAAGTTATATATATATATATCTGTATATATTAAAGATAGGTTAATGGGTGGGTATCTCAACTCACTGTTTTCAAGCTTAACTGAGAACCAAGGTCCCTATGACTGGGCTAGACCCTTACATCAATGATAATATCATGATTGTGTTTGTTTCTGTATAGTTTTGAGGTGGGATGTCTGTAAGGGCGTGGCAGACCCTAAGGTCATATCTAATATCATATTTGTGATGTTCTCTTTATACTAAGCAATTGTATATGTAATTTTGGGGTGGGATCTCAACCGTTTAAAAGAAATATCAATATTGCCAAATGGTCCCCTTTTGGTCCCGCCCCTCAGGCCCCTAGGTGGTCAGCCCCATCATTTGTATAAATTTGAATTCCAGCCTCCTTGGGATACTACCACTAAAATATGAATGTTTCACATTGCTTAGATCCAGAGAAGAAGTTGTTAATACGAATATAGCCAAATGGAACCCTTTTGGCCCCTGGTGGGTCATGAGCCCCATCATTTGTATAAATTTGAATCCCAGCCACCAAAGGATGCTACCACAAAAATATGAATGTTTCACATTGCTTAGATCCAGAGAAGAAGTCGTTAATATGAATATAACCAAATGGAACCCCTTTGGACCAGGTGAGCTTATAAAGTAATATCAATTTTTATACGGGTAAATGCAAGATAACTATACAGACACGTCACTTTTTATCATAATTGAACAATAAAATTATAGATACTGGTCGAAATATTTCAGTACCTGCCGTAAAGTGCACGCACAGCAACGAAAATATGAATAATGATTAAAAGATTAAATACACTATATTGCTAATTTCAGACTCTGTGTTATTCCAGTCTTTGTCTGCAAACAACAGCAAACATTTAACATGAACAGAGTTTGATTTAATCCTGTGAAGGATAATGTATGCATGATTCTTGTAAGTGTTCCGCTTGTCAGTATTTACTAAAATGTCCGATGATACTCTGAACAAAGCACCAGGCCCTGGTTTCATCAACATTCCTTAACTTAAGGAAATTCCTTAGCTTAAAATTCTCCATAGGAAAGCATTACAGAATTTAAGGAGCAAATCCTTAGTTAAGGAACTTTCCTTAAACTCTGTAATGCTTTCCTATGGGGATTTTTAAGTTAAGGAATTTCCTTAAGTTAAGGAACGTTGATGAAACCGGGGCCAGATACTGTAAAAGTTGTCTCCCTTATTTACAGTAATTACGGAGATTATCGCTAGGTGACTCAAACTCTTGTGCTTACGCTTTTACCAAATCCCTATATGCACGGGAATGCCTCCATAAAAATAATAAAACCAACACAAATTGTGGATGTATTTGTAATTTATATTTGTGTGCTCGCAGAATGTTACATCATTGTACAATTGGTACACAACTATAAATGACAACTGTACATACTTTATATCTAATGATCAGTTAATCGACCTTCGATCATTACTGAATTAAAACATTTCCATCTCTATATGATTCTCTTTCTGTATTGATATTACTACAACTTCCCTATAGATATAGGAGCCTTTAACCCTTTCATCTTAATCACACACACACATGGCCAGGAGAATAACCAACAGAATTATTATTATAAACTGATAATTTTTTTACATTTCTGACTGGCTTTAACTTGGTCACATGGAGGTCAATATTTTGTGATATTGTCCTGATATTTTTACTTTTAGAAACATCGAGTCAATACTAGGGTTTTCCAAATTAATATCATAAAAGAAAATTTAAAGGCCCAATATACGTAACTTTCGGCAAAATTTGAAGCGAAAATCAAACCTAATAACTTATTATATTTATAGATTTAGTTACGATTAACTGATATCAGCAATATTCAAGGTGAATTCTTTCGCTGTTACCAGTACAGCAGCAGTTGAAACACTCTATTTGTAAACACGCTTCCATTTTGAACCGTCTTGTTGAAGTGGGCCCCACCTGAATTATTTTCAGTTCTTTGGATTTTTTTGTCCAGAGTTTCTTGTTAGTTACCGCTCAGGTTTACTTCGTTTTAGGCTTATATTTGCATGGTTGTCAACTGGATTTTTTTCAGAATTTTTCAGAATAACGAAAAAATTCCTGAAGTTACGTATATTGGGCTTTAAAACTTCTGCTTTTATATATAATTTTAAAATTATTATGATAATTCTCCTAGCCACATATTATGTGCCTGTAATCCCAATGTAGCTCTAGTGGCCTAGTACCCCATGCATTGAGCTGGATGATTGCATTATGGCTACAAAGTGAAAGGGTGAAGACAGAATAGGCTGAAACGATCACTGCTCAAGATCTCGTTATCACATATATACCTATAATTACCACATTTAAATGTGTCGTTAAAAATCAAACATCTAACCAGAACAACAATTATCACAGACATTTTATGCAGTATGTAAATATCTCAAGACATGTTGTTCTGGTTAGATGTTTGATTTTTTATGCAGTATGTAAATATCTCAAGACATTTTATGCAGTATGTAAATATCTCAGACATTTTATGCAGTATGTAGATATCTCAGACATTTTATGCAGTATGTAAATATCTCAAGACATTTTATGCAGTATGTAAATATCTCGGTCATTTTATGCAGTATGTAGATATCTCAAGACATTTTATGCAGTATGTAGATATCTCCAACATGCCGATACGCTCGTCATAAAAAAAACGTCTATGCGACGGAGAAATTATCGCAAGATGACACGAAACTAGCATGTAGTGGTGGATTAATATCTACATTTATCAGAAATGTTGGCGTTTAGTCTAAGAATTGCACGACAACCTCACAACAAGGAAGTTATGTGCATTGTTTACAAATAGTTGAGAAATAACGTTGGAATACTTCCATTACATTCTGTAATGGGCCGCTGCGCTCCATATATATTAACATTTTTTATATACTGACAGAAACTCAAGCAACTGTGGGTCACCTCTTTTATTTATGTCGGGTAGAAAAACCTGACCAATCATAAAGCTTAATGTCCTTTGAGTTTATGGAAGAGAGATTTCCGCCTTCAAAGCCAAGACTCTTTTAATGTGCATAAAAGGATCAACTTAACAAATTGATAAACGCACACAGAGCCTTGAGTTTGCTATGACATATCGCAGGGGTGTAGAGAGTGAATGATAGTCCATTGTGGTCCTTTTGTAATTTATATCTATTCATTCTTTCATCCAAGGACATCCCATAGACCATGAAGTGTGAATCCATCTCGTAATTTCTCTATAGCCAATCCGAGCTCTTCTGAGTAAGTAGGGTCGCGATCCTTGTCCTTGCTTCCGTCCGCAAAATAGGCCTGTAAAGACAATGATTCCTAATCTTTAATTGAACGTTATATGTAGCATACAGTGTCAAAAACAAACCTAATTATCCTGTAATTCGCTCACCCCTGAAACTTAACCTTTGGATTGGAAGAATTCAAATGTGTCAGGGAGTAGAACTCGGTGGAGGAAAGTCCAGAGACACCACTAACAAGTTACTCTATCAGATATCACTCTCCTGTTCCAACTTCGCTTTGTATCAAACCAAAATTCATTGGAGAGTGTCAGAGTGGTCTAACATGACACACAATATATACAGTATACTTTATAATAACGCCACCTTTTCTCAAGTGATTTTGGCAGTCTAAACGAGGGTGGTGATTGGGTTATCAAGATTCTAAAATGACAAAGCTATGAAATTAATTCCTAATTACATTATCACATATTAGTGAAAACAGGGATTTTTATTATATTAGACCAAGATTGTAGGTGGTGGACTGAAGTAGCTTTCAGTTTTCCATATTTTTTCCGTTTTTTTCTCTACATCAGGAAATTTCTGAGTCCATAATCAGTATTCTGTCTGTGTACATTTGGTCTAGTCCAGTTTCTCTGTATCTGATAGTTTGAGTGTCAGTTTTTCTGCATTTTCTCCACTTTTTTTCCATATTTAAACTTGTGAAAATTGCAGAAATCATTTCAAGCATTTCTCCTAATATTTTTCAATGGGAAAAATGCAAAGTTCTGTAAAAATATGTAGATTTGAAGTGCGGGTTAATCATATCTATAAAAAGAACATCAAAGTTTTCCACAAATGACTAGAGAGACTGGAGATAAAACTGAGAGAATTGTGTAGATGTCGGACTTTTGTATTTTGAAGCACATGTACATGGCAAATTGGAGATATATGAAAGGGTGGCAAATTTATCGAGAGAGTAACATATAGGACTGAAATCCGTTCTTTAGCTTAAGTTGGTGTTATGTGAAGGTGGCGGAATTATCATGTGGCAGTAGATTAAGGGGGAGGACTGTTGTATAAGCAATCACACCTACTGAGGCATCCAAGATAACAGAGTTAGAGACATTGATACAAAGTCAGGCATCCAAGATAACAGAGTTAGAGACATTGATACAAAGTCAGGCATCCAAGATAACAGAGTTAGAGACATTGATACAAAGTAAGACATCTAAGATAACGGAGTTAGAGACATTGATACAAAGTCAGGCATCCAAGATAACAGAGTTAGACATTGATACAAAGTCAGGCATCCAAGATAACGGAGTTAGAGACATTGATACAAAGTCAGACATCCAAAATAACAGAGTTAGAGACATTGATACAAAGTCAGGCATCCAAGATAACGGAGTTAGACACTGATACAAAGTCAGGCATCCAAGATAACAGAGTTAGACATTGATACAAAGTCAGGCATCCAAGATAACAGAGTTAGAGACATTGATACAAAGTCAGGCATCCAAGATAACAGAGTTATAGACATTGATACAAAGTCAGGCATCCAAGATAACAGAGTTAGAGACATTGATACAAAGTAAGACATCCAAGATAACGGAGTTAGAGACATTGATACAAAGTCAGGCATCCAAGATAACAGAGTTAGACATTGATACAAAGTCAGACATCCAAGATAACGGAGTTAGAGACATTGATACAAAGTCAGACATCCAAAATAACAGAGTTAGAGACATTGATACAAAGTCAGGCATCCAAGATAACGGAGTTAGAGACATTGATACAAAGTCAGACATCCAAAATAACAGAGTTAGAGACATTGATACAAAGTCAGGCATCCAAGATAACGGAGTTAGAGACATTGATACAAAGTCAGGCATCCAAGATAACAGAGTTAGAGACATTGATACAAAGTCAGGCATCCAAGATAACGGAGTTAGACACTGATACAAAGTCAGGCATCCAAGATAACAGAGTTAGACATTGATACAAAGTCAGGCATCCAAGATAACAGAGTTAGAGACATTGATACAAAGTCAGGCATCCAAGATAACAGAGTTATAGACATTGATACAAAGTCAGGCATCCAAGATAACAGAGTTAGAGACATTGATACAAAGTAAGACATCCAAGATAACAGAGTTAGAGACATTGATACAAAGTCAGGCATCCAAGATAACAGAGTTAGAGACATTGATACAAAGTAAGACATCTAAGATAACGGAGTTAGAGACATTGATACAAAGTCAGGCATCCAAGATAACAGAGTTAGACATTGATACAAAGTCAGGCATCCAAGATAACGGAGTTAGAGACATTGATACAAAGTCAGGCATCCAAGATAACAGAGTTATAGACACTGATACAAAGTCAGACATCCAAGATAACAGAGTTAGACATTGATACAAAGTCAGGCATCCAAGATAACAGAGTTAGAGACATTGATACAAAGTCAGACATCCAAGATAACAGAGTTAGAGATACTGATACAAAGTCAGGCATCCAAGATAACGGAGTTAGACATTGATACAAAGTCAGGCATCCAAGATAACGGAGTTAGACATTGATACAAAGTCAGGCATCCAAGATAACGGAGTTAGACATTGATACAAAGTCAGGCATCTAAGATAATGGAGTTAGAGATACTGATACAAAGTCAGGCATCCAAGATAACGGAGTTAGAGACACTGATACAAAGTCAGGCATCCAAGAAAACGGAGTAAGACATTGATACAAAGTCAGGCATCCAAGATAACAGAGTTAGAGACATTGATACAAAGTCAGGCATCCAAGATAACGGAGTTAGAGACATTGATACAAAGTCAGGCATCTAAGATAACGGAGTAAGAGACACTGATACAATGTCAGGCATCCAAGATAACGGAGTTAGAGACATTGATACAAAGTCAGGCATCCAAGATAACGGAGTTAGAGACATTGATACAAAGTCAGGCATCCAAGATAACAGAGTTAGAGACATTGATACAAAGTCAGGCATCCAAGATAACGGAGTTAGAGACATTGATACAAAGTCAGGCATCCAAGATAACGGAGTTAGAGACATTGATACAAAGTCAGGCATCCAAGATAACAGAGTTAGAGACATTGATACAAAGTCAGGCATCAAAGATAAGGGAGTTAGAGACATCGATACAAAGTCAGGCTTCCAAGATAACGGAGTTAGAGACATTGATACAAAGTCAGGCATCCAAGATAACGGAGTTAGACATTGATACAAAGTCAGGCATCCAAGATAACGGAGTTAGACACTGATACAAAGTCAGGCATCCAAGATAACGGAATTAGAGACATTGATACAAAGAGCAGTGATATTAGGATTGAAAGACTTTGTAACTTATCATTGCTTCAAAAGAAATAAAGTTCTGAAGTCAAACTTAATATTATTTACTGTCAAAGTTATCTTCGTGTGGTTGCGATTTCTGATATTTTTAAAGTGATCTTAATATATGTTGATATAATAGACAATGAATATAGTACCTGCATGCACATGCATCCATGGGATGAAAAATCAATTCTGTTTTTTCAAACGCCGAACATTTAGTCAAATATCTATAGTTACAATAAAATGGATGAAAACAAAAGAATGATTCATTTGGAGTTCTGAGGTGACAAGACACCAAAACAAAAAGGAAGTCAGCATAAGCCCCAACAAAGATTTCCGTGATGTAGATTGAGAACTTATTTTGCACTTTATGTGGCTGCTGTTTATAATAACTCACCGCAAAGGCATCGGATGATCCTTCATTTTCGATCTCCACATCATCCTGTACATGTTCAACTGTGAGTTCCTGACTGTCATCCATCTGAAAAGGAAAGTAAACAACAGTAATACCGACAACAGTATAATCCATACTGACAACAGAATACTCCATACTGACAACAGAATACTCCATACTGACAACAGTATAATCCATACTGAGAACAGTATAATCCATACTGACAACAGTATAATCCATACTGACAACAGAATACTCCATACTGACAACAGTATAATCCATACTGAGAACAGTATAATCCATACTGACAACAGAATACTCCATACTGACAACAGTATAATCCATACTGACAACAGTATAATTCATACTGACAACAGTTTAATCCATACAGTATAATTAGTCCTCCCAAGAAAATAATTAGTCCTAACAGAATAATTTTTACTGACAACAGTATGATTTATAACGAGAATAGTTTAATTACCAACAGTATAATTAATCCTAACAACAGTATAATTAGTCCTCACAAGAAAATAATTAGTCCTAACAACAGTATAATTAATCCTAACAACAGTATAATTAGTCCTAACAACAGTATAATTAGTCCTTACAACAGTATAATTAGTCCTAACAACAGTATAATTAGTCCTTACAACAGTATAATTAGTCCTAACAACAGTATAATTAGTCCTAACAACAGTATAATTAGTCCTAACAACAGTATAATTAGTCCTAACAACAGTATAATTAGTCCTTACAACAGTATAATTAGTCCTAACAACAGTATAATTAGTCCTTACAACAGTATAATTAGTCCTAACAACAGTATAATTAGTCCTAACAACAGTATAATTAGTCCTAACAACAGTATAATTAGTCCTAACAACAGCATAATTAGTCCTAACAACAGTATAATTAGTCCTAACAACAGTATAATTAGTCCTTACAACAGTATAATTAGTCCTAACAACAGTATAATTAGTCCTAACAACAGTATAATAAGTCCTAACAACAGTATAATTAGTCCTAACAGCGGTATAATTAGTCCTAAAACCGTATAATTAGTCCTTACAGCAGTATAATAAGTCCTAACAACAGTATAATTAGTCCTAATAGCAGTATAATTAGTCCTTACAGCAGTATAATTAGTCCTAACAACAGTATAATTAGTCCTTACAGCAGTATAATTAGTCCTAACAGCAGTATAATTAGTCCTAACAACAGTATAATTAGTCCTAACAACAGTATAATTAGTCCTAACAACGGTATAATTAGTCCTTACAACAGTATAATTAGTCCTAACAACAGTATAATTAGTCCTTACAACAGTATAATTAGTCCTAACAACAGTATAATTAGTCCTTACAACAGTATAATTAGTCCTTACAACAGTATAAGAAGTCCTAACAACAGTATAATTAGTCCTAACAACAGTATAATTAGTCCTTACAGCAGTATAATTAGTCCTTACAACAGTATAAGAAGTCCTAACAACAGTATAATTAGTCCTTACAACAGTATAATTAGTCCTAACAACAGTATAATTAGTCCTAACAACAGTATAATTAGTCCTAACAACAGTATAATTAGTCCTAACAACAGTATAATTAGTCCTTACAACAGTATAAGAAGTCCTAACAACGGTATAATTAGTCCTTACAACAGTATAATTAGTCCTAACAACAGTATAATTAGTCCTTACAACAGTATAATTAGTCCTAACAACAGTATAATTAGTCCTTACAACAGTATAATTAGTCCTTACAGCAGTATAATTAGTCCTTACAACAGTATAATTAGTCCTTATAGCAGTATAATTAGTCCTTACAACAGTATAATTAGTCCTTACAATGGTATAATTAGTCCTAACAACAGTATAATTAGTCCTAACAGCAGTATAATTAGTCCTAACAACAGTATAATTAGTCCTAACCCGTATAACCCAAGGCAGAGTGCAACAGTTTGCACCCTCCTTCCTATAACCACCTTTCTATAACCTCCTTTCTATACCCGTATTACTGATGATGTGGAAATATTCTTTTTGGAATGAAATGTATAATCTCTGCATAACCCTGAAGGTTTCCAAAAAGTTCTTCGATTTTATTTTTAAAATCTCCAAAAATGCACAGTTTAAATTAAAATGATTGATTTGAAATAATATCTCCACACTAAAGGCTCTTCCAAACATGCATTTCTGGCGGACAAGATACCTTTTCTTCCGTTTCGAATTCCACCCCGAACAGAGGACAGGCACTGTAAACGCGGTGTAGACTCTGAATCTCCTTGACGACTTGCTGAAGTTTCTCTGCAGGATCTATTCTGAACCCCAGCACAAAACCACCACTCTGGAAACCACAAGTAAAATAAAATGTACCATATATATATACGATCTAACACAAGTTTCTATTTCATATATTAGATTTACAAAAATTAATGAGTCTAAGAATTTTTCAATTTGGCAAGCTAATGAGTTTCATAAATCTGATATGAAATAAAATCGAGTGCAAGATCTTTTTTACAACATCATCAAAATTTGAGGCATTGATTCGTGTAAAACGACAATTTTCACAAACAAATGAAATGTGAAACGCTTCGTGTTTGACTCAAGTGCAGAAGTCTATGATGTCATGTAACTATTCTGGGCATGACGTCACAATATATAGAACAACTGTTAAAACTCAACCAATCTTAGGCCTGTCTACTAAAATCTCTACTACATCTATACTATACACATAAGAATTCTGACTAAAATCCATCCTAGATTTTGTACTTGATCAATCAATAAGCTTAACTGACCAGTCATCGACTTCAAAAATCGGAAAACCACTTTAATTTGTAAATAGCTATCAAATCATTTATATATGAAGATCAGTAAGCGTTAAAGATAAACCTAATTTTTCATCCTTTCACTTAAAATGCGAAAGCTGATTTCTTTTTTTAATATTATTGATAATACAAGACAGTGTTCTTGTCATTTTATTTCATTACCTGTTGAGAGCTCTCCACAACTAGAGCCAATCCAAATTTGGAATCTCGTATTTTCACTGATCTCTGAAAAAATAATGAAAATCATTTGAAATTGTTGGTTTCTGTTTTTTCTGATGAGGACTTTCTAAATTTATAGATCTGTAACAGTTTTCTATCAGCTTAACCATGGCAACAAAACATTCACAATAGTCATTAAAAATTTTTGGTAAATATTTGTAGAACTTGTATATTTAACTATAGATAACTGTTAAGAGCTACAAAATATCTGATTTTATCAAATGGACACATTATGTATTTAATGGTACACTCTTCTTAATGCAACTCATTCACCCCTGAAGATACACTTGAACTCTTCCAACTCCAAGGTTGGAATAGTTCACAATGAAATTTCAAGGGTGAACAAGTTAAAGTAATGACATCCCTAGTTGGAATTGTTCTTCAAAACGTCAGTTCCTTTTTGATACTGAAATTTACAGCATTTTCACGGACAATCCTCCTTGATATCTAAGGGTTATGCTTACCTATGCTTTCTACACATCTGGAATATGTCATAGCAAACTGGAAGTCAGATGACAGCTGTTTGAATGGTCTCAGGTAAAACCACCTGACCAATCACGAGACTCTTACCTGTTATTTGAAGATTACAAAGGAGGGACACCTGCTATCAAATCCTGTCAATGTTTACCGTCATGTGATCACAAGATTCTTTTGATGTACATCAAATCTTGTCAATGTTTATCGTTATGTGACCACGAGATTCTTTTGATGTACATCAAATCTTGTCAATGCTTATCGTTATGTGACCACAAGATTCTTTTGATGTACATCAAATCCTGTCAATGTTTACCGTCATGGGACCACAAGATTCTTTTGATGCACATCAAATCTTGTCAATGTTTTTCGTTATGTGACCACAAGATTCTTTTGATGTACATCGAATCCTGTCAATGTTTACTGTCATGGGACCACAAGATTCTTTTGATGTACATCAAATCTTGTCAATGCTTATCGTTATGTGACCACAAGATTCTTTTGATGTACATCAAATCTTGTCAATGCTTATCGTTATGTGACCACAAGATTCTTTTGATGTACATCAAATCCTGTCAATGTTTACCGTCATGGGACCACAAGATTCTTTTGATGTACATCAAATCTTGTCAATGCTTATCGTTATATGACCACAAGATTCTTTGGATGTACATCAAATCCTGTCAATGTTTACCGTCATGTGACCACGAGATTCTTTGTTGTACATCAAAGGGTCAAACCAGTCTTCTTGTCATCGCCAAGGTGGTGCAAGCAGATCCTTCAGTTTTGACATATTCCAGGGGTGTGACTTAGTCTAGGTGAGTGTAATCATTGGATATTGAGGATGGAAATAAATATTTTCAAAAATAACATCCCAGGTCAATGTCAGGATAACATCCCAGGCCAATGTCATGATAACATCCCAGGTCAATGTCAGTATAACATCCCAGGTCAATGTCAGTATAACATCCCAGGTCAATGTCAGTATAACATCCCAGGTCAATGTCAGGATAACATCCCAGGTCAATGTCAGTATAACATCCCAGGTCAATGTCAGTATAACATCCCAGGTCAATGTCAGGACAACATCCCAGGTCAATGTCAGGATAACATCCCAGGCCAATGTCATGATAACATCCCAGGTCAATGTCAGGATAACATCCCAGGCCAATGTCAGTATAACATCCAAGGCCAATGTCAGTATAACATCCTAGGTCAATGTCAGGATAACATCCCAGGTCAATGTCAGGATAACATCCCAGGCCAATGTCAGTATAACATCCCAGACCAATGTCAGTATAACATCCTAGGTCAATGTCAGTATAACATCCCAGGTCAATGTCAGGACAACATCCCAGGTCAATGTCAGGATAACATCCCAGGCCAATGTCAGTATAACATCCCAGGTCAATGTCAGGATAACATCCCAGGCCAATGTCAGTATAACATCCCAGGCCAATGTCAGGATAACATCCCAGGCCAATGTCATGATAACATCCCAGGTCAATGTCAGTATAACATCCCAGGTCAATGTCAGTATAACATCCCAGGTCAATGTCAGTATAACATCCTAGGTCAATGTCAGTATAACATCCCAGGTCAATGTCAGTATAACATCCCAGGTCAATGTCAGGACAACATCCCAGGTCAATGTCAGGATGACATCCCAGGCCAATGTCAGTATAACATCCCAGGTCAATGTCAGGATAACATCCCAGGCCAATGTCAGTATAACATCCCAGGCCAATGTCAGTATAACATCCTAGGTCAATGTCAGGATAACATCCCAGGTCAATGTCAGGATAACATCCCAGGCCAATGTCAGTATAACATCCCAGACCAATGTCAGTATAACATCCTAGGTCAATGTCAGTATAACATCCCAGGTCAATGTCAGTATAACATCCTAGGTCAATGTCAGTATAACATCCCAGGTCAATGTCAGGATAACATCCCAGGCCAATGTCAGTATAACATCCTAGGCCAATGTCAGTATATCATCCTAGGCCAATGTCAGTATAACATCCCAGGTCAATGTCAGGATAACATCCCAGGCCAATGTCAGTATAACATCCCAGGCCAATGTCAGGACAACATCCCAGGTCAATGTCAGTATAACATCCCAGGTCAATATCAGGATAACATCCAAGGCCAATGTCAGTATAACATCCTAGGCCAATGTCAGTATAACATCCCAGGTCAATGTCAGGATAACATCCCAGGCCAATGTCAGGACAACATACCAGGTCAATGTCAGGATAACATCCCAGGCCAATGTCACGATAACCTCCCAGGCCAATGTCAGTATAACATCCCAGGCCAATGTCAGTATAACATCCTAGGCCAATGTCACGATAACATCCCAGGCCAATGTCAGTATAACATCCCAGGCCAATGTCACGATAACATCCCAGGCCAATGTCACGATAACATAATTTCATTAATCTCATATATTTTTAGAATTATCATTTCAATAAGAGGACTTATGTTAAGGTTCATTTCTCCTTTCAATAAAAGAACTTCAGATTATACAATAGATGATACAGGTTCAGCTGATAAAAGGTATTTATAAAGTTATCATTAAAGGCACAGGTTCTGCTGATAAAAGGTATTTATAAATTTATCATTAAAGGCACAGGTTCAGCTGATAAAAGGTATTTATAAAGTTATCATTAAAGGCACAGGTTCAGCTGATATAAGGTATATATAAAGTTATCATTAAGGCAAAGGTTCAGCTGATATAAGGTATATATAAAGTTATCATTAAAGACACAGGTTCAGCTGATAAAAGGTATATATAAAGTTATCATTAAAGGCACAGGTTCAGCTGATATAAGGTATATATAAAGTTAAGATTAAAGGCACAGGTACAAACCATCTGGAGGTACGGGATGCTGACGTTGAACGACTCGTTGATGTTGGCATGCCAGACTAATCGTACATTGGTGATAAAGAAAGTTCCAAGGTTACCCTGTGGTAGAGAAAATAAATCCAATTTTGAATAATTATGATCTGTTTAAATAATCTGGGTCCGTATTCATGAAACTGTACTCATGCTCAAGCATGGATTCTGTGCTCAAGCCAGCTTTCTTGAAACTCTTCTAGATCACGTCAATGGTCAGTAAAGGTCATTTGTATGAAATGAAATTAGTTTTCAGCTTCATGGATCTTCAATTTGTTCAAAAACTTTCACAAAATGAGATTTTTCAAATAATTTACAGCCACGACAAAAAATTAGCCTTGAGCACAAAACCCACGCTTGAGCATGAGAATGGTTAAAAGAATATGGGCCCTGGTCTTTTAGGAAGTTGACAAATAGTTTTCACTACACAAATTAAGCTTACAAAAATTAAAAAAAAAAACACAACAGATAAGGTTGGACAAACTTTAAATTATAGCAAATTGTGGAGGGTAGGGTTTAAACAGAATTTCTGAGTATAGAGAGGGTCAGTTTATATTCAGCTGCATGTATATATATATTGGGACATTTGAAGAAAATTTAGTTTTTACAAGAATTTTCATTATATAATACTGTATCATCAATTTATGTAAATTTGTGGAAGTTAGGTTTAGTTTAAACAGGTTTTCTGATAATAGACTATCAGTTCATGTATAGCTGTATAAAGTCTTTTGATTTGACAAAGCTTTAATTAACATAACTTTGTGGAGGGAAAAGTCTGGTTTATACAGGTTCTAGCTGGTCAGTATAAGTAATACTCTAGATCTAACTGACCTGGTCACTGGATAGATTCCACACTCCATTCACGTTGTCGTAGATCTGTTCCTGTGGCAGCAGTCGGAGTTGTTTATTGTGGACTAGCGCGCCCCTTAACTTCAGGTCACGGTACAACTTTGATGTATCATAAGCTCTGATGAAAACAAAAGATAACCAAGCTTAATGGGTTTTTAATGGTCTTTTAATGTAAAAACAACATGAAGATGGACACCTAATTATAACCAATTAATCGAGCTATCTGGTCCCTGATGATCGACCCATGCTGGTGCAGTGTCCACTACACATATACATTGTAATTTATATATTACAGGTACACCTTCAGGCAATACAGCTATCTTAGCTTTACACTCTACTGCTAATACCACATTCACTGTTAAGTACTTATTATCAATTAGCACCCAGGGGGCCTAAGAAAAATGGTTCCGAAGGGAACGCTTAATAGGATAACAAATCTTAGATCTGGACAAAAATGGTGTTCTTATTAAGTCAATACCTGGGGTAAGTACATATTATGTATGATGTTTGGTGACCTTATTAAGTCAATACCTGGGGTAAGTACATATGTATGATGTTTGGTGACCTTATTAAGTCAATACCTAGGGTAAGTACATACGTATGATGTTTGGTGTTCTTATTAAGTCAATACCTAGGGTAAGTACATACGTATGATGTTTGGTGTTCTTATAAAGTCAATACCTGGGGTAAGTACATATGTATGATGTTTGGTGACCTTATTAAGTCAATACCTGGGGTAAGTACATATGTATGATGTTTGGTGACCTTATTAAGTCAATACCTGGGGTAAGTACATATGTATGATGTTTGGTGACCTTATAAAGTCAATACCTGGGGTAAGTACATATGTATGATGTTTGGTGACCTTATTAAGTCAATACCTGGGGTAAGTACATATGTATGATGTTTGGTGACCTTATTAAGTCAATACCAGGAGTAAGTACATATGTATGATGTTTGGTGACCTTATAAATTCAATACCTGGGGTAAGTACATACCTATGTATGATGTTTTGTGACCTGAACGGGTAGTAATCATGATGCGCGATATTTTTTCCATCATTGTCGGAAAATGTGTACACATATATTTCCGATATTTGTGGGTGTTAAACCTACAGACCCTGGACCATTTTTCTTTACCAAAAGTGCGTTGCGTTTCCGTTCCGTTTCCGTTGCGTTTCCGTAGCGTTTGCGTTGCGTTTTCGTTCCGTTTGCGTTGCATTTTCGTTCCATTTGCGTTGCGTTTGCGTTGCGTTTTCGTTGCATTTCCGTTGCGTTTCCGTTCCGTTTTCGTTGCGTTTCCGTTCACCGTTTTTTGTGCGTTAGACATATGATGATCGTTTATGTAAGAATACGATATACATGCAATCACGTACCTTACCCCGGTGGAATGAATTGACATATAATAAGAATCAATCGATATAAAAGGGTAATTACAGGTGATATTTTCTAAATATTTACTTGTCATAACCATACTGATATCGTTCTGTTCATCGGAATATCGCAATCAAATTAAGGTAAATCATAATCACCGTATGCGTGACTAATGGTTTCTTACGTAATGCCACTGTTAAACCACTTCGTTTGAATTGAAGATATGTTTGAATCGTGCATCTTATCGCCGAGTTCATTTATACAGTATGTCTGAATTTGTTTTCTTTGAACTTGTGTGTTCGTGTACTTTCTCGTTAATTTTATTGTAGTATCGCGGGTTTTGTTAACGTCCAGATCGCTCGCCATTATGTGTATCGCGTGGGTGCTTCCTGCGAGGTTCGAGTGACACAGGGGCTGGACAGATATACGTATGATTAATCTAATTATTTGTGTAATTTGGTGGTGATAGCGTTCGATGTTTCAATGCCATAGACACTAGGACCAAGTAATCCCATGTAGAGTGTATGTAACATTGGTGTACCATTTAATTAAAATAATTATTTACTCAAATGTTACGTATAAATTCCCTGGTTTGACCTATGAGGCACTGTTATACTTTAAGATACATAATTCATAATATTCATCAGAAAAAATGATTTATAAAATACTTTCATATATTCTTTTTAAATACATAATTCATAATATTTTCAAAACAGATCATCGATCTAAGAAATACTACATGCATTTTTATGATACAATTAAAATACACAATTCATACGCTTCATAAGATCCCTTTCACAAATTAATTTCGTAAAGATAGTTCCTAAAACACTGTTCATTTTAAATCTTAACATGAATCGTTGCATACAATATTATTTGAGTCCTAGCATGTTGACGATAACAAATATTGAATAAGTTCCTTTAGTCATTTACTTTCTATGTCTATCTGGAGATCGCTTTTAGTTATATTGATAGATTTTTCATCAATATCCATCGTTACAGCTAGTTTTGGACCAAAATTAAAAGTTGCATATTTTTTTTCAAACTATCAAGTATCTTGTATCGGGGTACAGCTTACATTCGATAATAAAAAGTTTTTCATTCCCAACTTTATGGAAATAACGATTTGAACATGTTATAGGTACATGTATATGCGATCTGAGGTACCTGTCGGTCTCAATTGCGAAGGGGCAGGCCACAGGGACCTGGGAATTTGTTACAGCTAGTTTTGGACCAAAACTAATGTGCTTAGAGTAATATTACACTGGGGAATAAAAGATAATGCCCCTCAATGGTCAATAGCTTTTATGACCATTGAGGGCATTTTTGAATGCGTCTTTGAATTCTATGGATATTCTGGAGCATATATACGTCTATATGTCCGAAGTATATTTCCTTTTCATATCAATGGGGGCTGACAAATCATCCGACTGAATGTAAAGCTGACTCCATCTGTCATCTCAGATTGGCATATTTTGGAAGCTCCCAGGGAGGGAAAAGTACACATCATTGTTCGTTTCATACGACGTTTCGACAATCAGATTATCTACGAAGCAAAGAAAGAATTGCGAGAAATACCACCGGTGACCGCAGGCTCATCACCTCCGATTCTGATTTCGCTGCACTCCAGTGAGAGACGATTGATCATGTCCTTGTCTCTATACAAAATATCTTTTCAGATACTTTTTTTTTTAGATTATTTAGATTTTTGGTTTATCTTAATTTGAGTTTTGTGGTCTAACCTATGATGATAATATATTTACCGGTATACCTCACTGTTGAATCCTTCAAAGGAGCTTGAAATCATGCAGTACCATGACAACTGTAACATATACAAAGAAACCTGAACACTGTATAACTTGTACCCTGTAAGAGGTAACCCGTAGCGTAATAAAGTGTGACTGGTTTAACCTTTACTCAGCAACATCTCTCCAGGAATCTTTACACAGAAACTTGTATCATGTACCTAGTTCTCTGTACCCAGAACAAGAAACTCGTACTCTTTAGCTATAAGCCTGTACAAAGAAACACATACAAGGACCCTACCTAGTGATGCTGGCCCGAGAAACCTGTATCCAGGATCAGTACCTTGTATCCAGACACATATATGAAGTCTGTAACCAACACCCGGTAAAATGTACACGGTAACCTCTATCCTGTATTCTGCTACTAGTAACTCGTACACAGAATCAATGTACCCTGTAACCTGTATCATTTAAATTATATCTCGCTGCCAACATAATTGAAGCCAGAAACATGTACACGGTAACCTGTACCTGATACTAGTAACTCGTATGCAGAATTAAGAATTCTGTAACATTTACCAAGTTACACTGTACCCAGTAACATGAATCCTTGAATTGTATCTTGCTACCAGCAACGTGTAGCCAAAAACATGTTAAAAAATACAATAATATATACAAAGGAATAAACATCCAGAAACAGGTATCGTGCACCAGGGACGTACATGTAAATGTGAGATTGGAATTCTGAATACATTCATGATAAGTTTTCTTTTCTAGTCTGATACTGATTTTATCTTATGTTTTTTTTTTCAAGAAAGTGATTATGACCTCATTGTACCGGGTCTCATTCCGTCTAATGCGTGATTTAAAGTATTTCGCTGATTCCGTTTTGACCATTATGAGATCATTATAATCGTGATATTAATCTTGATAATTACTCGCGTTGAACAATGGATAAGAGTTCTTCCAACAGACCCTATATACACCACCAGTGATTTTGCAAAGGTGCATGGCCGAAAACATAACAAAAATAGAAAAGATACGCTCTATCTATTTGGTATTTCTATCTGTTTTCGTTGGAGCTGACAGTACATGAAAGCGTCTCGCAAAAGTACGGTGTGTGTGTCATAATTCTAAATTTCCTAATTATAAATGTGCATATTGACTGTGGAATTATATTTGTGACGCCACATATGAAAGACGTCACATTATTGTACATGACGCCACGCTGTTGTCGCAGTGGTGAAAAATGAACCCTTCCACAAAATAAAACACATACATGTACATTCACACACACGTGTTTCAGTCGGAAGGAATAGGATCCGGAAACAAGTTTTATAAAAACTTACATTAATCCGTTTCAATTAGTAGATGATGAACTAAACATGAATTTGACATTATTGCATAATTTTGGAAGGTATTTAACTGCATATTGAGAGGTTGTACTGAGTATGAAAGGAAAAAGGGATTGGGATGAGGTTGGGTATTAACGATTGATGGAGAGGGGGAGGGGTTGGGTTAATGGATGAGGAATACGTAAGTTGTAGGTATCGTAGGGTGTCCCTAATGTAGAGGTTACGTGCAGGTATCGTAGGGTGTCCCTGGTGTAGAGTTATATAAGTTGTAGGTATCGTAAGGTGTCCCTCATGTAGAGGTTAGTTGTAGGTATCGTAATGTGTCCCTAATGTAAAGATAATCTGTAAGTATCGTAGGGTGTCCCGGCCTAATGTAGATGTTAGTTGTAGGTATCGTAGGGTGTCCCTAATGTAGAGGTATTTGGAAGGTATCGTAGGATGTTCTTAATGTTGAAGTTAGTTGTAGGGTGTGCATAGTGTACAGGTAAGTTGTAGGTACAAATATGTATCTTAGGGTGTCCCTAATGTAGAGGTATTTGGAAGGTATCGTAGGATGTTCTTAATGTTGAAGTTAGTTGTAGGGTGTGCATAGTGTACAGGTAAGTTGTAGGTATCTTAGGGTGTCCCTAATGTAGAGGCTAGTTGAAGGCACCGTAAGGTGCCGCTAATGTAGAGGTTAGTTGTAGGTATTGTAGGGTGTCCCTAATGTGGACGTAAGTTGTAGGTATCGTAGGGTGTCCCTAATGTAGAGGTTAGTTGTAGGTATCGTAGGATGTCCCTAATGTAGAGGTTAGTTGCAAGTATCGTAGGGTGTCTCTCATGTAGAGGCAATTTGTAGGTATCGTAGGGTGTCCCTAATGTAGAGGTAATCTGTAAGTATCGTAGGGTGTCCCTAATGTAGACGTTAGTTGAAGGCATCGTAGGGTGTCCCTAATGTAGAGGTTAGTTGTAGGTATCGTAGGGAGTCCTCGTTTAGTTGTAAGTTGTAGGTATCGTAGGTTGTCCCTAGTGTAGAGGTAAGTTGTAGGTATCGTAGGGAGTCCTCGTGTAGTTGTAAGTTGTAGGTATCGTAGGATGTCCCTAATGTAGAAGTTAGTTGTAGGTATCGTAGGGTGTCCCTAATGTAGAGGTTAGTTGTAGGTATCGTAGGATGTCCCTAATGTAGAAGTTAGTTGTAGGTAACCCAGGGTGTCCCTCATGTAGAGGTTAGTTGTAGGCATCGTAGTGTGTCCCTAATGTAGAGGTAATTTGTAGGTATCGTAGGATGTCCCTAATGTAGACGTTAGTTGAAGGCATCGTAGTGTGTCCCTAATGTAGAAGTTAGTTGTAGGTATCGTAGGATGTCGCTAATGTAGAAGTTAGTTGTAGGTATCCCAGGTTGTCCCTCATGTAGAGGTTAGTTGTAGGTTTCGTAGTGTGTCCCTAATGTAGACGTTAGTTGTAGGTATTGTAGGGTGTCCCTTATGTAGAGGTAATCTGTAAGTATCGTAGGGTGTCCCTCATGTAGAGGTTAGTTGCAGGTATCCCAGGGTGTGCATAGTGTAGAGGTAAGTTGTAGGTATCGTGTAGGGTGTCCCTAATGTAGAGGCTAGTTGAAGGAACCGTAAGGTGTCGCTAATGTAGAGGTTAGTTGTAGGTATTGCAGGGTGTCCCTAATGTAGAGGTAATTTGTAGGTATCGTAGGGTGTTCCTAATGTAGAGGTTAGTTGCAGGTATCGTAGGGTGTCCCTGGTGTAGAGGTAAGTTGTAGGTATCGTAAGGTGTCCCTAATGTAAAGGTATATTTTGAGTATTGTAGGGTGTCCCTAATGTAGAGGTTAGTTGTAGGTATCGTAGGATGTCCCTAATGTAGAAGTTAGTTTAGATGTTAAGGCTGGATTAAATGGCGTTATTGGCGAAAACAGAATAGATTCTACAGGATGTTGAGTGATCGAGAAGAAAGATATACAGAATGTGCTGAACTTCTACCATTCTTTATGTGTACACAGAATTTCATTAAAATTAATCCATGAACAAAGTTGGGTAAGTCATTGAAAAAAAGTTGGAAATACAAGAATATATAGCAAAAAAAAACGAAAGACTTTTGGCACGTCACTGTATATTATAGACGTATGCGAAGGACCCAATTTCTTGTGTTCCCGTTATGACGTCACCAATGCGTGTGCACAACTTCCAGCGGTTAGCGGTGCGCTTGATTAGCTTGTGGCAAAACAGGTAAAAAACCCAAGTTCAACCTGTCGTAACGTTGTAACCAGTCGGCCGATTTCGAAGTATTAATGCAGACACAACGAATCTGATAATGTCCGTTTCTATTTGCACTAGGCCTACAGTTACTCTTTAAAAAACAACTCTGGATCCTTCTCCGTACTCATATATATAACGGTATGAGGAAGACTTATATTTAAGTTCAGTATTAATGATATGTTCATCTGAATGACCAACATACTGGAGTTGTTTTTTCCAAAACAACCCCCCTCCCACCCGCGCCCATAATACCACATCTTGAACACATATTGAAATCCATAAATCGATTTGTTGATATCCATAATTCGATTTATTGAAATCCATAAATCGATTTATTGATTGATATCCATAAATCGATTTATTGATTGATATCCATAAATCGATTTATTGATTGATATCCATAAATCGATTTATTGATATCCATATATTGATTTATCGATATCCATATATTGATTTATTAATATCCATAATTCGATTCAAGCAATTATTACACTAATATCCTGTTTCCTAGCTATGAAATACATGTATACGGCAATAGTTCCTTTAAGAATTGCCAATAGAAAACGACAAAATGTATTGAAGTGTTAGTTATTATATATGTATTTGGCTAATATTAATTTCATAGGTCCCTACTGGTAAAACTGGTGGACGGGGATGGGGGTAGTGCATTATATGTTTTGTTTGCGTCTGTCAGTCCGACAGTCCGTCTGTCGTTGGTGAAGTATCCATTAATAGCGGTATATAAGATGCTGATTACCAGGATAGATATATATATATAACAAATATAACAATACAAATGCTGTGAAGTGAAACTTTGAACAAAAAATCATGGAACGTTAGATTTTGGTTAAAGTTTAGTAACGGCCCAGCCTTCATTAAGATGGAGATGCAGGTATGAGACAAGTATTGCAGTGAGTCTATGTATAACGTATAAGCTGTATACATAACATGTATCAGACCCGGGGTGTCCAATAGTCGCCACTAAGTGACAACCCAGCACCAATTAAATTGGTCAGTGAACCGTGACGGAGGTTTTTGCACCCGTGAGGAATAGCCACAGGGCAAGTCTACATGTACGTACGTGTATATTACATGGACGCCTTCAATACCGAAGATAAATGTCCAAGGTGAGGAGGCAACTTTATAGTACATGAAATGTTTTAGAAGGCCTCAAATATTCTTGGACGAAAAACAAATTTAACTTAGGTCGTTCTATTCTTTCTCTGTTGCAGAAAGAATATATGATTTTTTTTACAGATTACATTGATACAGCACATAAACTTTCTTCGATTTCATATACTTTTTTAGAGAAAAATATGGAATGGTGAGCAAGCAGCTCGTTTATGTGTTGTAGGTCCTGGAAAGGACTGGCAACAATTCGTTGCATATGATATGCATATTATGCAGTGTAAAGGACTCCACGTGTCCACATCAAAAGTCTCAATTTAGTATGGATGTGACAATTTTATGATACTTTAGCCGTTCAGGTTATTTTTCCCTATTACTACAGTTTACCATAGAACACACATTTTATAGTATCATAGAAGTATAACAACTACAACCGTCATATGATAAATTGTGTAAAAAAATACAGACCCATTTACAAAATGTAGTTATACCAGGGACGTATATCTCCCGTTTATACACAACCAGATTTATATTATTTGATTGTATTTTTTTAACAAACGTAATTTCACTACTCAAACCATTTACTCACACTTGAAGATAGTATATCGGGAATCTTAATAGCATGGGGGAAAGGGGATCCAAGGATCGAGTTGAGTCAATTTTATTTTATTTTATTTTATTCCGTATGCAACAGACATGATTACCATATGTAAACATATTAAATCTTATACCATTTTGCAAGATGGCGGAGACCGCATCCAACATAATTAAAATAATATTTATAATACTCATTGCTACGTCAATAGGTTAAGACTTTAGCAAGAGACGCGTACGTCTCTGTTTTATCGTAAGAAAATTCGTATACAAATGAATAACAAACAACATCTAAACATAATAATCAGTTTGAAAACAACCTTTATATATACCTGAAATATCCATGTCGAAATTTAGAAAATGTCACGTTCTTCAGATCTGTATTGTAAACAGCAAGCTAACTAATTCACTACATCCGAATAATAGAAGAAAAGGACGAATGTATCATCCTCTTAGCCCGTAGCATGATTTATAAGCATCTTATACCTTAAAGTGTTTTTATGTTATTGTTTCAGAACAGCTCCATCATTTTCAAAACCGATGGTCGACGATAAAAATATGATTTTATATATTAAACTCTTAATTCTAAAAACACAAAGCAAATCAGAGAGAAATAAAGTTTTTATATCTCTCTAACTGGATCGGAATTTAGGTTCCATTCGTAAGGCTCTGTTCATCATGATGACATGGACAACGGATTTTATTTTGAATTAAAATGACTACACCAACGAACTAAGAAAAAGAGACGTTTTTTAGGATTGATAAGAAGCAAACTGAACAGCTGGTCAAACTTTTATAGATGATGTATATAATGCCCTAACTAATATTGCAGGCAATACGATTTGTCACCTCGTGAGTGATGGTTTAATTATTGTATTGTAAATCAAAGTCAATATGTACTTGTAGACGATTAATATAATGACGAAATATAAAATTTCGACGACATTACATTTAAAACCACAGGGGCATGGAAATGTGTTACGACTAGTTTTTAATATATCCGGGGGGGGGGGGGGGGGTATCAATTTTCGATAGTATCCCCCCCCCCCACCTCCAACCCATAGTCATAATACATGTACAGTGAAAGATCGACCCCGCCTAATTTTCTCAAAAATAGTCGGTACCGTTAAAATGTATACAATTATTATAATATGAGTGTATAGGCCTGCTTATTTTTTCAAACAAAAACAAAAAATTAAAAGAAACCGTACTTCAACGTGTCTGATCAGATACGGATGCATGTATATGTATATCTGATGAGCAGGTCTTTACTGCATGAGCTAAGAATGCCCAGAGGGCGACAAGTGAGGTGACCGGTGATGGGTGGGCGCCCCCGCTGAGCTAAGACGGTCATGGTCATCGTAACTAACATACCCATCAATTCTCGTTACATATCCAGGTAAATCGGATATCAGACTGTTTTTCAAGTTTTATTCAAGCCTCGATACGTTAGGTTTAGTATATGTTTATAAGCACGGGCTTATATCTAAATATGTGGTTAAGCAGGGACGTATATGTGAGATATACGTCTCAGGTTTACGTTAGCATAAAAGAGTTGGAAAGTTTTGTCTACTAGAAATATAGAACTATGATTATAAAGTAAAAGAAGATCATGCTAAGAGAAATAAAAGAAGCTGAGTATATATGGTGTCGCAAATCGTGAGTTTGAGGCACGGACGGGGCACGAGTCAAAAATTGTCGACTCCTGCCCTATCCGGGCTTCGAACTCGCGAAATACGGCAACGAATCACCTAGCCAGAAATACTTGCGGTCGCTACCACCGCCAATAAAAAGACGTTTCGATGTCGCAGTGATAGACGGTCCAGTATTTTTGACATGATCTTTGTGGCAAATCAGCTGTTATAGATGATGTGAAAACCTGGGTATCAACCGTATGCATAAATGAATTGTCGATTTTTAAGACTATCCGTCCCTATATCAAGACACAAAAACACATTATATCACATTCACGGAATGTACATAAAATATAAAACAAAGTTACAATACGGGTACAAAGACAAAATTAACAAACACAAGACAATTTGGATTTTAAAGAAGAAATTATCTGAAGATCATGAATCCGATTGATATGGAACATATATAAGCATAGATATACAGATATTATAATCATAATTAAAGCGTAATTTCACATATTATATACGTTCCTGTCAGCACCAATCCATCCCTTCTTTATCAGACGCGTATTATACATAAAATATACAAATGACCTCTGCACCTATAATGTCCTTTATATATACCTAAAACAATAGGATTCGGACGCATAATGTGAATGTCAGTTATTTTTAGTGTAATATTCATCACACCAGAGACGTATACGTTTAAAGCCATATATATTCTGGATACTTTCCCCGTTTGAAATCTTAATCATAGTTTAATCAGGGACTTATAGAGTAGGATAAAATTTACGGACTCGCAAATATTAACGAAAGTATCATTCTCCCCAACATCTGATATATATATTCTTGAATTCGCCGATTTCGTGACAAAACCTATAAGTGTTTGTATGTGGGTGGGTGGGGGCTATTTACATTTCAATGCAGTACGTACGGCATGCAAGATTAACATGATTCATACAATTCCTGTATGCAAGATGTCGGAGAACACAATCAGAACAATATTCGTGCTGATTACATATAAACAATACACTCATTAACGAAGTTGATGACACAGATACTGAACACAGTATATGTAATTTAAATATACATTATTCAATTTGAAACATTTTAATTTAGTTAACCAAGGACGTATATCCGTCCCTGAGTTAACTGAGGAACACTGGTATACGGCTCTGATACATTATACTGTATTATTCTTGAATAAAACTATTGTTAAACTAAACTAAATATAGCATACCCAAATAAGAGTTTTCAAAATTGTATCTAATCTCTTTGAAGAGACGATGTTTACTACTGGCAAGTGTGGGTCCCTGTGACTGAAACCACAGGTATTAATTTCGTAGACTTTACCTTCAAACTAACAATCGTCGCAGGTAATAGGTTGCCCACACAATAGGTAATTATATAGAAAGCCAGATAAAAGAAAAAGGCCAGATGCTAGTGGAGATTAAGCCACTAGTTTTTGGAATAGTTCAGTTCAGTTCTTTATTACCTTGAACCTAGTAAAATTAATGATGTCTGCGCTTATACCCTTTTCAAAAAAGCTATACAATCTTTGATTCACAGAGGGGAATTACATGTTTATTAAATTAGTAATTATCATTCAGATAAATGTAAACATGTCTCATGAATTAGAACAATGGACATGATATGTTGTGTAAGTATGTTTTCCCGGTTTCAAAACCATTCATATAAATACGGATTTCAATTATGAAATAATATCAACAAAGAGAATATTATAGAATTATACCTGTTTGAGATTTAATTTGAAAGGGATGTTTAGAAGAAAAATAAAATGAATTCAGATTTCACCTGCAGTATTTCAGTTTGATGTACTAATAAAGGAATAACATTCTTAACCAACATTTTCCCCCTTAAAGTATTGATATGTAGTTACATTTTTTCCCTAACACAAGTTTCAGATTTTTCTTTTGGACGTTTTCTATTGTTTATTTTGAAAACCATAAACTTACAATATTTGGTTTATACGCTGTATATATTGTTTTCAACACCAAGTTCAGATTTGAATTTAAGACTAAAAACAATAAAACTGCTCATGTTAACGAACGTTTGTTCAAGACCATTATAATAAAATGATATTTGGGAAAAGATGGAATTAGGAATGAAGCCTATGGAAGAACATCAAATATAATTTTAAGCTTATTAATTCGTATAAAGGAATGTGTTTCGTATCTTTATCGTATATATTTACTAATTAGGTGTTACAATGTACATGTATTGTACTGTTGTAAATATACGTAATTAAAAATTTAATTCAGTATGAAAACCAAAACCAGTAATCACAAAATATCGTTGGAAAACCATTGTTTAAAATTTCATTTTATTGCTGGCGGGGACAGTGTTGCCTATAAGTACATCCCCGCTGTGCAAATAACATGCGACCGATGTATAGGTAAACACGGGTCAGAGACCGACACGCTTCCGTGACCAAGTACATCTATTTAAGTCCGTTATCGGGCGCATTATCTGCGCTATAACCAAACAATTTGTGTGCGTTTGCGTTACGTTTCTGTTGCGTTTCCGTTACATTTCCGTTGCGTTTCCGTTGCGTTTTCGTTCCGTTCACGTTCAGTTTCCGTTACGTTTCCGTTCAGTTTGCGTTACGTTTCCGTTACATTTCCGTTGCGTTTGCGTTCCGTTTCCGTTGCGTTTCCGTTAAAACGGACAAGAAAAACGGTCCAGGGTCTGTATTCAGCTTTGTCACAATTAGTAGGGTTCCTTACATGGTATATAAGTACAAGGGGCACTTACAAGGAATGGGCCCTAATAAGGATGAACACGGTATCAATGTTGTATTTACCTGGGCCCTAATAAGGATGAACACGGTATCAATGTTGTATTTACCTGGGCCCTAATAAGGATGAACACGGTATCAATGTTGTATTTACCTGGGCATAATAAGGATGAATACGGTATCAATGTTTTATTTACCTGGGCATAATAAGGATGAATACGGTATCAATATTGTATTCTTAAGCTCTAATTAGGATGAATACAGTATCAATGTTGTATTTACCTGGGGCTGGGCCTTTATTAGGGTGAATACGGTATCAATGTTGTATTTACCTAGGCCCTAATTAGGGTGAATACGGTATCAATGTTGTATTTACCTGGGTCGTAACTAGTGTGAATACGGTATCAATGTTATAACCTGGGCCCTTTAGGGTAAATACGGTATCAATGTTGTATTTACCTGGGTCATAATTAGTGTGAATACGGTATCAATATTGTATTTACCTGTGCTCTAATTAAGGTGAATACGGTATCAATGCTGTATTTACCTGGGTCATAATTAGGGTGGATATGTTATCAATATTGTATTTACCTGTGCTCTAATTAAGGTGAATACGGTATCAATGTTGTATTTACCTGGGCCCTAATTAGGGTGAATATGGTATCAATGTTTTATTTACCTTGGACCTAATTAGTGTGAATAAGGTTTCAATGTTGTATTTACCTGGGTCATAATAAGTGTGAATACAGTATCAATGTTGTATTTACCTGGGCCCTAATTAGTGTGAATACGGTTTCAATGTTTTAATTACCTGGGCTCTTATTAGGGGGAATACAGTATTAATGTTGTATTTACATGGGCCCTAATTAGGGTGAATGTGGTATCAATGCTGTATTTACCTGGGCCCTAATTAGGGTGAATACGGTAACAATGTTGTAATTACCTGGGCCCTAATAAGTGTGAATATGGTATCAATGTTGTATTTACCTGGGCCCTAATTAGTGTGAATACGGTTTCAATGTTGTATTTACTTTGGACCTAATTAGTATGAATACGGTAACAATGTTGTAATTACCTGGGCCCTAATAAGTGTGAATACAGTATCAAGGTTGTATTTACCTGGGCCCTAATTAGTGTGAATACGGTATTAATGTTGTATTTACCTGGGCCCTAATTATTGTGAATAAGGTATCAATGTTGTATTTACCTGGGCCCTAATTATTGTGAATACGGTATCAATGTTATATATACCTATGCACAGCAATGACAGTCGTAAAGAGGCGTGGTATCAATGTTGTATTTACCTAGGCCCTAATTAGGGTGAATACAGTATCAATGTTGTATTTACCTTGGACCTAATTAGTATGAATACGGTAACAATGTTGTAATTACCTGGGCCCTAATTAGTGTGAATACAGTATCAAGGTTGTATTTACCTGGGCCATAATTAGTGTGAATACGGTATCAATATTGTATTTACCTGGGCCCTAATTATTGTGAATACGGTATCAATGTTATATTTACCTATGCACAGCAATGACAGTCGTAAAGAGGCGTGGTGAACCAGGAATCTGTGGACAATAAATACAAGATTAATTCAACATAAGGAATATCTTCATACACAACATAAGGAATATATTCCATCACAACATAAGGAATATATTCCATCACAACATAAGGAATATATTCCATCACAACATAAGGAATATGTTCATCACAACAGAGGAATATATTCCATCACAACATAAAGAATATATTCATCACAACATAAGGAATATGTTCATCACAACATAAGGAATATATTCATCACAACATAAGGAATATATTCATCACAACATAAGATATATATTCCATCACAACATAAGGAATATATTCATCACAACATAAGGAATATGTTCATCACAACATAAGGAATATATTCCATCACAACATAAGGAATATATGCATCACAATATAAAGAATATATTCATCACAACATAAGGAATATGTCCATCACAACATAAGGAATATATTTATCACAATATAAGGAACATATTCATCACAACATAAGGAATATGTTCATCACAACATAAGGAATATGTTCATCACAATATAAGGAATATATTCCATCACTACATAAGGAATATGTTCATCACAATGTAAGGAATATATTCCATCACAACATAAGGAATATGTTCATCACAATGTAAGGAATATATTCATCACAACATAAGGAATATGTTCATCACAATGTAAGGAATATGTTCATCACAATATAAGGAATATATTCATCACAACATAAGGAATATGTTCACCACAACATAAGGAATATATTCATCACAACATAAGGAATATATTCATCACAACATAAGGAATATATTCATCACAACATAAGGAATATATTCATCACAACATAAGGAATATGTTCACCACAACATAAGGAATATATTCATCACAACATAAGGAATATATTCATCACAACAGAGGAATATATTCCATCACAACATAAGGAATACGTTCATCACAATGTAAGGAATATGTTCATCACTACATAAGGAATATATTCATCACAACATAAGGAATATATTCCATCACAACATAAGGAATATATTCCATCACAACATAAGAAATATATTCATCACAACATAAGGAATATATTCATCACAACATAAGGAATATATTCATCACAACATAAGGAATATATTCATCACAACATAAGGAATATATTCATCACAACATAAGGAATATATTCCATCACAACATCAGAAATATATTCATCACAACATAAGGAATATATTCATCACAACAGAGGAATATATTCCATCACAACATAAAGAATATATTCATCACAACATAAGGAATATTTGCATCACAATATAAAGAATATGTTCATCACAACATAAGGAATATATTCATCACAACATAAGGAATATATTCCATCACAACATAAGGAATATATTCATCACAACATAAGGAATATATGCATCACAACATAAGGAATATATGCATCACAATATAAGGAATATGTCCATCACAACATAAGGAATATATTTATCACAATATAAGGAATATATTCATCACAACATAAGGAATATATTCATCACAACATAAGGAATACATTCATCACAACATAAGGAATATGTTCATCACAACAGAGGAATATGTTCATCACAATGTAAGGAATATATTCATCACAACATAAGGAATATGTTCATCACAACAGAGGAATATATTCCATCACAACATAAGGAATATGTTCATCACAATATAAGGAATATATTCATTACAACATAAGGAATATGTTCATCACTACATAAGGAATATACATCACAACATAAGGAATATATTCATCACAACATAAGGAATATATTCATCACAACATAAGGAATATATTCATCACAACATAAGGAATATATTCCATCACAACATAAGAAATATATTCCATCACAACATAAGGAATATATTCATCACAATATAAGGAATATATTCATCACAACATAAGGAATATATTCATCACAATATAAGGAATATGTTCATCACTACATAAGGAATATATTCATCACAACATAAGGAATATATTCCATCACAACATAAGAAATATATTCATCACAACATAAGGAATATATTCATCACAACATAAGGAATATATTCATCACAACATAAGGAATATATTCATCACAACATCAGGAATATATTCATCACAACATAAGGAATATATTCCATCACAACATAAGGAATATATTCCATCACAAAATAAGAAATATATTCATCACAACATAAGGAATATATTCATCACAACATAAGGAATATGTTCATCACAACATAAGGAATATATTCATCACAACATAAGGAATATATTCATCACAACATAAGGAATATATTCATCACAACATAAGGAATATATTTATCACAACATAAGGAATACGTTCATCACAACATAAGGAATATATTCATCACAACATAAGGAATATATTTATCACAACATAAGGAATACGTTCATCACAACATAAGGAATATATTCATCACAACATAAGGAATATGTTCATCACAATGTAAGGAATATATTCATCACAACATAAGGAATATGTTCATCACAACAGAGGAATATATTCCATCACAACATAAGGAATACGTTCATCACAATGTAAGGAATATGTTCATCACAACATAAGGAATATATTCATCACAACATAAGGAATATATTCCATCACAACATAAGGAATACGTTCATCACAATGTAAGGAATATGTTCATCACAACATAAGGAATATATTCATCACAACATAAGGAATATATTCATTACAACATAAGGAATATGTTCATCACTACATAAGGAATATACATCACAACATAAGGAATATATTCATCACAACATAAGGAATATATTCATCACAACATAAGGAATATATTCCATCACAACATAAGAAATATATTCCATCACAACATAAGGAATATATTCATCACAATATAAGGAATATATTCATCACAACATAAGGAATATATTCATCACAACATAAGGAATATATTCATCACAACATAAGGAATATGTTCATCACAACAGAGGAATATATTCATCACAACATAAGGAATATATTCATCACAACATAAGGAATATATTCATTACAACAGGGAAATATGTTCATCACTACATAAGGAATATATTCCATCACAACATAAGGAATATATGCATCACAACATAAGGAATATATTCATCACAACATAAGGAATATATTCCATCACAACATAAGGAATATATTCCATCACAACATAAGGAAAATATGCATCACAATATAAGGAATATGTCCATCACAACATAAGGAATATATTTATCACAACATAAGGAATATATTCATCACAACATAAGGAATATATTCATCACAACATAAGGAATATATTCATCACAACATAAGGAATATATTCATCACAATGTAAGGAATATATTCCATCACAACATTAGGAATATGTTCATCACAATGTAAGGAATATATTCATCACAACATAAGGAATATGTTCATCACAACATAAGGAATATATTCCATCACAACATAAGGAATATATTCATCACAATATAAGGAATATGTTCATCACTACATAAGGAATATATTCATCACAACATAAGGAATATATTCATCACAACATAAGGAATATATTCCATCACAACATAAGGAATATATTCCATCACAACATAAGAAATATATTCATCACAACATAAGGAATATATTCATCACAACATAAGGAATATATTCATCACAACATAAGGAATATATTCATCACAACATAAGGAATATATTCATCACAACATAAGGAATATATTCCATCACAACATAAGGAATATATTCCATCACAACATAAGAAATATATTCATCACAACATAAGGAATATATTCATCACAACATAAGGAATATGTTCATCACAACATAAGGAATATATTCATCACAACATAAGGAATATATTCATCACAACATAAGGAATATATTCATCACAACATAAGGAATATATTTATCACAACATAAGGAATACGTTCATCACAACATAAGGAATATATTCATCACAACATAAGGAATATATTCATCACAATGTAAGGAATATATTCATCACAACATAAGGAATATATTCATTACAACAGGGAAATATGTTCATCACTACATAAGGAATATATTCCATCACAACATAAGGAATATATGCATCACAACATAAGGAATATATTCATCACAACATAAGGAATATATTCCATCACAACATAAGGAATATATTCCATCACAACATAAGGAAAATATGCATCACAATATAAGGAATATGTCCATCACAACATAAGGAATATATTTATCACAACATAAGGAATATATTCATCACAACATAAGGAATATATTCATCACAACATAAGGAATATATTCATCACAACATAAGGAATATATTCATCACAATGTAAGGAATATATTCCATCACAACATAAGGAATATGTTCATCACAATGTAAGGAATATATTCATCACAACATAAGGAATATGTTCATCACAACATAAGGAATATATTCCATCACAACATAAGGAATACGTTCATCACAATGTAAGGAATATATTCATCACAATATAAGGAATATATTCATCACAATATAAGGAATATGTTCATCACTACATAAGGAATATATTCATCACAACATAAGGAATATATTCATCACAACATAAGGAATATATTCCATCACAACATAAGGAATATATTCCATCACAACATAAGAAATATATTCATCACAACATAAGGAATATATTCATCACAACATAAGGAATATATTCATCACAACATAAGGAATATATTCATCACAACATAAGGAATATATTCATCACAACATAAGGAATATATTCCATCACAACATAAGGAATATATTCCATCACAACATAAGAAATATATTCATCACAACATAAGGAATATATTCATCACAACATAAGGAATATGTTCATCACAACATAAGGAATATATTCATCACAACATAAGGAATATATTCATCACAACATAAGGAATATATTCATCACAACATAAGGAATATATTTATCACAACATAAGGAATACGTTCATCACAACATAAGGAATATATTCATCACAACATAAGGAATATATTCATCACAATGTAAGGAATATATTCATCACAACATAAGGAATATATTCATTACAACAGGGAAATATGTTCATCACTACATAAGGAATATATTCCATCACAACATAAGGAATATATGCATCACAACATAAGGAATATATTCATCACAACATAAGGAATATATTCCATCACAACATAAGGAATATATTCCATCACAACATAAGGAATATATTCCATCACAACATAAGGAATATATTTATCATAACATGGTCCTTTGGACCAGGTGAGCTAAAAAGCCTTAAATGAAGTAAACCTTAGCGTTAACTAACAAGAAACTGTTGACTGAAAAATCCAAAGAATTGAAAATAATTCAAGTGAGGCCCACTTCAACAACAAGCCAAAGTTAGAAGACAGTTCAAAATGGATGTGTGTTTACAAATACCGAGTTTCAACTGCTGTTATACCATAACCGCGTAAGAATCTATCTCGGCTATTGCTGATACCACTTAATCTTAACTAAATCTATATAGATATTATATAAGTTATTAGGCTTGACTTTCGCTTCAAGTTTTGCTGAAAGTTACGTATACTGATCCTTAATAAGGCAAGTTTCACATACTAAATTGATAAAGATCATAATAATAAAAATAAAAAATTCTATATTATTTGAACAGGAGTATTAGAATCTATTTATCAAATAACTTGAGAACCATATTTACTAATGTATTTTCAATAATTCTCTGGAATGATAACAGGAGACTCATTTTTTAACTGCTGAGATAACAGCATGTCATGTTCAATACTGTCACATCATTTATATATGTCACAAAAGTATTCCTCGAAAAAGCAGGATTCATTTACATGTAAATTGTAAGTTGTGCTGATGTTGCCACAGCCTGAAAAGCAACACCTTATAGTTTCGCTTCAGCTACTTTGAAGTGGAGATAAAAAATTGTGTTGCATATATGGGAAATATAACTCACTAAATTTGTGAAGATGAATTCAAATCTAGTGGTATTGCACTTCGTCAAGACATATAGAGCCTCGGTAGTCCCTCTTAATTTCTGTAAAAATATAAAATAATAATTAACATATCAAAACCATCAATTTGAAATAAATTTAAGCAAGATACAGGTAAAACTTTCCTTGAATTTTCTTATTCATGACAATGTAAAAAACATCTATTTCAATCTTTGCATCTAAAAACAAGGGGCCCAATGGGCCTGCATCGCTCACCTGGTATCCATCTTTTACTTCTAACAATAAAGTCGCCTTAAATCTTTTACTTAAGACATTCAGAAGTACATGTTAAGATTGAAACATATTTTACCTTGTGACCTTGAAAAGAAGACAAGATCAATTTCATTTGCACACTTTGTTTAGATTCTTTCAAGGAATCTACCCGCCAAATATGTCTCTCTAAGGCCTTTTGGTATTTCAGAAGGTTAAAAGGGTTTAACAGATTTGCCCCTGTGACCTTGAATATGTGTCAAGGTCATTTCTTTACACCAACATTGTCTGGCTTCATCTAAGGAACTTTTCAGCCTAGTATCATGCATCTAGGCATTTTTGTATTTCAGAAGAAGATTGGCCCCTGTGACCTTGAATATTGGTCAAGGTCATTTCTTTTTGCAAACTTTTTCGGACTTCATCCAAGGAATCTTTCAGCCAAATATCAAGGTTCTAAGCCTTTTAGTTTATCAGAAGAAGTCTCTAGAATGTTTTAAAAGATTTGACCCCTGGTTACTGTACCTTGACTATTGGTCAAGGTGTCAAGGTAATTTCTTTTCGCAAAATTTGTCAGTCAGGCTTCATCCTTAGGAACCTTTCAGCCAAATATCATGCTTATAGGTATGTTGGTTAATCAGGAGAAGTTGTTTAAATGTTTTAACAGATTTGACTCCTGTGACTTTGAATATGGGTCAAGGTAATTTCTTTTCGTAAACTTTGTCGGGCTTCATCCAAGGAAGCTACCAGTCAAATATAAGGCCTCTGTACCTCTATATATACATATATACTTGACCCCTGTGATCTTGAAAGTAGGTCAAAAAAATTTTTTTTGGCAAACTTTATTCAGCTCCTTCCAAGAAAGCTACGTACCCGTCAAATTTTATGTCACTAGGCCTTTCGGTATTTCAGAGGTTGTTTAAAGGAAAAGTTGAAGGATGCAGGACGGACGGGTGACAGATGCTGCACCATTGTAGAAGCTCACTTGGCCCTTCGGGCAAGGAGAGCTAAAGAACGAAACTTTCTACAGCTATCATTTTCAATTGAACATAAAAGTGCTAAAAGTTGCTATATCATAATACTGCATCGTCAAATTCTGTCTTCTCTGGAGATTTTGAAACAAATTTACCTGAATAGAACTGCCAGAATTAGATTCTGGAGTAAAATAACTTATAGATCTACCAGGGTACAAATTACAAATACATCCCCATGTTAGGCGACAGGATCAAACAAGAGGCTGAATGGGCCTGCATTGCTCACCTGGTTTTAATCTCTCATTTGTAGTGTTAAGTAGCATTACGTGGCATATACATACTACAAGTCATTCAATAAAACCTGTTAAAACATTCCAACATATTTGATTCTGTGGCCATGAGTATGTTAAGGTTACTTTAATTTACAATACCCCCTCCTCCCCAGCTCCCTCAAAGGATTACCGTAGCTATCAGCCAAATATCATGTCTCATGGCCATATTTCTGAATTAATGGTATAAACGCCCTGACATATCTGACCTATGTGTAATTCAATATGGTTCAAGGTCTTATTTATTCACAAAGATTGTTTTGCACAGCATAAAATGTTATGTCTATTTGACCTTTTGGTTTTTGAGAAGAAGTCATTTAAAGGAAAATACTGAAGCTAGATGCCCACACCACTGCAGAAAGCTCACTTAAGCTTGGCCCTTCTGCCCACTGGTGAGAAGGTTCGAAATGTTCCATTTTACAGTTACCTAATTATAATGTGTTGAATGGCACCAGAGTACTGTAAACATGCCTCATTCTATGCACTCATTTAAGCAACTTAAACAGATAAGCACAATCATGGTTTGCGTTGAAGCCATCCCTATATCTTTTTCAAGCATAAAAATTGAAAAGGATCCTACTAGTTTTTAGAGTTCCCATTTAAACTATGGAGAAGGACCCTGTTTATTTAGGAAAGGACCCCATTTATAATTTATTTTAATACCCAGCATGAACCCTGCACAAATAATGTTTGCACACTCACACAATTACTTGCTGTAGATTAGTGATATACTGTACAGAAAATACAATTAGATCAATTATAATCTAGCAAAATATTTTCAGCACAAAATGGCTAAAACAATTATCACTGTTAAAGTAAGATTATCACTAGGATATGTTCATTTACAGAATATCTAATTAGTCGGATCAAACTTACTGACTGGGCCGTCTTTGTGGAAATATTGATTACACAGTTAAAACCAATCGCTGAAAAGTAAAAAATATATATATATCTCATTTTGTTACATATTTTTCAAGTTCTTAAGGTGGTATGCTATCTTTCAAATTTTAATCATTCACAAGTGTTTAAACTTTTTACCCTTCGTTCGTCTACACCATATAAACCTAAATTTTATCATTAATTCACTGTTGCATAGATTTTTGTAAGAGTTTTCAGTTATCTCCCTTGTGAGATTTTTGTTAAAATAATTTTCTATTGCTATTTTTCACTATTGTACAAACTACTAAGAGTTATCAGTTATCTCCCTTGATGGAGAATTTTGGATTAACCAAATCAATATTTTACAGTATAATTATTTGTACAATATAGTAATCGTTAAGAGTTGTTTTTACTGTTTTAATTATTCCAACCTTAGCCTCACCCTAACCCTAAAGTTGTACTTAATGTTGTAAAGAACTGTGATACATTTAAAGGCCCAATATACGTAACTTACGGCAAAACTTGAAGCAAAATTCAAGCCTAATAACTTATTATATTTATAGATTTAGTTCAGATTAACTGGTATCAGCAATATTCAAGATGAATTATTTCGTGGTTACCGGTAGAGCAGCAGTTGAAACACGCTATTTGTAAACAAGCGTCCATTTCGAACCGTCTTCTACCTTCGGTTTGTTGTTGAAGTGGGCCCCACCTGAATTATTTTCAATTCTTTGGATTTTTTTGTCAAGAGTTTCTTGTTAGTTACCGCTCAGGTTTACTTCGTTTTAGGCTTATTTTTGCATGGTTATCAACTGGATTTTTCTTTCAGAATTTTTCAGAATCACTAAAATTTCCCTGAAGTTACGTATATTGGGCCTTTAACGGCATATGCTACCTTACACACAATACTTACATAAATTGACTCGGGGCATGCTGAGTGAGTGCCAAATGATCCTCAAGTTTGTCACAATAATACGCCCTAAAAACAACAAAAACATGAAAATACTGTCTTTATTTATGTATACGCGAAGTCTATATGACAGCTATATTATGCCGGAGCTTTCCCTGGCCCTGAGTACACCAGATTTCAACATTATCTGACAAATAAATAACTAATTGGGTCAGCTCTGGCCCCAAGTACACCAGACTTAGACATTCTCCCAGATAAATGTCTGGTGTGGGTCCCTGCTACCCTGAGTACACCAGACTTAGACATTCTCACAACTAAATGTCTGGTGTGGGTCCCTGCTACCCTGAGTACACCAGACTTAGACATTCTCCCAGATAAATGTCTGGTGTGGGTCCCTGCTACCCTGAGTACGCCAAACTTGGACATTCTCCCCACTAAATGTCTGGTGTGGGTCCCTGCTACCCTGAGTACACCAGACTTAGACATTCTCCCAGATAAATGTCTGATGTGAGTCCCTGCTACTCTGAGTACACCAGACTAAGACATTCTCACAACTTAATGTCTCACAGTCTGGTGTGAGTCCCTGCTACTCTGAGTACACCAGACTAAGACATTCTCCCAGATAAATGTCTGGTGTGGGGCCAGAGCACATTGCTCTCTGACTTGAGCAGACATAATGTTTTACTTAGTAAGCAGGCCACAGGATGACAAAGCAACAAATCACATTGATCTGGACCAGAATTTATAGATAGCGCACCCTTATTCTTTCCATAAAGTATGTTGAGTTGTGCCTATGAACTTTGAAATGTGTCTTCAGGGGTGAATGAATTAACCAGAATGAATACAGTATCTATTGATGTCGGTTAAGCAGACTGAATACAGTATCTATTGATGTCAGTTAACCAGACTGAATACAGTATCTACTGATGTCGGTTAACCAGACTGAATACAGTATCTATTGATGTCGGTTAACCAGACTGAATACAGTATTTATTGATGTCAGTTAACCAGACTGAATACAGTATCTATTGATGTCGGTTAACCAGACTGAATACAGTATCTATTGATGTCGGTTAAGCAGACTGAATACAGTATCTATTGATGTCAGTTAACCAGACTGAATACAGCATCTATTGATGTCGGTTAACCAGCCTGAATACAGTATTTATTGATGTCGGTTAACCAGACTGAATACAGTATCTATTGATGTCGGTTAAGCAGACTGAATACAGTATCTATTGATGTCAGTTAATCAGATTGAATACAGTATCTATTGATGTCGGTTAACCAGACTGAATACAGTATCTATTGATGTCAGTTAATCAGATTGAATACAGTATCTATTGATGTCGGTTAACCAGACTGAATACAGTATCTATTGATGTCAGTTAACCAGATTGAATACAGTATCTATTGATGTCGGTTAACCAGACTGAATACAGTATCTATTGATGTCGGTTAACCAGACTGAATACAGTATCTATTGATGTCAGTTAACCAGACTGAATACAGTATCTATTGATGTCTAATACATTATCTATTGATGTCGGTTAAGCAGACTGAATACAGTATCTATTGATGTCGGTTAACCAGATCTAACACAGTTATCTATTGATGTCGGTTAACCAGACTGAATACGGTATCTATTGATGTCGGTTAACCAGACTGAATACAGTATTTATTGATGTCGGTTAACCAGACTGAATACAGTATCTATTGATGTCGGTTAACCAGACTGAATACAGTATCTATTGATGTCGGTTAACCAGACTGAATACAGTATCTATTGATGTCAGTTAACCAGACTGAATACAGTATCTATTGATGTCTAATACATTATCTATTGATGTCGGTTAAGCAGACTGAATACAGTATCTATTGATGTCGGTTAACCAGATCTAACACAGTTATCTATTGATGTCGGTTAACCAGACTGAATACGGTATCTATTGATGTCGGTTAACCAGACTGAATACAGTATTTATTGATGTCAGTTAACCAGACTGAATACAGTATCTATTGATGTCGGTTAACCAGACTGAATACAGCATCTATTGATGTCAGTTAACCAGACTGAATACAGTATCTATTGATGTCGGTTAAGCAGACTGAATACAGTATCTATTGATGTCGGTTAACCAGACTGAATACAGTATCTATTGATGTCGGTTAACGAGACTGAATACGGTATCTATTGATGTCGGTTAGCCAGACTGAATACAGTATCTATTGATGTTTATAATACCTCGGTCGCCATTGTTGCCTTTAGTATCTTCTACAGCATCCAGTCTGTCTATCATCTTCTCCCCAGGACGCATCTTCATTTGTCTATAAAATAAAGCATGAATATTATTTTCAATTGTCTGCAAAACAAAGAAAAAATTATATTATTATATATTTATATATAATTATAATACAAAATGTAGGTATAATAGGACGAGGAAAAGCGATAAAGATAGTGCCATGGCTGGGGTTCTAACCCGCAACCCTTGGCTCTCCAGTTCTATACTCCAACGACTGATCAGTTAGAGGGAAATTCTCTATACAATACAGCTTACGCTTGTAAGGCAACCTAATCACTGACACTAGCCTTGTCTATCAAACACAAATAAAGGTGTTTGACAGACGAGGCTAGTGCCTGCGTCATTATCATTTTTTTAAGGATTTAGTGTTATTTGAAAAATTGCCGTTGATGTTACTTATTGGTCATATCATTATTATTGATATATTCAAGCTGCTTCTGTACATGTAACTGTCTAATTACTGAATTATTATACTAATCAATTAATGACTTAATCACGATTTTTTCATGATAACGATTTTACTGAACTTATTTCTATCAATGAATACAAGTCAGCAATCACCCAGAATAGACTTACGATGGATTCACGTCGAATCTGACGTCTCTGTCTTCCCAAAGGTCCTCCATCTTGATGCTTTAGAATTCCTAAGGACACATATCAATGGGACGCTTGAATTATTACATTTACTCAAACATTTATAGGACTACAAATTCTCAAACAATATACCAAAAAATACTTAGCCTATATATTAGGCTTATTAACGAATTCTAATTGCTTTATTATTTAAAAAATGTTAAGGTATGGGGTTTCTTTTTCTTTGTTTATTTTTAAAATCCCACTTTTTTTTTGCGTGATTTACCGATATCCAACATGGCGGCCCCCATGTAAACGTTGTTTCGGCGTCAATAGAACGATACAGTAACGATGTGCTAGGTCTTCCCGTTGTACGAGACAGTTGATTAGAGTTGACAATCTTGGTATTTCGAATATTCCATAGTAAATATATTCTCAATATGGATGTGACAGATGACCGACGTGACCGAAAACGCGAAAGGTCCAGATCTAGGGAAAGGAAATCAAAGCGCCCAAGATCCCGAAGTAGAGAGAGGTAAAGTTACGTTCAGGAGAGATTGTCGGAATGGTTTGTCAGACGTCTTAAGTTATATCCAACGTTAAAATAAAATTAAAACAGTTTTGCAGTATGTCTTTATCACAGGTCCACCACCGGTACACTCAGTCTCTGTGACAATATATAGGCCTATATCAGGTTGGGGAAAACTGCAAATCGGCGTATAAACTTAATACGCCAATTGGCCATGGCCTATAATACGCCGATTGGGGTAGGGATTTGTTACTTAAAATAGCCAAAGTCACTTTAAACTTCACTTTTTCATTGTTTCTTTACAAGTCACATTTATTTAGGGATGAAACATTATGGAAATACAAAAAATTGTATTTATTTGCGTGCGGGAAAGTACCGAAAACAGATGCAAGCCTATGTTACGATGTTAGAGTTACTACGGCGGCAATTGTTACATCAAGTTTCAAAGTCGCAAATTATTCTATTACACATATCTTTCAGCAAAATATAGCTCAAGTCACTTTAAACTCAATTTTGTCAATTTCTTGTCCAAATCACATTAACTTGTTGTTATAAATTAATGCGACTTGGACAGGAAAATTGAAAAAAATGATTTTAAAGTGACTTGAGCTATTTTTAGTAACAAATCCATACCCCAATCTGCATAGTAACTATATAGGCTGATTGGCATATTATACGCTGATTTGGGGTTTTCCCCGACCTGTATATATCTAGACTTGGACATTTTGACAGATAGACACCATGCAGACGTCATATATCTGTCAGTATAACTAAGACTGATAACACAACCACAGAGAACTCGCGCTACATCTGTTTGTATTAATTTCTTTTCCCAAAAAAAAACAACAAAAATTAAAAATAGAATGTAGAATTTAGCATATTTTTTTCTATTCAATTTTATACGTTATGAGTCGTAACCAATAACTACATGTAATTATTGACTAAATCAGATATGATAAAAAGAACACATTTATTTAAAATTGAATAAAATACCTTTATAATATTGATACTGCTTAGGGTTCACACTTATAGACATACTGATGCTACTACCAACTTTTAAGAAAATTTTCCCAATTTCACTCAGGGGCCTTTTCCCAATTTACGCAGAAAAAAACCATGAGCTATATCTCTCTGATTAGTTTTCACCCTCTCTTCTGACTTGTCTACCTTTATTCACACAAAGGTCTAGCACACCAACCCAACATAATAGCCAGCTTAGTCACATATCATGATATACTAATGTCACATATCATGATCTATACTAATGTCACATATCATGATCTACATGATATACTAATGTCACATATCATGATATACTAATGTCACATATCATGATATATACTAATGTCACATATCATGATATATACTAATGTCACATATCATGATATACTAATGTCACATATCATGATCTATACTAATGTCACATATCATGATCTATACTAATGTCACATATCATGATATACTAATGTCACATATCATGATCTATACTAATGTCACATATCATGATCTATACTAATGTCACATATCATGATATATACTAATGTCACATATCATGATATACTAATGTCACATATCATGATATACTAATGTCACATATCATGATCTATACTAATGTCACATATCATGATATATACTAATGTCACATATCATGATATATACTAATGTCACATATCATGATATACTAATGTCACATATCATGATATACTAATGTCACATATCATGATATACTAATGTCACATATCATGATATATACTAATGTCACATATCATGATATACTAATGTCACATATCATGATATACACTAATGTCACATATCATGATATATACTAATGTCACATATCATGATCTATACTAATGTCACATATCATGATCTATACTAATGTCACATATCATGATATACTAATGTCACATATCATGATATATACTAATGTCACATATCATGATATATACTAATGTCACATATCATGATATATACTAATGTCACATATCATGATATATACTAATGTCACATATCATGATATATACTAATGTCACATATCATGATATACTAATGTCACATATCATGATATATACTAATGTCACATATCATGATATATACTAATGTCACATATCATGATATACTAATGTCACATATCATGATATACTAATGTCACATATCATGATATACTAATGTCACATATCATGATATATACTAATGTCACATATCATGATCTATACTAATGTCACATATCATGATATACTAATGTCACATATCATGATCTATACTAATGTCACATATCATGATATACTAATGTCACATATCATGATATACTAATGTCACATATCATGATATACTAATGTCACATATCATGATCTATACTAATGTCACATATCATGATATATACTAATGTCACATATCATGATATACTAATGTCACATATCATGATATATACTAATGTCACATATCATGATCTATACTAATGTCACATATCATGATATATACTAATGTCACATATCATGATCTATACTAATGTCACATATCATGATATACTAATGTCACATATCATGATATATACTAATGTCACATATCATGATCTATACTAATGTCACATATCATGATATACTAATGTCACATATCATGATCTATACTAATGTCACATATCATGATATATACTAATGTCACATATCATGATATATACTAATGTCACATATCATGATCTATACTAATGTCACATATCATGATCTATACTAATGTCACATATCATGATATATACTAATGTCACATATCATGATATATACTAATGTCACATATCATGATTTATACTAATGTCACATATCATGATATACTAATGTCACATATCATGATCTATACTAATGTCACATATCATGATATATACTAATGTCACATATCATGATCTACTAATGTCACATATCATGATATATACTAATGTCACATATCATGATATATACTAATGTCACATATCATGATTTATACTAATGTCACATATCATGATATACTAATGTCACATATCATGATATATACTAATGTCACATATCATGATATATACTAATGTCACATATCATGATATATACTAATGTCACATATCATGATATATACTAATGTCACATATCATGATCTACTAATGTCACATATCATGATATACTAATGTCACATATCATGATATATACTAATGTCACATATCATGATATATACTAATGTCACATATCATGATATACTAATGTCACATATCATGATATACTAATGTCACATATCATGATATACTAATGTCACATATCATGATTTATACTAATGTCACATATCATGATATACTAATGTCACATATCATGATATCTACTTATGTCACATATCATGATATACTAATGTCACATATCATGATATACTAATGTCACAAATCATGATCTATACTAATGTCACATATCATGATATATACTAATGTCACATATCATGATATACTAATGTCACATATCATGATATACTAATGTCACATATCATGATCTATACTAATGTCACATATCATGATCTATACTAATGTCACATATCATGATCTATACTAATGTCACATATCATGATATATAATAATGTCATATATCATGATCTATACTAATGTCACATATCATGATCTATACTAATGTCACATATCATGATATACTAATGTCACATATCATGATCTATACTAATGTCACATATCATGATATATACTAATGTCACATATCATGATATACTAATGTCACATATCATGATCTATACTAATGTCACATATCATGATATATACTAATGTCACATATCATGATCTATACTAATGTCACATATCATGATATATACTAATGTCACATATCATGATCTATACTAATGTCACATATCATGATATATACTAATGTCACATATCATGATATATACTAATGTCACATATCATGATATATACTAATGTCACATATCATGATATATACTAATGTCACATATCATGATATATACTAATGTCACATATCATGATATATACTAATGTCACATATCATGATATATACTAATGTCACATATCATGATATACTAATGTCATGATCTATACTAATGTCACATATCATGATATACTAATGTCACATATCATGATATACTAATGTCATGATCTATACTAATGTCACATATCATGATCTATACTAATGTCACATATCATGATATATACTAATGTCACATATCATGATATATACTAATGTCACATATCATGATCTATACTAATGTCACATATCATGATATATACTAATGTCACATATCATGATATATACTAATGTCACATATCATGATATACTAATGTCACATATCATGATATACTAATGTCACATATCATGATATACTAATGTCACATATCATGATCTATACGAATGTCACATATCATGATCTATACTAATGTCACATATCATGATATACTAATGTCACATATCATGATCTATACTAATGTCACATATCATGATCTATACTAATGTCACATATCATGATCTATACTAATGTCACATATCATGATATATACTAATGTCACATATCATGATATACTTATGTCACATATCATGATATACTAATGTCACATATCATGATCTATACTAATGTCACATATCATGATCTATACTAATGTCACATATCATGATATATAATAATGTCATATATCATGATCTATACTAATGTCACATATCATGATCTATACTAATGTCACATATCATGATATATACTAATGTCACATATCATGATATACTAATGTCACATATCATGATATATACTAATGTCACATATCATGATATATACTAATGTCACATATCATGATATATACTAATGTCACATATCATGATATACTAATGTCACATATCATGATATACTAATGTCACATATCATGATATATACTAATGTCACATATCATGATATATACTAATGTCACATATCATGATCTATACTAATGTCACATATCATGATATATACTAATGTCACATATCATGATATATACTAATGTCACATATCATGATATATACTAATGTCACATATCATGATATACTAATGTCACATATCATGATATACTAATGTCACATATCATGATCTATACTAATGTCACATATCATGATATACTAATGTCACATATCATGATATACTAATGTCACATATCATGATCTATACTAATGTCACATATCATGATCTATACTAATGTCACATATCATGATTTATACTAATGTCATATATCATGATCTATACTAATGTCACATATCATGATATATACTAATGTCACATATCATGATATATACTAATGTCACATATCATGATATATACTAATGTCACATATCATGATATACTAATGTCACATATCATGATATACTATCATGATATATACTAATGTCACATATCATGATATACTAATGTCACATATCATGATCTATAATGTCACATATAATGATATATACTAATGTCACATATTTGACTTTACCTCTATCTGCATGGACAAAACATTACGCATCTTAACCATGATACCAAATCCATTCCATCACTGATACGACCCTGCCACCTGTCTGGTGTAGGACACACTGTTATATGATAACTCAGATTGACATTTATTTAATTGTACTGAATCTGTCACCAAAGATTTTCACTATCTTTTGTTCTGTTTTAAATAATAACATGATCTATATTTACAGAAAACGATCTCGGAGTCGTGACAGAGCACGCAACCGAAGCCGGAGCAGAGAGAGGCGCAGTAGAAGTCGTGATCGTAATAAGCGTAAACACAAAGACTCAAAGGACAACAAAGATGGCAAAAAAGACTCAAAGTAAGCATGTCCCAGTGTAATACTGTAGCAAGTAGTCCACAAATCTCATGTCCCAGTGTAATACTGTAACAAGTAGTCCACTGATCTCACGTCCCAGTGTAATACTGTAACAAGTAGTCCACTGATCTCATGTCCCAGTGTAATACTATAACAAGTAGTCCGCTGATCTCATGTCCCAGTGTAATACTATAACAAGTAGTCTGCTGATCTCATGTCCCAGTGTAATACTGTAACAAGTAGTCCACTGATCTCATATCCCAGTGTAATACTGTAACAAGTAGTCCACTGATCTCATGTCCCAGTGTAATACTATAACAAGTAGTCCGCTGATCTCACGTCCCAGTGTAATACTATAACAAGTAGTCCACTGATCTCATGTCCCAGTGTAATACTGTAACAAGTAGTCCACTGATCTCACGTCCCAGTGTAATACTGTAGCAAGTAGTCCACAAATCTCATGTCCCAGTGTAATACTGTAACAAGTAGTCCGCTGATCTCATGTCCCAGTGTAATGCTGTAGCAAGTAGTCCAATAATCCTTGGTGTCCTTTTAATCTCCAGAGATCCCTGTATCCTTGTCATCTCGTACCCCCCTGCCGTCATCAAATCTCTAGTCTTCTCCAAATCCCTAGTTATGGGTAAACCACCAGACTGGTGATTTCCCAATTTCTAGGGAAATCCTGAACCCTTGCGTTCTCCCAATCTCTTGTCATGGGTAACCCCCAGTGATTTCCCAATTTCTAGGGATATGCTGAACCCTTGTGATCTCCCAATCCCTTGTTATCTACTTAACAATACTCAGTGTTTCTCAATATCAAGAAAATCCTTTGGGTAAGAAAATGTGCCATTATCTCCCAAGATAAACTTATAATATTCAAGCAAATTCCAATGGAAATATTCATTCATCATCCTGATTGGGTATTCGTAAAAGTAGGAAGACAAGCAGTCATTTCTCACACAAATACCTGTATGAATTATTGTTTTTACTTGACCAGTGATTATTTGATTGGTTGTATCAACAAATACAGGCAGTTTTAGTTTCAATAAAACTAATGCTATATGTTTTCTTTATCAGTAAAGGAACAGATTGTTATAAAATTATGTTAAAATAATTATGTTATATACGCAAATATTCCTCAAGACAGATTCTTCTATTTCATTTTAGAGATTCATTGAAGAAAGAGAAGGAAACAAAGAAAGTTGTCCCTTTGTCATTAGAAGAACTTCTAGCCAAGAAGAAGGCAGAGGAGGAGGCTCTCAGCAAGGTATTATTCATTAATTTCTTAAATCATCGAGTACTTAAAGTGAGGGACCCTTGCCAAGTGGGTAAGGTGTCTGACATTCTGCTACCACTAGCCCTCCACCACTGGGTCTCACTGGCCAAGTGGTTTAGGTGTCTGACATTCTGCTACCACTAGCCCTCCACCAATGGGTCTCACTGGCCAAGTGGTTAACTCTTTACCACTCGAACATTGTTGCAACATTGTATCTAGTTTACTTGGTGGGGTGTCAGAGTTGGCTCTGTTCCAACCTCTGCAACAGTGTATAATTTGTGCACCCATTTCCTCAGGCATTTTTTCAATTTTTATTCAAAATTGATGTGTGTTTTTAAAACTTATTTTTCAGATAATATTCAACAAAATATGGTAATATAAGTATACATTTTTTGTTTCAGTGGAACCTGCACAATAATTTGATACATATTTAAATTTCAAAATCAGAAGTATATGCAAGTTTCAATAGATTTATTGCAAAACATTGATGCAACGGATGGATATTTGCAAAAAAATAGTTTTTCATATTTTTTTACTGTTATTACAGATTTGATCCCTTCATTTTCTAAAGATATGTCTTTAGACCAAAAGTCTTTGTAAGATGGTAATTGAAATACTCCCATAAAGATAAGCATTGTCAGGCAGACATTTCGTTTCGTTTTCTGTAATGTAGTGTACCATATCTGATCTTCTCAACCCTTTTTCTCACATTTCCGCCGGGTGTAAACATTAGTATATCGCACGATATCTACCGAACTTTCTGGCTTAAAGACGAGATTAAACTAATCTAAAGGTGTAGTAGTATCAATACTAAAACCATCACGCAATACTGGTCGAGTTTCTTGCGGAAAAGCATGAACAATAACATCGTTAAGTTCACACGGTTGATCGCCATAGCAGTGAGTAGGGTTGAACGCTTCCGGGTTGTCTTCGTCGCTCTCATCGCCAACCTGAGTCACTGTCACTACTAAAAACTAAATCACTTTCAATGCCTGAATCCTTCTTGTTTGAAAAACCATAAAATCTATCTGAATCTGAATCGTCAGAGTTGAAAATTTCCTCATTGGAATTCGTTCCCGGTTCGGCCGCCATTACGTTTCTAGCCACGCTTTCACAAGTTGACATTTTGCGATTTCTTGACTGAATTACGTCACAAGGTCAAGGTGATGATCTATAAAAAGTATCTAATTATATTGACCAATCACAGAGCTACACGCAGGTATGCGTCATTCAGCCCAGTCATGTACAGTGGCCGAGATATTTCGTTTATAAATAGGTACACGGGGAAACACGCTTCCGCGGAAAACATGGCCATGCGTTCTCGGTCGCTTGTGAGTAAATACGATGCATGCGTCCAGACACGCTTCTGTGGAAATAACGGACAGGCGTCCAGACACGCTTATGAGTGGTAAAGAGTTAAGGTGTCTGACATTCTCCTACCACTAGCCCTCCACCAATGGGTCTCACTGGCCAAGTGGTTAAGGTGTCTGACATTATGCTACCACTAGCCCTCCACCTCTGGGTCATGGTGGCATTGTTAAGGTGTCTGACATCTTGCTACCACTAGCCCTCCACCACTGGGTCTCACTGGCCCAGTGGTTAAGGTGTCTGACATTATGCTACCACTAGCTCTCCACCAATGGGTCGTGGTGGCATTGTTAAGGTATCTGACATTATGCTACCACTAGCCCTCCACCAATGGGTCACGGTGGCATTGTTAAGGTGTCTGACATCTTGCTACCACTAGCCCGCCACCGTTGGGTCACGGTGGCATTGTTAAGGTATCTGACATTATGCTACCACTAGCCCTCCACCAATGGGTTGTGGTGTCATTGTTAGTGTGTCTGATATCTTGCAAAATATAATCTGAAGAAGCTGATGTTGGTGACAATACGAGAGAAATTCCTTATTTTTATTGATTAGTCACTCCCCAACACCAATAATGTTTTGTGACCTGGAGAATTTTGCGTTTCATATAGCAGTGTACTCTTTGCCAGACATTGTGTCGGGCCAGAGGAAACTCTGGCTACAAAACACAGAGATTTCACTACAACTTTGTTGGTAAAATCTTTGTGTATTTCTATAACATCTTATATAATACCACAATATTTACCCGATAAGAAATGTACAGTCTGCTTTGATAATAGGTTTGGAGAAAACACTGGCTATAGGTCATTCTTATCTTGTTTGTTTGTTTAGCCAAAGTTTTTAACGAAAGAAGAGCGAGCTGCTGAAGCCCTGAAGAGAAGACAGGAGGCAGTGGACTTACAGAGGAAGAAGATTGAAGAGGAACGACAGAAACAAAAGGAATTTCTCCAAGCAGGCAAAGATTCTCATGGTATTTCACCCAAACTACATTTATATGTAATCGTAAGATAGAAACAGAAGGAATTTCTCCAAGCGTGCAAAGATTATCATGGTACTTCACCCAAACTACATTTATATGTAATCGTAAGATAGAAACAGAAGGAATTTCTCCTAGCGGGCAAAGATTCTCATGGTACAGTGTATTTCACCCAAACTACATTTATATGTAATCGTAAGATAGAAACAGAAGGAATTTCTCCAAGCAGGCAAAGATTATCATGGTACTTCACCCAAACTACATTTATATGTAATCGTGAGATAGAAACAGAAGGAATTACACCTAGCAGGCAAAGATTCTCATGGTACAGTGTATTTCACCCAAACTACATTTATATGTAATCGTAAGACAGAAACAGAAGGAATTTCACCTAGCGTGCAAAGATTATCATGGTACTTCACCAAAACTACATTTACAGTGTAACCTGTCCAAACTGGAATTTGCTGGGGCTTTTTGACCAGTATACACAGGTGTACAGTTTGTAGAGGCATTATATATATGATTTCAGAAGGAAATGCCAGGACCAAACGATGGGGCCAGATTAGACAGGGATTCAGATTACACTGGGGCCAGGTCGGACAAGTTTTACTGAAACTGCTTCATCCGTATCAAATCATAAGTTACATAGGGGCATGGGGAAGGGTCAAGTTCCTATCTATCTGGTAAAAAAATGTGTGCGGTTGAACTGTTGAGATTTTCCTTGTCCTATATTTTCTGGGAAACTTGTTTAAAACTTACAAACTGTACTACTGATAAATTATATAGAAGAATATATCTTTGTTATTCCTTCATCAAAGCTCCATAATGAGTGGTATACGGTAAACCTTCGGTCAGTTCGACCAAAATTAAATAAATATTGTCAATCCTGATCGAATTATACGAAATTATAGCCGCTGGAATAAAAAGGAGTTCGAACTATCCAGGTTGACATCCGAGAACTTTGACATCGGCAAAAAAATCACGGCAAACAGTCAAATCGTTGTTCCTCAAAAATGATGGCCTATTAAGATTTATTTGTAAATCTGAAGATGAACAATGATTTATATAAGTAGGACTTAAATGTTCACTTTCATATTAGGCCTTATTATCAAGTTAATTCGCGAAAAAAAACAAAAAAACATTTTATGCCGTAACCATCGTTGAAAGTAAATGTAAATGCGAATGTTGGATTGAAACTGCACGGATTAATACTTCGATCGAATACCTGATAGATTATTTGGTCTCGGCAGTTGTATAGGTAATATATCAATAAATCAGGTATCGGTGACCAGGCCGCGATTATATAATCAAAATTTAACACAGTAATGCCTGTCAGCATTTGTGACACTATTCCGCGCTTCGATGCTAATCTGGGTCATAAAGATGTTTGATTATTAGCGCGTGCACATGTTTATGTTTACAAGAAAGAAACATCGGGAATGTGGCTTGTTTATGCAAAAAATGTCCGAAAAAACTGACAACAATATCGCACATCATGAGTACTACACTTTATACTGTTGTTGAACATCGATGGTGTGAAAATAGATCAGTTTACGCAAGTTTTGAGAGGCTGTAAATTGCATCGCCGAGAGCAATCCATTACGTAAGTTCAGTACACAGGCTTAATCAAATTCTGTGTGTTCGAACTATCCGAAACCTGTGTAAGCAAGGTTCGAACTTTTAGGAGTCAAAAAATCATTTTTTTTATTACTGAAAGGCTGTGTTCGAACTATACGCCGATTCAAACTAACCGAAGGTTTACCGTATATAAGGATTGTACCTCATTTTGACTGCGTATACAGTAGTATGCCCGCAGTTGGCAATGAACATATTCTATGGTGCACGTTAGCGCTCCATATTGAATATGTTCATCGATTTATGAAACACTTTTTGACAAAAAAAAGTCACATAACTACCATTTTGCTTGAACATCCATCCATCAATTTGTACTAGACACATTAATGTGTGAAAAGCTGATCCATCAATTACAAATTAGTTTTGTTTATCTTTTTGTTTCCATTTCTGTAGGTGACCGTTATGATCGAGACAGAGAAAGGGAAAGAGAACGTGAAAGGAGAGAGAGACGAGAGAGGGAAAGACAAGAGAGGGAGCGTGATCGCGACCGTGACCGGCGAGGGGATGACACGGGTGAACGAGTTAAAGTTATTGAGGGAAAAGACAAGGAGAAAGAATCAGAGGCAATCAAGGTAGGTAGCTAAGGGAACCCAACTAAAATAGATAAAATAGAGGCCTTAATGTCTGCTGCCTGGCTGGTATCAAACAATCAAGGTGTGTAGCTAAGGGAACCAAACTAAAAAAGATAAAATAGAGGCCTTAATGTCTGCTGCCTGGCTGGTATCAAACAATCAAGGTGTGTAGCTAAGGGAACCAAACTAAAAAAGATAAAATAGAGGCCTTAATGTCTGCTGCCTGGCTGGTATCAAACAATCAAGGTGTGTAGCTAAGGGAACCAAACTAAAAAAGATAAAATAGAGGCCTTAATGTCTGCTGCCTGGCTGGTATCAAACAATCAAGGTGTGCATAGCTAAGGGAACCAAACTAAAATAGATAAAATAGAGGCCTTAATGTCTGCTGCCTGGCTGGTATCAAACAATCAAGGTGTGTAGCTAAGGGAACCAAACTAAAATAGATAAAATAGAGGCCTTACTGTCTGCTGCCTGGCTGGTATCAAACAATCAAGGTGTGTAGCTAAGGGAACCAAACTAAAATAGATAAAATAGAGGCCTTAATGTGTGCTGCCTGGCTGATATTAAACATACTTTTTGTGTCGCCTGAAAAGGCGACATATAGGGATCACTATGTCGGCGGCGGCGTATGCACCAACAGTTTCCGTGCGATAACTTGAGTTTCCTTGGGCCAATCAAACTCAAATTTCATACAGTGCTTCCTTACCAAAAGTGCTCGCTTGGGATTGCTTTTCAGGGTCAAAGGTCAAAGGTCAAGGTCACTGTTGCTATGAATAGAAAATCGGTTTCCGTGCGATAACTTGAGTTTTCTTGGGCCAACCAAACTCAAACTTCATACAGTGCTTCCTTACCAAAAGTGCTCGCTTGGGATTGCTTTTCAAGGTCGAAGGTCAAAGGTCAAGGTCAATGTTGCCATAAATAGAAAATCGGTTTCCGTGCGATAACTTGAGTTTCCTTGGGCCAATCAAACTCAAACTTCATAGAGTACTTCCCTATCTTAAGTGCTCGCTTGGGATTGCTTTCCAGGGTCGAAGGTCAAGGTCACTGTTACTGTAAATAGAAAATCTCTTTTCTTGGGCCAACCAAACTCAAACTTCATACAGTGCTTCCTTACCAAAAGTGCTCGCTTGGGATTGCTTTTCAAGGTCAAAGGTCAAGGTCACTGTTTCTATTCCACTTGGAACTGATACAATGCATATCCATAGATAGCTCCTAAAAACTTATCTCCCAACTTGCTGCGCAGGCGACACATCCACTTCCGTGGAATTCTTGTATTTTCTTAATGTAAGCACGTTACATCACTACCCACAATTCCTCAGCCTGGTTTCCGACAATAACAAAGATGGATTCCATGCTTTCTACAGCATGATGCAACTGTTTTACAATAAAAATTTCACTGTTATATATATATGGGGATTTTTGGCAGGGGTTATCTGCAGGCCACATTTTCGTCTATTTTACCAGTCAACAATAATGGTATATAATGACTTTCATTTTTGGTACAAAACTGCTTATCGTGATACGAAACAACTGGTATGGACCGGTCATCATACAGAACGACTGGCACCCTGTATTTCTATTTTAAATACTCAAACTTTTATAGCTATTGGAATTTAGCCGTGATCCTAGGAGTTCTCATATTGCACCATTTATCAAATATAGGTCACTGCAACCAAAGTTTCTGCATGCATGACAGTCTCTACAATTGAGCTCGAATTCAGATTTGAATTGTTACAATTTACAGGAGCGTTACCTAGGAATCATCAAGAAGAAGCGGCGCGTGCGGCGCCTGAACGACCGTAAGTTTGTGTTTGACTGGGACGCGGGAGATGACACCTCCCAGGACTACAACCCTATATACAAGGAGAAACACTCCATACAGTTTTTCGGCCGAGGCCAGGTGGGCGGGATAGATATGAAGGTACGAAATGTTTCTTTTATTTGACAATACAGATTCAATTACTCCTGCATCAAAATATGATCCAGCCTCAGATGTATGGTTTTTTAATTGTGTGGGAATAGTCAGTACAATATGGAGATGTGCTCCTGAAGTAACTTTACGTTTTCTACCTTTTACGGAGAGTAATCCCCCTTTTATATATATAAAAAAACACACAGTTTTGTCCTACTATGCATTTGCTCAGTATTCGAAGGATCTTTTTTAAAATTTTGTGGGAATAGTCAGTTCAGTGTGGAGATGTGGCCCCTGAAGCAATGTTGCATTTTCAACTCTTTGCATAGAGTTATCCCCCTTTTATATGAAAATATGAACTAAAATTTGTCCGGCTATTAGTTTGCCCAGTTTCCAATGGATCTTCAAATTTTTGTGGCAATAGCCAGTTCAAAATAAAGATGTGCCCCTGGAAAAACTTAACATTTTCAACCCTTCACAGAGAGTTATTCCCCTTTAAGTGAGCACGGTTTCGTCTGGCTATGCAATTTCTCCGTTTTCAACATATTTCTTTTTTGGAAAGGTTAAGTGCAATATAGAGTTATGCCCCTTGAAGTAATTTAGCATTTTGGCCCCTTTTGATAGAGTGCATATGCATCTTTTATTCATTTTAAGCTCACCTGGCCCGTGAGCTTAAAATGAATAAAATCTTTTATTCATTTTAAGCTCACCTGGCCCGAAGGGCCGGTGAGCTTATGCCATGGTGCAGCGTCCGTCATCCGTCTGTCAACTTTTTTTATATATCCCTACTAGTCCTGAACCACACAACGAAATTTGACCAAATTTGGTCAAAAACATCCTTGGGTGAAGGGGGGGATTCAATTTTGTATAAATGGTTGGTCTGACCCCCCTGGGGCCTTAGGGGGGGGGGGCAATAGGGAAAATATAGTAAATTCTTTAATATCCTTCTTCTTCTGTAGGAATGACAGGATATTGTCCAAATTTGGTCTGAAGGAACCTTGAGTAAAGGCGATTTAATTTTCTTTAAACGGTAGGGCTGACCCCCCTGGGGCCTGACGGGCAGGGCCCAATAGGGGAAATTGGTTTTGGTTGTGATCCCCACCCTATAATATTACAATATATACCATTGCTTGGCATAAAAAGACTAACACAATCATGATATTATAATTGGTCCCGGGGTGAGTCCTGCCCTTGCAGAAGCAATTTCTTGAGATTGAGGTTGAGATCCCCACACTTTAATTTATATATGTCTCAAGGATTTGTCTTCAGGTCTGTCCATGGGATATTTTTGGAAAATATTTTACCATGATTACCTAGATACCAATGTATCTAGGTGAGCGATACAGGCCCTCTGGGCCTCTTGTTCATCTATTTTATCACATGGAGGCTGCAGTTATCATTAGTCAGCTGTCCTAGCAACAGGTGTAGTAAAGATATTAACCTTGTTAAGCATATAAAGATTGAGAAGGAAAATGCTAATGCTTTATTTACACTTGTGTTAAAAGTTTGTAATCTATTTTCCATGTACATGTATAGATAGCTATTATATAATTATTTTGTAATCAAGTAAAACAAAATCTTATTCTTGTACTTATTGTGTATTAAGTCACATACATGGTTTTTATTATAGCAACAAAAAGTTGACCAGTCCAAATTCTATGGCGACTTGTTAGAAAAGAGAAGAACTGACGCTGAAAAGGAACAAGAAAAGTAAGTTTTATCAAATCTGAAATTAGGAACAAGAAAAGTAAGTTTTATCAAATCAGAGTTTATCTGTCATGTGTGATACTGTTCATTAAGAATTGACTGCTTTAAGTTGGCAGTTATGGGCTGATAATGCTCAAGTGTCCCTGCCATTCTCGGCTGTGAGCCTGTTAACAGCTCTTCCAAGTTATTCCGCATAAAAAACTAGTGCGTAAGATAATAGAAAACCAGACGAGAATGTAAATCAACATTTATGAAAATACAAAATTAAAAGGTCTGTCTGGTTTTTCAAAAGTAAAATGTGTTTTTATTAATTTTTCCACAACTGCTGTTTGGCAACATTATTAATGCGCCGGTTGGCAGTTTACGAGATGGTAATGCTCAAATACTGCTGGTAAGGTTATATAGTGACAATATCATAGTGGTAAACATACAGGAATACCCATCTCTCAAACATGTTGGCTAGCAGTGGTCAAGAAATACCCATCTCTCAAACATGTTGGCTAGCAGTGGTCAAGAAATACCCATCTCTCAAACATGTTGGCTAGCAGTGGTCAAAAATAAACGTTTTTGATCACATACGTATAACCATTGTGAGTAGATATCTGTTGGCAATAATGCTCTTAATCAATTAATGTACACTTAATATAACAGAATGTAATAGTTTTTAATATTTGAATTAATAGAAAGAGGATAAAAAATGTCGCCAAAAAGGAGGCGAAACAAAAATGGGATGACCGTCACTGGATGGAGAAGTCTATCACGGAGATGGCGGAGAGAGATTGGCGAATATTTAAGGAGGACTACAACATTTCCTGTAAGGGCGGGCGTATCCCTAACCCCATCAGGAACTGGAAGGAGTCTGGTCTCATGAAGGAACTGCTGGACGTCATAGACAAGATTGGGTACAAGGTATGACCAGGTTTCATTGAGTCTATTTTTGTTGCGCTTCCTTGGTTTACCCGGTACATCCATCATAATGTTCACTGATTCAATTTGCACGGTTGGGGTCACACCCGAGTTAGTTTTTACTTCCCATCTAATCTACCACAATAGACCACAGGTATAAAACAAACATTTACCACAATAGACCACAGGTATAAAACAAACATTTACCACAATAGACCACAGGTATAAAACAAACATTTACCACAATAGACCACAGGTATAAAACAAACATTTACCACAATAAACCACAGGTATAAAACAAACATTTACCACAATAGACCTGCCACAGGTATAAAACAAACATTTACCACAATAAACCACAGGTATAAAACAAACATTTACCACAATAAACCACAGGTATAAAACAAACATTTACCACAATAAACCACAGGTATAAAACAAACATTTACCACAATAAACCACAGGTATAAAACAAACATTTACCACAATAAACCACAGGTATAAAACAAACATTTACCATAATAGACCACAGGTATAAAACAAACATTTACCACAATAGACCACAGGTATAAAACAAACATTTACCACAATAGACCACAGGTATAAAACAAACATTTACCACAATAGACCACAGGTATAAAACAAACATTTACCACAATAAACCACAGGTATAAAACAAACATTTACCACAATAGACCACAGGTATAAAACAAACATTTACCACAATAAACCACAGATATAAAACAAACATTTACCATAATAGACCACAGGTATAAAACAAACAAATTGCCAAAAGTAATTTTTGAAATTGTCATTCATTACCACACAATTTATGGAAGCCATTAGCTCTGTAGTCGATTGGCTGTTTAACAGAAACTATCAAAAAAACAATAAACACGTACTGATCTGTCCGTTCTGTCAAGGACATTCTACAAAGAATTGGAAGTGAGACCAATAGGTGTTGTTTTAATGGCGATGGTAGCATCATCATCAAGTTTTTGTTTTAATGGCGATGGTAGCATCAACATCAAGTTTTTGTTTTAATGGCGATGGTAGCATCATCATCAAGTTTTTGTTTTAATGGCGATGGTACGTAGCATCAACATCAAGTTTTTGTTTTAATGGCGATGGTACGTAGCATCAACATCAAATTTCTGTTTTAATGGCGATGGTAGCATCATCATCAAGTTTTTGTTTTAATGGCGATGGTACGTAGCATCAACATCAAGTTTTTGTTTTAATGGCGATGGTACGTAGCATCAACATCAAGTTTTTGTTTTAATGGCGATGGTAGCATCATCATCAAGTTTTTGTTTTAATGGCGATGGTAGCATCAACATCAAGTTTTTGTTTTAATGGCGATGGTAGCATCATCATCAAGTTTTTGTTTTAATGGCGATGGTACGTAGCATCATCATCAAATTTCTGTTTTAATGGCGATGGTAGCATCATCATCAAGTTTTTGTTTTAATGGCGATGGTACGTAGCATCAACATCAAGTTTCTGTTTTAATGGCGATGGTAGCATCATCATCAAGTTTTTGTTTTAATGGCGATGGTACGTAGCATCAACATCAAGTTTTTGTTTTAATGGCGATGGTATCATCAACATCAAGTTCCTGTTTTAATGGCGATGGTATCATCAACATCAAGTTTCTGTTTTAATGGCGATGGTACGTAGCATCAACATCAAGTTTTTGTTTTAATGGCGATGGTACGTAGCATCAACATCAAGTTTCTGTTTTAATGGCGATGGTAGCATCATCATCAAGTTTTTGTTTTAATGGCGATGGTACGTAGCATCAACATCAAGTTTTTGTTTTAATGGCGATGGTACGTAGCATCAACATCAAGTTTTTGTTTTAATGGCGATGGTATCATCAACATCAAGTTTTTGTTTTAATGGCGATGGTAGCATCAACATCAAGTTTTTGTTTTAATGGCGATGGTAGCATCATCATCAAGTTTTTGTTTTAATGGCGATGGTAGCATCAACATCAAGTTTTTGTTTTAATGGCGATGGTAGCATCATCATCAAGTTTCTGTTTTAATGGCGATGGTAGCATCAACATCAAGTTTTTGCAATAAAGTCAGTCTCAAAGTCTTCACATTCGTCTAATAAAATTATACTCGGGTGACTGTTAAGGACCAAGAGCACTTTGTTGCATCTAAATTAGTTTATCTGAAAATGTTAGAGGTATCAAACTTGTCATGTATGTTGACGGTAAAAGAGGTACACAAGTGAAACAAGTAAGTCCAAATGGCTTGTTTATATAATCACTGTTGATGATTGTAACGATGTGTTACTTTTGCATAATTAACATCTGACACATTCAGGATTATTAAGAAGACTTTTAAAGCCATGTTTCTACAGTGTGGCCTGATATTGAAAGCCTTGAATTTTACTTTGTGTCTGAAAAACCTGCAATATTCCTCGATGGCCTTTGAAAAGTCCTGGAATTTTGCCATTCAGTCATCCATATATAATTATCCAAACTCATGCCTTTCTTACTGTGACTGATCAAATGCCAAAATTTCATTTGAAACCAAAAAACGGTTTTTCAGTTGTAAGGTTTCATGAAAAAAAAAAAATTATCTAATAGGTTTTTAACAAAACAGTTGAACCTTGTTCATTTTGACAGGTATAACTCTAAGATCCGGTTTCATTCTCAGTATTTTGTTGGCCAGACTTCACACACATAATAATTCAGACTCACTGAACTTGATGCTTGGATAACGTGAAGTTTAACCGCTGTCCTGCAAACTTTGCGATTACAAGGTTTGACCTTAATGGTTTTTTTTTTCCTTTACAGGAGCCGACTCCCATCCAGAGACAAGCCATCCCCATTGGTCTACAGAACCGTGACATCATCGGCATCGCTGAGACTGGTAGTGGTAAAACAGCTGCTTTCCTCATCCCCCTGCTCAAGTGGATTCAGTCACTTCCAAAGATTGTCAGGTAAATACAGAATACGATAGAGGTGATTGTACAGTAAAATTAGGGCTGTAACGGTTACCCGGGTAACCTGTTATAGGTCGGGTTGGAGCTCAACCCCGGTTGGAAAAATGTACCTGAACCCCGAAACATGTGGTAAGTACTTCTAACTGAATACAATGAAGTTATAGAAGTATTGTAGCATTGACAGACTTGCCATTTCGTATTTACACATTCCTTCTGTGTACTTTTCTTTCTTTGTGTACTTTGGAAGTTTTTGAAACATTGTTGCAGCGACATGTTACCCGATAATGCAGTAGCCTTGACCCCGAATGTATTCAGGAAATTACCGTAAATACGACACAAACACTTTGATATTGATAACTTGCCATCGTGCAATAAAAAAAAAACTTTAATTCATTATTGAGGTATTTTAAGTTACTTGAAGAAAGCTAGCTGCCATTAACAAAATTGTTTATTTCATCAAGTTTTCACTAGTTCTTTTATTGTAAACATAAGCCTATTTTTAGAATATGGTTCATGTACATTTCCTGTCATGCGTAAAGCGTATACAAAAAATATGAATGTCTTATGCCTGAGCACAACGTCAGACTGGATCTTCACTCAATAAAGATGGTTGAAATAACATCGTAGTACACATATACTGTCACTGTCGCTATGTGAGGGTGATCTGTAAGGTTCATGCAGGTTCTTTCACCATACTTTGTAAATTGAATGAAATTGTAGTTATAATCACTGGAATTCTGAAAGACGAGAATGATCAGTAAACTTACAGGTAATCAGGTACAAGTGGGGTTGCAAAGGTCGGGTACGTATACCTGGGGCAGACATTTTGTACCCGTGACAGCCCTAAGTTAAATACAGTCAGATAAAGATGATTGTACAGGTAATTTTGGTACAAGAAGCGTGACAAGCACTTTATCCTTTATGGTTTGATAAGTCTGGTTATCTCCTGCCTCTGCCCGTCAGATTTCACTTGCCATTGCTAGCAGTTTCAATGCCTTTGTTCTCCCTCTTGATCTTATCAAATCTTTATTTAGGATGGAAGATGCTGATCAGGGTCCATATGCCATCATCCTGGCCCCGACTCGTGAATTGGCACAGCAGATTGAGGCCGAGACGATGAAGTTTAGCGAAAACCTGGGTTTTCGTACCGTAGCCATTATAGGAGGTATCTCAAGGGAGGAGCAGGGATTCAAGCTCCGACAGGGATGTGAGGTATGATGTCACTGTAATATATAATTTATAGTAAGATTCAAGCTGTGACAGGGATGTGAGGTATGATGTCACTGTAATATATAATTTATAGTAAGATACAAGCTCCGACAGGGATGTGAGGTATGATGTCACTGTAATATATAATTTATAGTAAGATTCAAGCTCTGACAGGTGTGTGAGGTATGATGTCACTGTAATATATAATTTATAGTAAGATTCAAGCTCTGACAGGGATGTGAGGTATGATGTCACTGTAATATATAATTTATAGTAAGATTCAAGCTCTGACAGATGTGTGAGGTATGATGTCACTGTAATATATAATTTATAGTAAGATTCAACCTCTGACAGGGGTGTGAGGTATGATGTCACTGTAATATATAATTTATAGTAAGATTCAAGCTCTGACAGAGGTGTGAGGTATGATGTCACTGTAATATATAATTTATAGTAAGATTCAAGCTCTGACAGGGGTGTGAGGTATGATGTCACTGTAATATATAATTTATAGTAAGATTCAACCTCTGACAGGGATGTGAGGTATGATGTCACTGTAATATATAATTTATAGTAAGATTCAAGCTCCGACAGGGATGTGAGGTATGATGTCACTGTAATATATAATTTATAGTAAGATTCAAGCTCCGACAGGGATGTGAGGTATGATGTCACTGTAATATATAATTTATAGTAAGATTCAAGCTCTGACAGGTGTGTGAGGTATGATGTCACTGTAATATATAATTTATAGTAAGATTCAAGCTCCGACAGGGATGTGAGGTATAATCCGTATTGTAGCAATTTCATCATTAAGTGATTCCTGATTGAAAAGACTATCTCAGTTAAGAGACAACTTGTGCTAGAGACCAGTTTTAATAGTTTACATTGTAGTGATTTCATTGTGACGTGAACAGTCGTTAGAGACTACCTGTGTAAGGAGACCACTCTTTGGTGTTCCTGCCAGTGGTCTCCTTATAAAGGTTTGTTTTGTTCACCTGTACATATTGAATAGTAAGTCCTCAATAATCTGGAGTCTGCTTAAACAGATTCACTTTGTAACATATTCCATTGATTGGTACCTTTATGATTGTAGATTGTGATAGCCACACCTGGGCGTCTCATTGATGTGCTGGAGAATCGCTACCTCGTCCTAAATCAGTGTACCTATCTGGTCATGGACGAGGCGGACAGAATGATTGACATGGGCTTCGAGCCAGACGTACAGCGCATTCTGGAGTACCTCCCTGTCACCAACATGAAACCAGACACCGAAGACGCAGAAGATGACGAGAAAATGTTGGAGAATTTCAACACTACGAAGAAATATAGACAGGTGAGTACATGACCATAGTCGGACCTCATTGATCTCAAACTCGTTTAACGGGAAGGCCAGGTCGGACCTCATTGATCTCACACTCGTATAACGTGAAGGCCTGGTCGGACCTCTTTGATCTCACACGTGTATAACGTGAAGGCCAGGTCGGACCTCATTGATCTCACACTCGTATAACGGGAAGGCCAGGTCTGACCTCATTGATCTCACACTCGTAAAACAGGAAGGCCTGGTCGGACCTCATTGATCTCACACTCGTATAACAGGAAGGCCTGGTCGGACCTCATTGATCTCACACTCGTTTAACGGGAAGGCCTGGTCGGACCTCATTGATCTCAAACTCGTATAACAGGAAGGCCTGATCAGACCTCATTGATCTCACACTTGTATAACGGGAAGGCCTGATCAGACCTCATTGATCTCACACTCGTATAACGGGAAGGCCTGATCAGACCTCATTGATCTCACACTCGTATAACAGGAAGGCCTGATCAGACCTCATTGATCTCGCACTCGTATAACAGGAAGGCCTGATCAGACCTCATTGATCTCACACTCGTAAAACAGGAAGGCCTGGTCGGACCTCATTGATCTCACACTTGTATAACGGGAAGGCCAGGTCGGACCTCATTGATCTCACACTCGTATAACGGGAAGGCCAGGTCGGACCTCATTGATCTCACACTCGTATAACGGGAAGGCCAGGTCGGACCTCATTGATCTCACACTCGTATAACAAGAAGGCCTGGTCGGACCTCATTGATCTCACACTCGTATAACAGGAAGGCCTGGTTTATTTGAAGTAGTCACATTAGTGACCTAACCATAAGCTGAGGTTTGTGCTATCAGTCCAGCTTGACGATTTTTTGGGAAAAATCTCTAGATCTTTTTAATTTTCCTTTATTTTAAAAATTAATGTACATGAACACGCACAATACGCAAATATTTACAACAGCCTGTTTTGTAAGCCACTTACTGTACATAATACAATGCATCACCAAAATAAAGGGAATTTGGTTAACATGTATATTTTGGTGGTTTTACAGACGGTCATGTTTACGGCTACCATGCCTCCCCCGGTGGAGCGGTTGGCGCGTACCTACCTGCGACGGCCGGCTGTCGTGTACATCGGATCTGCTGGTCGTCCAACGGAGAGGACAGAACAGATCGTGTACATTGTAACCAGCAACATGAAGAGGAAGAAGCTTCTCACCATCCTAGAGCAGGGCATTGACCCGCCAATCATCATCTTCGTCAACCAGAAGAAGGGTGCCGATGTTTTGGCCAAGTCCTTAGAGAAGATGGGGGTAAGATATATCATGATGATAATATTTCTTTTATATCAATGAAAATTTGAAGAAAGTACCTAGTACATGTATATCTAATATTTAGGGTTAAATGTCATTATAAGCTCTTACTCATGAACTTGAAGTTAGCTTACCAAGAGCTTTTAATGACCACTGTCCATCTTGGTACATCCCCAATATCCTGGGGACATATAACATGACATCACGTCACACATCTTGGTACATCCCCAATATCCTTGGGACATATACCATGACATCATGTCACACATCTTGGTACATCCCCAATATCCTGTGGATATATACCATGACATCATGTCACACATCTTGGTACATCCCCAATATCATGGGAACGTATACCATGACATCACGTCACACATCTTGGTACATCCCCAATATCCTGGGGACATATACCATGACATCACGTCACACATCTTGGTACATCCCCAATATCCTGGGGACATATACCATGACATCATGTCACACATCTTGGTACATCCCCAATATCCTGTGGATATATACCATGACATCACGTCAGACATCTTGGTACATCCCCAATATCCTGGGGACATATACCATGACATCACGTCACACATCTTGGTACATCCCCAATATCCTGGGGACATATACCATGACATCACGTCACACATCTTGGTACATCCCCAATATCCTGGGGACATATACCATGACATCACGTCACACATCTTGGTACATCCCCAATATCCTGGGGACATATACCATGACATCACGTCACACATCTTGGTACATCCCCAATATCCTGGGGACATATACCATGACATCATGTCACACATCTTGGTACATCCTCAATATCCTGGGGACATATACCATGACATCACGTCACACATCTTGGTACATCCCCAATATCCTGGGAACATATACAATGACATCACATTACACATCTTGGTACATCCCCAATATCCTGGGGACATACACCATGACATCATGTCACACATCTTGGTACATCCCCAATATCCTGGGGACATATACCATGACATCACGTCACACATCTTGGTACATCCCCAATATCCTGGGGACATATACCATGACATCACGTCACACGTCTTGGTACATCCCCAATATCCTGGGGACATGTACCATGACATCACGTCACACGTCTTGGTACATCCCCAATATCCTGGGGACATATACCATGACATCACGTCACACATCTTGGTACATCCCCAATATCCTGGGGACATGTACCATGACATCACGTCACACGTCTTGGTACATCCCCAATATCCTGGGGACATATACCATGACATCACGTCACACATCTTGGTACATCCCCAATATCCTGGGGACATATACCATGACATCACGTCACACATCTTGGTACAACACCAATATCCTTGGGACATATACCATGACATCACGTCACACATCTTGGTACATCCCCAACATCCTGGGGACATATACCATGACATCACGTCACACATCTTGGTACATCCCCAATATCCTTGGGACATATACCATGACATCACGTCACACGTCTTGGTACATCCCCAATATCCTGGGGACATATACCATGACATCACGTCACACGTCTTGGTACATCCCCAATATCCTGGGGACATATACCATGACATCACGTCACACATCTTGGTACATCCCCAATATCCTGGAGATATATAACATGACATCACGTCACACATCTTGGTACATCCCCAATATCCTGGGGACATATACCATGACATCATGTCACACATCTTGGTACAACCCCAATATCCTTGGGATATATACCATGACATCATGTCACACATCTTGGTACATCCCAAATATCCTGGGGACATATACCATGATGACATCACATCACACATCTTGGTACATCCCCAATATCCTGGGGACATATACCATGACATCACGTCACACATCTTGGTACATCCCCAATATCCTGGGGACATATACCATGACATCATGTCACACATCTTGGTACATCCCCAATATCCTGGGGACATATACCATGACATCACGTCACACGTCTTGGTACATCCCCAATATCCTGGGGACATATACCATGACATCACGTCAGCCCTGTATTTATAAATAGCCTGTAACTGTCACGTTGTGTGTATGAGACATTATAGACCTATACTGTAGCAGTAAGAGAGAATATCTGTTGGAGATCAGGGAATCACAACCCTCGAGGAAAGCCTCATGTTTGACATCTGAATAATCTCCTTGCTCAAGTTGAGGTTCCCCATCTCACCCCCAAGTGGGTCAGAAATTCAATGTTACCCTGGTAAATACTAGCTGCAATATACCGTTTGGCTAGAGATACTAGCTCGATCGGTTGGGCATAAAACTAAGAAGCCAGAGATTGTAGATTTGAGTCCTAGCAGAGACATTGAAATAGTATTAACCTCTAGTTACATCTATTTGTATCTCACAAAGAAATAGAATTTATCCTAGTTAGATGAGAACGGTGACCATAAAGCTTGTCTGCTGTCTTCATCAACGCGCCTCATTTAAAACGCTATGTTGACATGTCAGTGTGGATAACACACCTTGCTTTCTTGGTTCAACAGTACAGTGCTATCACACTCCACGGAGGGAAAGGCCAGGAGCAGAGAGAGTTCGCTCTTGCTAGTTTGAAAAACGGCACCAAGGATATCCTGGTGGCCACAAATGTGGCAGGACGTGGTATCGACATCAAAGACGTTTCCATGGTGATCAACTATGACATGACGAAAAGTATAGAAGGTATGTGATACTATTTATGTATTTTGTTAAAAAATATGTTTTGTCAGTCCTTCTTCAAGGTTTTACTTCAAATGACTTCATCTCATTAACAAATGATCCAGAGTACTGTTATCAGGCCAGTAGCATGCTGGGATGAAGGGCTACAAAATGCGTTCAAATGAATGACATTGACCCACTTTCAAGGTCACAGGTGTTGTGTTATAATCTTTCATATATTCTTTGATTCTTGTAGGTGCAATATATTTCACTAATAGGTGAAAATACAATCCATATTCTCTATATCACTAGAATATGTCAAAGTAAAATTGTAGGCATTAAGATACTTGATTGATTGCGGGTAAAAAAAACTTTAATTTCAAATTGTTTACCGTTACGTGATCGCGAGATTATTTTGGTGAGCACCAAAGAATTGAGCTAGTCTCCTTCTGTGATGATCAAGATAGCATCTGAGCTTTTGATGTTGGGACAAAGTTTTCCTTTCTGTTGATTCGTCTGTATACGTGTACTTCGCACCAAAATATGTCAGTTCTCTGGTGCCTTCATTCCTTGAAGTTCAAGTTTGAGGGTTGCAGAGTTTAGGTCTTAGTAAATCATTACACTTGGGGCATGTGTTGCTGTAGCTATTCTCAGTGTGGCTGTCTTGTCTGTTTTTCAGATTACACACATCGTATCGGTAGAACTGGACGAGCTGGTAAGACTGGTGTTGCCGTGTCCTTCCTGACTCAGGACGATTCAGCCGTGTTCTACGACCTGAAACAGACCATCTTGGCTAGTCCCATCTCTTCATGTCCCCCGGAGCTGGCCAATCATCCGGAGGCCCAGCACAAGCCCGGAACCGTCGTACAGAAAAAACGCAAGGACGAGACCATATTTCTCACATAAGCAAATACTGAGTCTTTCTTAAGAAACTTTGAACAATTGCAAATATAGGATTAAAAGTGAGATTTTTTAAGACAGTTGTTAAATGTTGAGAAAATCAAATGTCAAAAAACTGACAAGGCAGGAATTCACCTATCTTGGAAAAGTTGTTGTGTTTTACTTGGCAACGATCGATTGCTCCATCAAATAGTAGATAAATTTCTCATAACTTAAACGTGTGTCAGAAAATCTTCAAGATTGACATTAAGACTGCTTCCGAAGCAAATATTAACAGCCCATGTCATATTCCTGTGGAACAATATGTACTACAGGTAGTACCTGATTTTTATCACCATGGAGATAAGTAAATCGTAGTTACCATGGAGATAAGTAACTTGTATAGTTACCATGGAGATAAGTAACTCATAGTTACCATGGAGATAAGTAACTCATAATTGCCATGGAAATAAGTAACTTGTAGTTACCATGGAGATAAGTAACTTGTAATGTTACCATGGAGATAAGTAACTTGTAATCACCATGGAAATAAGTAACTCGTAGTTATCATGAAGATAAGTAACTCGTAGTTATCATGAAGATAAGTAACTCGTAGTTATCATGAAGATAAGTAACTCGTAGTTATCATGGAAATAAGTTACTCGTAGTTACCAAGGAGATAAGTAAATTGTAATCACCATGGGAATAAGTAACTTGTAATCACCATGGAGATAAGTAAATCATTATCACCATGGCGATAAATAACTCATAGTTACCATGGATATGGAAAAAAGGCGTTAAGTATTGTGGCTGTGTAAACTTGTTGATGCTGAATTCTATTCAAGAGAGACATTTACCTTGTAGACATTTACAAAGTATTAAAGGCCTCAAAACACCAGAAGAGGATCTGTGTTTATTATTTTTCTTCTATAATTACACTGTAAGCTAGGATATCAAAGTTTACACTGAGGGGAGATAATTAAGGATTGGCTGTCATATTTTTGACATTCATTGTTGTGTAATATACATTGGTGTGTAATATACATTGGTGTGTAATATACATTGGTGTGTAATATACATTGGTGTGTAATATACATTGGTGTGTAATATACATTGGCGTATCTACATATTGAATGGTGCACACTAACGCACCACGTTGAATATGTAGAAAACATAATTTGTTTATGATGTCACAATAGTGTTATTACACGTGTATAATACCATTTTTATAACGAGGCGGTATATGACATGACTGAACGGGTCAGTTATATGATAAACCAATGTATGTAACACACCAATGAATGTACTTATAATACCATTTTTAGCTTTATTTCCATACCCCCAGCGTCAGCGCACTGTTGCTTGAGCTTGGAGCCGCGCAAAGACCTTTTTTTTTATGACGAGAGTACCGGCAAGTTTTTAAGCAAGCCGCCATGGCCTGTACATATGTGACCTCACGTTCTGAACAATTCAGTGCGGGACAAAACATCATATATTCCTCAGGACTTTTTCAAATTTTACCCGAGAGTTAGAGTTATCTCCCTTATCTATGTAAATTTCAGCATTTATAAGAAAATATCTTTGTGTTTAAAAAAAATGCAATTTACGTTCCACGTGCTCGTCTATAATTTGATTGACTCAACAATCGTCAGCATGTATTTTATTTGAATGGTGGATACTGAAGTATTCTAGGACAGCTCCATAGACAAAAGGTTATCACAAATAGATAAGGGAGGAGCATCAACATTTTGCTCCAATTCCATAATGAGCATACATAGCAAATTTGAGCGAAATCGGTCGATATCTAAATTTTGACCAATCAGAAGCCACAAAATGGCGGCCATTTTCTCCAAAGTCAAAAACGATTGTACGATTGTGTTCGCCATGTCCTGTTACACATTGAAACCAATTTTGAAGAAAATCAGACAAGATCAAAATTTCAACCAATCAGAGGCCATAAAATGGCGGCCATTTTGTCAATTTCAAAACCGAAGTAACGGTTGTGCTCGATGTGTCCTGTTACACGTTCACACCAAATTTGAGCGAAATCAGACGATATTTTAATTTCAACCAATCAGAAAGTAGGCGGTGGCAGCCTGTAGGTTTTATTATGTTTGGTCTTGCTAGCTAGGCAAACCCTCATCAGAACAACGGTATACAATTTTACATAGCTAAAACAAAAGTTACCGCTCAGCCGTGACGTCAAACAAATTGTTCCTAAATCATGTGACAATAACAATGGTATTAATATATAATGCCGAAACATTGGTAAACACTTCGTGTTTGGTAGTAGATGGTTAATGCATATACCGTTGTTCTGATGTGGCCTCGTAGGGTCTTAAGTACCGAAACATTGGTAAACACTTCGTGTGTGGTAGTAGATGGTTAATGCGTATACCGTTGTTCTTATGTGGCCTCGTAGGGTCTTAAGTGCCGAAACATTGGTAAACGCTTCCTGTGTGGTAGATGGTTAATGCGTATACCCTTGTTCTGATGTGGCCTGGTAGGGTCTTAAGTGCGGAAACATTGGTAAACACTTGTGTGTGGTAGTAGATGGTTAATGTGTATACCGTTGTTCTGACGTGGCCTCGTAGGGTCATAAGTACCGAAACATTGGTAAACACTTCGTGTGTGGTAGTAGATGGTTAATGCGTATACCGTTGTTTTGATGTGGCCTCGTAGGGTCTTAAGTACCGAAACATTGGTAAACACTTCGTGTGTGGTAGTAGATGGTTAATGCGTATACCGTTGTTCTGATGTGGCCTCGTAGGGTCTTAAGTACCGAAACATTGGTAAACGCTTCGTGTGTGGTAGTAGATGGTTAATGCGTATACCGTTGTTCTGATGTGGCCTCGTAGGGTCTTAAGTGCCGAAACATTGGTAAACACTTCGTGTGTGGCAGTAGATGATTAATGTGTATACCGTTGTTCTGATGTGGCCTCGTAGGGTCATAAGTACCGAAACATTGGTAAACACTTCGTGTGTGGTAGTAGAGGGTTAATGCGTATACCGTTGTTCTGATGTGGCCTCGTAGGGTCTTAGGTGCCGAAACATTGGTAAACACTTTGTGTGTGGTAGTAGATGGTTAATGCGTATACCGTTGTTCTGTTGTGGCCTCGTAGGGTCTTAAGTACCGAAACATTGGTAAACACTTCGTGTGTGGTAGTGGTTAATGCGTATACTGTTGTTCTGTTGTGGCCTCGTAGGGTCTTAAGTACCGAAACATTGGTAAACATTTCGTGTGTGGTAGTGGTTAATGCGTATACCGTTGTTCTGATGTAGCCTCGTAGGGTCTTAAGTACCGAAACATTGGTAAACGCTTCGTGTGTGGTAGTAGATAGTTAATGCGTATACCGTTGTTTTGATGTGGCCTCGTAGGGTCTTAAGTACCGAAACATTGGTAAACGCTTCGTGTGTGGTAGTAGATAGTTAATGCGTATACCGTTGTTTTGATGTGGCCTCGTAGGGTCTTAGGTGCCGAAACATTGGTAAACACTTCGTGTGTGGCAGTAGATGATTAATGTGTATACCGTTGTTCTGATGTGGCCTGGTAGGGTCTTAGGTGCCGAAACATTGGTAAACACTTCGTGTGTGGTAGTAGATGGTTAATACGTATACCGTTGTTCTGATGTGGCCTCGTAGGGTCTTAGGTGCCGAAACATTGGTAAACGCTTCCTGTGTGGTAGTAGATGGTTAATGCGTATACCATGGTTCTGATGACGACTTGCCTAGCAAGCTGAAACATGTAAACATAATAAAACCTACAAGTTTACGGAATCTTTTGTGTTGATGCTCCATCCCATATCTATTTGTGATTACTTGACGGTTTATATTCTATAGTCATTATGTATACGACACAGTAAATATAGAATTATTTGTGTACATGCAGGTGAGTATTGGGTAGCTTTGACACCATCTCTGGTTTGTTTACCAACATACAGTTGCTGCAGACTTATACATAAATAGAAGTCAAAGTTAATATGCTTCAACATCTGGGTTAACCTAGATAGGGAACAGCCACCTGTTTACAGTGGAGCAGTGACGTCGGGGTAAAACCAGACAGAGAACAGCCATTTGTTGACAGTGCAGCAGTGACGTCGGGGTAAATCCAGACAGAGAACAGCCACTTGTTGACAGTGGAGCAGTGACGTCGGGGTAAATCCAGACAGAGAACAGCCACTTGTTGACAGTGGAGCAGTGATGTCAGGGTAAATCCAGACAGAGAACAGCCACTTGTTGACAGTGGAGCAGTGACGTCGGGGTAAATCCAGACAGAGAATAGCCACTTGTTGACAGTGCAGCAGTGACGTCGGGGTAAATCCAGACAGAGAATAGCCACTTGTTGACAGTGCAGCAGTGACGTCGGGGTAAATCCAGACAGAGAACAGCCACTTGTTGACAGTGGAGCAGTGATGTAGGGGTAAATCCAGACAGAGAACAGCCACCAGTTGACAGTGGAGCAGTGACGTCAGGGTAAATCCAGACAGAGAACAGCCACTTGTTGACAGTGGAGCAGTGATGTAGGGGTAAATCCAGACAGAGAACAGCCACTTGTTGACAGTGGAGCAGTGATGTAGGGGTAAATCCAGACAGAGAACAGCCACCTGTTGACAGTGCAGCAGTGACGTCGGGGTAAATCCAGACAGAGAATAGCCACTTGTTGACAGTGCAGCAGTGACGTCAGGGTAAATCCAGACAGAGAACAGACTTGTTGACAGTGAAGCAGTGATGTAGGGATCAATCCAGACAGAGAACAGCCAACTGTTGACAGTGGAGCAGTGACGTCAGGGTAAATCCAGACAGAGAACAGCCACTTGTTGACAGTGGAGCAGTGACGTCGGGGTAGCTTCAGACAGAGAACAGCCACTCGTTGACAGTGGAGAAGTGACGTCAGGGTAAATCCAGACATAGAACAGCCACTTGTTGACAGTGGAGTAGTGACGTCAGGGTAAATCCAGACAGAGAACAGCCACTCGTTGACAGTGGAGTAGTGACGTCAGGGTAAATCCAAACAGAGAACAGCCACTTGTTGACAGTGGAGCAGTGACGTCAGGGTAAATCCAGACAGAGAACAGCCACTTGTTGACAGTGGAGCAGTGACGTCAGGGTAAATCCAGACATAGAACAGCCACTTGTTGACAGTGGAGCAGTGATGTAGGGGTAAATCCAGACAGAGAACAGCCACTTGTTGACAGTGGAGCAGTGATGTAGGGGTTAATCCAGACAGAGAACAGCCACTTGTTGACAGTGGAGTAGTGACGTCAGGGTAAATCCAGACATAGAACAGCCACTTGTTGACAGTAGAGCAGTGACCCAATGTATATTATTGGGAAATAACATATATGTGGCTTAGTAGCTTTATCTAGTCGGTGCCGTGGACATGTTAATACATGTATTGAGGTTTAAGGACACTGATGTTAATACATGTATTGAGGTTTAAGGACACTGATGTTAATACATGTATTGAGGTTTAAGGACACTGATGTTAATACATGTATTGAGGTTTAAGGACACTGATGTTAATACATGTATTGAGGTTTAAGGACACTGATGTTAATACATGTATTGAGGTTTAAGGACACTGTTGTTAATACATGTATTGAGGTTTAAGGACACTGATGTTAATACATGTATTGAGGTCTAAGGACACTGATGAATTTTAATGGGATATCAAAGACAAGCACATTATTGTGAATTGTCACAGAGAAGGTAAGGCAAATACACATTCAAATCATTTTATTAAATCATAAAAGCACAATTATAATAGTGAACAGTTGGCCAGTACACTAGCAATAAAATTTAAAATCAAATTGATTGTCAAACTTAAAACACAATTTAAAATCAAATGCTAAAAAGTACACTTGATTCTGTAATTTAAAACAGTTTTGCAGACAAATATGCTGCCATGTTGATACTGTTAAAGTCTGATTGTACATGTAATACACTTAATTAACGACCTTATATTTTGAAACGTTTTAGGAATATGTGTTCCTGGGTATATGAACCCTCAGTTTATCAGTCTTTGGGTATTTGAACCCCTCAGTTTGTCAGTCTTTGGGTATATAAACCCCTTAATTTGTCAGTCGTTGGGTATATAAACCCCATAGTTTGACAGTCACTTGGTATATGAACACCCTCCACCCCATTTTGTCAGTCGTTGGGTATATGAACCCCACAGTTTATCTGTCTTTGGGTATATGAACACCCCTCCCACTCCATTTTGTCAGTCGTTGGGTATATGAACCCCACAGTTTGTCAGTCTCTCGGTATGAAACCCACAATTCGGGTTATATTTGGGGTATATGAACCCCAGTTTGTCTGTACCTGGGTATATGAACCCCACAGTTTATCAGTTGTTGGGTATATATAAACCCCACAGTTTGTCAGTGTCTGGGTTTATGAACCTCACAGTTTGTCAGTCTCTGGGTATATGATCCACAGTTTGTCAGTCCCTGGGTTTACGAACAACAGTTTGTCAGTCTCTAGGTTTATGAACAACAGTTTGTCAGTCTCTGGGTTTATGAACCACAGTTTGTCAGTCCCTGGGTTTATGAACCACAGTTTGTCAGTCCCTGGGTTTATCAACCCCACAGTACGTCAGTCTCTGGGTATATGATCCACAGTTTGTCAGTCCCTGGGTTTATGAACAACAGTTTGTCAGTCTCTGGGTTTATGAACATCACAGTTTGTCAGTCCCTGGGTTTATGAACAACAGTTTGTCAGTCCCTGGGTATATGAACCTCACAGTTTGTCAGTCTCTGGGTATATGATCCACAGTTTGTCAGTCCCTGGGTTTATGAACAACAGTTTGTCAGTCTCTGGGTTTATGAACCACACATTTTGTCAGTCCCTGGGTTTATGAACAACAGTTTGTCAATGTCTGGGTATATGAACCATAGTTTGTCAGTCTCAGGGTATATGAACCATAGTTTGTCAGTCTCAGGGTACATAAACCCCGGTGTTTGTCAGTCTCTGGGTTTATGAACCACATTTTGTCAGTCTCAGGGTATATGAACCCCACAGTTTGTCAGTCTCTGGGTTTATGAACCACAGTTTGTCAGTCTATGTGTTTGTGAACCATAGTTTGTCAGTCTCTGGGTTTATGAACCACAGTTTGTCAGTCCCTGGGTTTATGAACCTCACAGTTTGTCAGTCTCTGGGTTTATGAACATCACAGTTTGTCAGTCTCTGGGTTTATGAACCACAGTTTGTCAGTCTCTGGGTTTGTGAACCATAGTTTGTCAGTCTCTGGGTTTATGAACATCACAGTTTGTCAGTCTCTGGGTATATGAACCACAGTTTGTCAGTCTCTGTGTTTGTGAACCATAGTTTGTCAGTCTCTGGGTTTATGAACCACAGTTTGTCAGTCCCTGGGTTTATGAACCTCACAGTTTGTCAGTCTCTGGGTATATGAACCACAGTTTGTCAGTCTCTGTGTTTGTGAACCATAGTTTGTCAGTCTCTGGGTTAATGAACCTCACAGTTTGTCAGTCTCTGTGTTTGTGAACCATAGTTTGTCAGTCTGGGTTTATGAACCACAGTTTGTCAGTCCCTGGGTTTATGAACCTCACAGTTTGTCAGTCTCTGTGTTTGTGAACCATAGTTTGTCAGTCTCTGGGTTTATGAACCATAGTTTGTCAGTCTCTGTGTTTGTGAACCATAGTTTGTCAGTCTCTGGGTTTATGAACCACACAGTTTGTCAGTCTCTGGGTTTATGAACAACAGTTTGTCAGTCTCTGGGTTTATGAACCTCACAGTTTGTCAGTCTCTGGGTTTATGAACCACAGTTTGTCAGTCTCTGTGTTTGTGAACCACAGTTTGTAAGTCTCTGTGTTTGTGAACCATAGTTTGTCAGTCTCTGTGTTTATGAACCCCACAGTTTGTCAGTCTCTGTGTTTGTGAACCACAGTTTGTCAGTCTCTGGGTATATGAACCCCACAGTTTGTCAGTCCCTGGGTTTATGAACCACAGTTTGTCAGTCTCTGGGTATATGAACCCCACAGTTTGTCAGTCTCAGGGTATATGAACCCCGGTGTTTTTCAGTCTCTGGGTTGATGAACCTCACACTTTGTCAGTCTCTAGGTATATGAACCCCACAGTTTGCCAGCTTCTCTATGGCACTTTTTACAACATCTTCCACAGTACCATTAGCATCTACTTCAACAAGACTGGGGTTTTCCATCCGCAGATAAGCATCACACAGTCTGAAAAAAAAATAACAGCTTTAGACAACAAGGGGCCAAAAGGGCCTGTATTGCTGACCTTGCTTTCAGCAAATGCAACAAAAAGTCATGTGTAAGTTAAATACAAACTTTCCGGTGTGGGATCTGCCACAATATTGCCTATAATGAACTCTTAGCTTTCTGATGAAAAAGAACATTTTGAAATTGGTTCATATTAAATATTATGCCCTCATTTTGTTTAGCAATGAGGGGTCAGACCCATCATTTGTATAAATTTGAATCCCAGCCACCTAAGGATGCTACCAATGAAATATGAGTTTTTCACATTACTTAGTTTCAGAGAAGAAGTTGTTAATATGAATATTTCCCAATGGACCCCTTTTGGCCCCGCCCCTAAGGCCCCTGGAGGGTCAGCCCGATCATCTGTATAAATTTGAATCCCAGCCACTTAGGCATGCTTCCTACCAAATTTGATTAAATTCTGGTTATGAAGAAGAAGTCGATTGTTGCCGGACGAAGGCAGTATGGCAGAAGCTCACCTTGGTCCTTTGGACCAGGTGAGCTAAATATAAACGCAATATTTCAGAGTATTTCACACTTAAGTAGGATATTGTTTATATTTTGAGAATTGGGATATTGAAAATACAAGTTTTTTGAAGCATCTTACACTTGAATATTGAATGATAAATATGGAAATAAAAGGCTGTTACTTCATCTTCCCGCCTACAACTTCATCCTCATGCCGACAACTTCACCCTCACGCCTACAACTTCACCCTCACGCCTACAACTTCACCCTCATGCCTACAACTTCACCCTCACGCCTACAACTTTACCCTCATGCCTACAACTTCATCCTCACGCCTACAACTTCACCCTCATGCCTACAACTTCATCCTCACACCTACAACTTTACCCTCATGCCTACAACTTCACCCTCATGCCTACAACATCACCCTCATGCCTACAACTTTACCCTCATGCCTACAACTTTACCCTCATGCCTACAACTTCATCCTCATGCCTACAACTTCATACTCACGCCTAAAACTTCACCCTCATGCCTACAACTTCACCCTCATACCTAAAACTTCACCCTCACACCTACAACTTCACCCTCATGCCTACAACTTCACCCTCATACCTACAACTTCACCCTCACACCTACAACTTCACCCTCATGCCTACAACTTCACCCTCATGCCTACAACTTCATCCTCATGCCTACAACTTCACCCTCCTACCTACAACTTCACCCTCATGCCTACAACTTCACCTTCATGCCTGCAACTTCACCCTGATGCCTGCAACTTCACCCTCACACCTACAACTTCACCCTCATGCCTGCAACTTCACCCTCACACCTACAACTTCACCCTCACACCTACAACTTCACCCTCACACCTACAACTTCACCCTCATGCCTGCAACTTCACCCTCACACCTACAACTTCACCCTCATGCCTACAACTTCACCTTCATGCCTGCAACTTCATCCTCATGCCTACATTTTACCCTCACACCTACAACTTCACCCTCATGCCTGCAACTTCACCCTCATGTCTGCAACTTCACCCTCATGCCTGCAACTTCACCCTCATGCCTGCAACTTCACCCTCACACCTACAACTTTACCCTCATGCCTACAACTTCACCCTCACACCTACAACTTCACCCTCATGCCTGCAACTTCACCCTTATGCCTACAACTTCAACCTCATGCCTGCAACTTCACCCTCATGCCTACAACTTCATCCTCACACCTACAACTTCACCCTCATGCCTATAACTTCACCCTCATGCCTACAACTTCACCCTCATGCCTGCGACTTCACCATTATGCCTACAACTCACCCTCATGCCTACAACTTCACCCTCATGCCTACAACTTTACCCTCATGCCTACAACTTCACCCTCACACCTACAACTTTACCCTCATGCCTACAACTTCACCCTCATGCCTACAACTTCACCCTCACGCCTACAACTTCACCCTCATGACTACAACTTTACCCTCATGCCTACAACTTCATCCTCACGCCTACAACTTCACCCTCATGCCTACAACTTCATCCTCACACCTACAACTTTACCCTCATGCCTACAACTTCACCCTCATGCCTACAACTTTACCCTCATGCCTACAACTTCATCCTCATGCCTACAACTTCATCCTCATGCCTACAACTTCATCCTCACGCCTAAAACTTCACCCTCATGCCTACAACTTCACCCTCATACCTACAACTTCACCCTCACACCTACAACTTCACCCTCATGCCTACAACTTCACCCTCATGCCTACAACTTCATCCTCATGCCTACAACTTCACCCTCCTACCTACAACTTCACCCTCACACCTACAACTTAACCCTCATGCCTACAACTTCACCCTGATGCCTGCAACTTCACCCTCACACCTACAACTTCACCCTCATGCCTGCAACTTCACCCTCATGCCTGCAACTTCACCCTCACACCTACAACTTCACCCTCACACCTACAACTTCACCCTCATGCCTGCAACTTCACCCTCACACCTACAACTTCACCCTCATGCCTACAACTTCACCTTCATGCCTGCAACTTCATCCTCATGCCTACATTTTACCCTCACACCTACAACTTCACCCTCATGCCTACAACTTCACCCTCACGCCTACAACTTTACCCTCATGCCTACAACTTCATCCTCACGCCTACAACTTCACCCTCATGCCTACAACTTCATCCTCACACCTACAACTTTACCCTCATGCCTACAACTTCACCCTCATGCCTACAACATCACCCTCATGCCTACAACTTTACCCTCATGCCTACAACTTTACCCTCATGCCTACAACTTCATCCTCATGCCTACAACTTCATACTCACGCCTAAAACTTCACCCTCATGCCTACAACTTCACCCTCATACCTAAAACTTCACCCTCACACCTACAACTTCACCCTCATGCCTACAACTTCACCCTCATACCTACAACTTCACCCTCACACCTACAACTTCACCCTCATGCCTACAACTTCACCCTCATGCCTACAACTTCATCCTCATGCCTACAACTTCACCCTCCTACCTACAACTTCACCCTCATGCCTACAACTTCACCTTCATGCCTGCAACTTCACCCTGATTCCTGCAACTTCACCCTCACACCTACAACTTCACCCTCATGCCTGCAACTTCACCCTCACACCTACAACTTCACCCTCACACCTACAACTTCACCCTCACACCTACAACTTCACCCTCATGCCTGCAACTTCACCCTCACACCTACAACTTCACCCTCATGCCTACAACTTCACCTTCATGCCTGCAACTTCATCCTCATGCCTACATTTTACCCTCACACCTACAACTTCACCCTCATGCCTGCAACTTCACCCTCATGTCTGCAACTTCACCCTCATGCCTGCAACTTCACCCTCATGCCTGCAACTTCACCCTCACACCTACAACTTTACCCTCATGCCTACAACTTCACCCTCACACCTACAACTTCACCCTCATGCCTGCAACTTCACCCTTATGCCTACAACTTCAACCTCATGCCTGCAACTTCACCCTCATGCCTACAACTTCATCCTCACACCTACAACTTCACCCTCATGCCTATAACTTCACCCTCATGCCTACAACTTCACCCTCATGCCTGCGACTTCACCATTATGCCTACAACTCACCCTCATGCCTACAACTTCACCCTCATGCCTACAACTTTACCCTCATGCCTACAACTTCACCCTCACACCTACAACTTTACCCTCATGCCTACAACTTCACCCTCATGCCTACAACTTCACCCTCACGCCTACAACTTCACCCTCATGACTACAACTTTACCCTCATGCCTACAACTTCATCCTCACACCTACAACTTTACCCTCATGCCTACAACTTCACCCTTATGCCTACAACATCACCCTCATGCCTACAACTTTACCCTCATGCCTACAACTTCATCCTCATGCCTACAACTTCATCCTCATGCCTACAACTTCATCCTCACGCCTAAAACTTCACCCTCATGCCTACAACTTCACCCTCATACCTACAACTTCACCCTCACACCTACAACTTCACCCTCATGCCTACAACTTCACCCTCATGCCTACAACTTCATCCTCATGCCTACAACTTCACCCTCCTACCTACAACTTCACCCTCACACCTACAACTTAACCCTCATGCCTACAACTTCACCCTGATGCCTGCAACTTCACCCTCACACCTACAACTTCACCCTCATGCCTGCAACTTCACCCTCATGCCTGCAACTTCACCCTCACACCTACAACTTCACCCTCACACCTACAACTTCACCCTCATGCCTGCAACTTCACCCTCACACCTACAACTTCACCCTCATGCCTACAACTTCACCTTCATGCCTGCAATTTCATCCTCATGCCTACATTTTACCCTCACACCTACAACTTCACCCTCATGCCTACAACTTCACCCTCATGCCTACAACTTCACCCTCATGCCTGCAACTTCACCCTCACACCTACAACTTCACACTCATGCCTACAACTTCATCCTCATGCCTACAACTTTACCCTCATGCCTACAACTTCACCCTCACACCTACAACTTCACCCTCATGCCTGCAACTTCACCCTCATGCCTGCAACTTCACCCTCACACCTACAACTTCACCCTCATGCCTACAACTTCACCCTCATGCCTGCAACTTCACCCTCATGCCTACAACTTCACCCTCATGCCTACAACTTCACCTTCATGCCTGCAACTTCATCCTCATGCCTACATTTTACCCTCACACCTACAACTTCACCCTCATGCCTACAACTTCACACTCATGCCTACAACTTCATCCTCATGCCTACAACTTCATCCTCATGCCTGCAACTTCATCCTCATGCCTGCAACTTCATCCTCATGCCTGCAACTTCAATCTCATGCCTACAACTTCACCCTCATGCCTACAACTTCACCCTCATGCCTGCAACTTCACCCTCATGCCTGTAACTTCACCCTCATGCCTGCAACTTCACCCTCATGCCTACAACTTTACCCTCACACCTACAACATTACCCTCACACCTACAACTTCACCCTCACACCTACAACTTCACCCTCATGCCTGCAACTTCACCCTCATGCCTGCAACTTTACCCTCATGCCTACAACTTTATCCTCATGCCTACAACTTCACCCTCATGCCTACAACTTCACCCTCACGCCTACAACTTCACCCTCACACCTGCAACTTCACCCTCATGCCTGCGACTTCACCCTCATGCCTGCAACTTCATCCTCATGCCTGCAACTTCATCCTCATGCCTGCAACTTCACCCTCATGCCTACAACTTCACCCTCACGCCTACAACTTCACCCTCATGCCTACAACTTTACTCTCATGCCTACAACTTCATCCTCACACCTACAACTTAACCCTCATGCCTACAACTTCACCTTCATGCCTGCAACTTCATCCTCATGCCTGCAACTTCAATCTCATGCCTACAACTTCACCCTCATGCCTACAACTTCATCCTCACACCTACAACTTAACCCTCATGCCTACAACTTCACCTTCATGCCTGCAACTTCATCCTCATGCCTGCAACTTCAATCTCATGCCTACAACTTCACCCTCATGCCTACAACTTCACCCTCATGCCTGCAACTTCACCCTCACACCTACAACTTCACCCTCAAGCCTGCAACTTCATCCTCACACCTAAAACTTCACCCTCACACCTACAACTTCACCCTCATGCCTGTAACTTCACCCTGATGCCTGCAACTTCACCCTCACGCCTACAACTTTACCCTCATGCCTACAACTTCATCCTCACACCTACAACTTCACCCTCACACCTACAACTTCACCTTCATGCCTGCAACTTCACCCTCATGCCTACAACTTCACCCTCATGCCTACAACTTCATCATCACGCCTACAAGTTCACCCTCAGGCCTACAACTTCATCATCAGGCCTTCAACTTCATCCTCATGCCTACAACTTCATCCTCACGCCTACAAGTTCACCCTCACGCCTACAACATCACCCTCACACCTACAACTTCACCCTCACGCCTACACTTTCACCCTTATCCCCACAATTTCACCCTCAAGCTTATTGTCACCTACCTTTGCCTAAACAGTTGGTCCTTGTCCAGACTTCGCTCCTCAAATGTTTTCTCTATTCCGCGCCCTTGGAGTCTTTGTTTCCTGATTTCCTCTCCGACTGTCAGGAACAGGACAGCTGTCGGTCGGAGAAGGTCGGACGGCCACTGGTAAACAGTGTGGCCACAGCCAGGGAGGTCACCAGTACTGCTCTCGTTGGCTATCCCATAGGCCGCTGTACTGTGCCAATACCTGCACATAAAGGGTTATAACTACACAATATTTACATTAACCTCCTCACCCTTTAAGACATTTTTGAACTCTTCAAATTTCAAAGGATGGAATATTTCATGATAAAATTTCAGGGGTGAATGAATGTTTGATAATATGCCCTAAATATTCAACTTAAATTTCATACAACAGATGATACCTGATTTTAAATACTCATTTACCAGATGTTATGTGAAAATCAAGATATCAGCAATTAAACATTTATACATTATATGCTAATGATTAAAGTTCATGGGCACAATATAACCCAGTAACTTGCATGGCAATTGTTTTCAATAATTAAGACATCAAAGTCATCATAATTCTTACATGAAATGTGATTTCTTCGGACAGTGAGTTATTTCCCTTTCATAGCCATCAGCTCTCCCTAATAAGGAGGGAGATTCCCCTCATTTTGAACAAATAGAACACCCTCCCTCATTGTTACCTGTCCATAACAACAGCTCGTTCCTTGCACTCCTTAGAGATCTCCATGGCAACAATGTAGTTTCCAATGCTGTAGTAAGCTCTGCGAACAAGCTCTGGCAGCTTGTCGAAGATTTTACGCAGATTTTCGATCGGTGGTGGAGGTGTGTAAAGACGTACAGCAGACAGTCTGTCTCCTAGAATCTTGGTAAGAGTTGTCTTTCCTGACAGAGTACAAAGTGAGACCATGTCTAAATAACCATGGTAAAATACTAGAATTAGTAGCTACTTCTTATAGAACTTCTCATCAGCTCATTCTGTAGTACACGAGTAGGAAGCCCAAGGTCCCGGGTTAAACTTGTTGCATATATGCATTGAAAATATAACTACCTCAGTTACAATGGCGCCTAAGAAGAGAACCTTGCCATAAATGAATTATGTAAGTCTAAAATACTTTCGAAAGGATAACCTATAACCCCTTGGAAATTTGGGATGAGAAATTACCTGGTACAGTGTACTCCACTTAATATCACCTCTGTTAATATCACATTCCTCTCTATATCATGTTTTCCCCAAGCACCATTTTTCTCTCAATATATTCTATGTAATTTTATTTGGTTAATATCATGTATTATGAGGTGAATTCCTCTTAATATCATATTTATTTTAACCAATCACATAAAATATCCAGAAAATGATGTAATTTCCATTGATTTCAAATACAACTTGTACATAATGTTGCAAAGAAAATAAAAAATAACCCCAAAAATAATTTTAATTGAAATAATGTTATCTATATATTAAAACATCTTCATATGTACATTGAATAGCTTACATTTAGTTATGGAGATTGGGAATGCACTAGATTTAGTAGTTTCTCTAATGTCACATTCCTGTTAATATCATGTTTTTATCTGACAAATGCAACATGATATAAAGAGGAGTTCACTTTATTACCTGCTTCCTATAGCCTCGGCTAGAGAAAATCTCTATATATAGCTCATTCAGTAGTACATGGGACTAGTAAGCCAAAGGTCAGGGGTTGGACTCCTAGGGGGCCCGTCCGACTAGGAGGCAGAGGCATTATAAAACAATGACCTTGGCTCGGACGTTAGGGACCCGGTTAATACTGACAAATATAGCTGACTGATAACTACACACCCTTAGCCACCTACTATCAGGTCAGCTAAGGAAAAGTTTGTGCTTAACAGTAGCTCGTTAGAATTATAACAAATTGTTGTTAAGTATGTACCTGTCGCATCCATGCCTTCTACCACAACAAAGGGATGCTTCATATTGTCCTGTAGCTGCTGGACACTAAAGTTCTGCGGAATCCAGCGGTCAGCTATGGTCAAGAGCTCAGTCATCTCTGGCATGTAGGACATCTGTAACCAAAGTTACTCAAATTATGGAAATGTATATATCTAATATTTACATATGCATCAAACATCAGTTTACATTAGGTCATTCTTGTTTCCCATAACCTCAGTAGACATACCTTCCTTTTATTTTGTGCCTACCCTTATATCTTTTTAAGGCAATTTTCAGAGAAGCCCCTAATAGGTTTGTTCAGGAGAAGTTAGTACATGCCAAATATCAGTACCCTGGGTTTTTTGCTTATGAAGACACTTCAACCCCTGTGACCTTGAATAGGTTGAAATTGAGTCAAGGCCATTCATTTGAATAAACTTGGTAGCCCTTCATCCCACAGGCCAAATATTGGTTACCTAAGCTATTCAGTTATTGAGAAGAAATTGTTTGAAGATTTTAAACACTTTTGACCCACTTAAGAACTTGGTTTGAATTAAAATGTTTACGATGAATGCTGCACCAGCACATAACTCATTTATAGTCAATTTACTTTAATAAACTCATTCACTCATTAATATGCATTGAACTCCTCCAATTCAAAAGTTATAATAGTTCTTTATATTATTATTGGCTAGAGTTCATAATTAAATTTCAGGGATGAATGAGTTCATAATTTAATTTTGCTCAAAGCTTATATTTATTTTATTTTTTAAACTTCATCCATCGAACTTACAAATTTGTACAACACTCAGACATGAACTGCTGCCATCTTTTTACCTAAATTCATGTACTTTGTTAGCAAATGACACACTGCTGATAGTGCTGTGTATCAGCAACAATGTCACGATATGATACGTATAGCGATACAGACATGGCGATACGATATGTATCAAGTATACGTGAAATTTTCATAAATTGAAACAAATCAAACAAAATTTAATGCTCAATCTGAAGTTTTAATGACACACATTATTGAACACATTTTTAACAAAAAACATAAAATTAAACAGATCTAAATAAATGTAAAATATAAACAGGACTCATAACAAAAAAAAAATTAAACAGATATAAAACTAAAATGTATGACTATTGACTACTGACTGACTAAATAAGTATAGTACCTGAACAAAAAGTGAAAAACATTGATGTAATGGCCAAATAGACAGAACATGACTTATTCACTTGACAGACAATAATTAGTATACATCAGTATGTATCACATCAATGATTTGACAGTCCATGTAAAAATCTATGGAATTACCAATCAGTCAATCACAAATCAGTAATTCTTTTTCAAGAAGATCAAAGCATGAACTGATGATTATTTGAGTCCTGACCTCTGAGCCCCTGTTGTAGAGAAAATCATCTCAGCAGGAACACAAGTGACATTTTCACGCGCTGGCGATATTTCGATACAAGGATCGCTGTATCGATGTATCTTATCGCGTCACAAAACGAACGTATATCGATACGTATCGATGTATCGTTACAGCACTAACTGCTGACAGTATCTTTTGTATGCATGAATATAATGAGAATGATATCATGACTACCAGAGTGGGTGTTATGTAGAAACCTGAACAGAGTTCGCACTTGGAATGCCCTGAATTCTAGAAGCTTTGACGGACATTCTACCAACTGAGCTGTCCGCATGATCACCAACAATCGAATCCATTTCGGCTACATTTGTCGCTCCTTATCCAGCTTTCATGCCTACCAGTTATTTATAACACAGCTGTTGCTACTTCATATTGATATCAAGCCATGTGTCTTTCCAAAAAGAAAAGGCCCAAAGGGCCTGTATCACTCACCTGGATACATTGGTATCCAGGTAACTATGGTAAAATATTATCCAAAAAGATTCCAAGGACAGGGATAGACTGAAAGTCCAATCCTTGAAGCATATCTGTATAAATTAAAAGTTTGGTAAATGAGTGAGTATCTCAACTTTTTTTCAAGTTCTACTAAGAAATTAGGTCCCTAGGGGTGTGGCCAGACCCTGACATCAACGCTAATATTACGATTATGTCTGTCTCTTTATGTCCAGCAACTGTATAGTTTTGGGGTAGGGATCTCAACCATTTCAAAGTTGTGACACAGGGTTTAAGTCTGCAAGGGCGTGGCAGACCCTGGGATAAAATCTAAAATCCTGATTGTGATTGTCTCGTTATGTCCAGCATTTGTATATTATATTGTTAATCCAAGTTACAAAAATATATTTTTGGCCTCCATCCCTCAGCCCCATATCTAAATAAAAAGCTGTTAATAACACCAATATGATCAAATTTATCCCCTTTTGGCCATGCGCCACAGCCCCCTGCAATTTTGAATCCTGAGCACCTTGGGAAGCTTCCTGCCAAATGAGATTGATTTCCAATCAGTGGTTATGGAAAAGAAGTCGCTTAAAACAATATAGTTAAATAACCCTTTTTGGCTCAGCCCCCTAGGGGTTCAGTCCCACCATTAGTACAATTTTGAATCCTGAGCACCTAGGGATGCTTCCTGCCAAGCACGGTTGATTTCCTATCAGTGGTAATGGAGAAGAAGTCGTTTAAAATTGTTGAGGGACGGTGGACCAGGTAAGCTAATAAAAACTGCACTATGAAAATGAAAAAAAAAATTTGTAACAGGAGATGAAATATTCACGGCCAGACCAGGGTTCAAACCCGGTACCTGAGGAACTTTAGATCGACACTCAACCAATTCAGCTATAATTCTGGCTGATAAAGATCGACCTGCATGGTCAATTAAGATCCGCCACAAACTTTCTACACCAATGTCAATCCATAATTACCTGTTGCAGAATTAATCTTGTTCTTGCATAATCATTGAAGACAGGAGTAAAATCTGGTACAGAGAATATCGCGGAGTGTGTCTGTTTTGAGGTCAAACAATAGTTTGCCTCATCTGTAATTTCCTCTGTTGCAATATTGTGTTCAGTTCTTTTGAAATGTCCATTTCTAATATAGCTAAATTTAAAGTAAGAACTGACGTTATGGCTATGAAGAATACGTTTTATTTCTGGAAGAATGACGTCATGTTTCTCCCCCTTGAAGTATACACAAACACCTCGATTTACAACCTTGGACTTTGACGAGTAACACAGCGAAAATCCACCTGGAAAATCGGGAAGATCTCGAATTATTCTCTGTGATATCACTCCCGTTTGAATGTACTTTACTACCCTGTTTTCGTCTGAAACTTGCGGCTGAATCACCAGAATTGTATAATGTCCATGATCACCGCTTACGATATCACTAGCGGCACTTAGGTCAACATCGTTCTCTTTCGCACAATTCAAGTTCAGCTTAGACAAGTAAACTGGTCTATCAGGAAACGCAATATACGTCAATTCGCCAGGACTAGGATGTTCAATTGAAAGCGACATCTTCCTTGGTTTCACCACATACACTTGTACTAGCGGTCTAATCCCCCTTTCACAAATACGCGCTTGTTTTAAAATAGATCCACATAACGCGCCAAACATGTTCTACTTTCATATTTACAACTTCCTTTCGTTTTTAGAACGAGGCTCTTAGTAAATATAAAATTAAAATTGTAAACGGACAAGACACCCGGATTAAAATTGAAATTACAAGTGGCGATTTTATTTTCGGGAACCAAGGCTATGCCATGATGGTTCAAAGGTTCAACGACTTTTTAGCAGATATTATTTTTCAAATTTTACATATCATGGCATACAAAAATGTATATCATTATGTACATGCAGTACTAGTCTTTCTAACGTTAGTGTTCAATTGTGAGCAGGTACGCAATGGTTAAAGCGCTTTGGCCAGGATTTTGAAAATCTTTAAAAAGTTATGAAACATTTCAATAAATACTGATTAGCCCATCAACGAGCATTCGATTGTGTCCCGGGATCTAGATATTGACAGTCATTGACTGTCAATATCTAGATCCCGGGACACAATTTATTACTGATATTAATATGGAAATCAATTTACAACAATGATGTCCATCCTGTTCATCCATCTATTAATGTTACCCATTTGTATATATGTATTCTCTACACTGTATTGTTTATGAGAAATAAAACAATTGAATTGAAATTGAATTGTACCTGTGGTCATTCTTGTAAACATCGTCACGGTTCACTGACCAAGTTAATTGATGCTGGGGTGGAGATATCAATAAGTTTATTGATGCTGAGATGGAGATAGCAATTAGTGTCAATTATATAGTCAACACTTTTGGAGTTGGGTGGCATGGTGTTTAGCTGGTACAGAGTTATAGATAGACTGAACAATTACCACTGAAGAGATTGATAAGTCCAAGTAAAAATGTGCGCAAATGGTTCAGTGTGCACATGTACACTGAACAGTCCTGGGGGGTGTCACAAGATCAATGTGATCTTATATTTCACTACTAAATAAAATCCTGGTCAAGGACAGGGGGGTGTCACGTGCGCCCAGTGACACCCCCCTGGATCCGCCACTGGTCAAAGTTGACCGCTCCCGACTGGCGAGAATTTTAATGAGCTGACCGGTCACCAACTTCGCAAGCCAAGGATGTACAATACGCTACTCTCCTTTTCAAAGGAGAGTAGCGTATTGTACACCCTTGGCTTGCGAAGTTGACCGGTCACGTGCACGTGGTACCTGTGACGTTATACGTTATTGAGGCACAACTGATCGAGCTCGGGTAAACTGATCAGTGGTACATTTACAAAGAAAGTTTAGTAGAAAAACGCCTATTGATTTCGACATGAAAGTCGATCTTGATTGTTGTTTAATTCTTTTTATTAACGAATAAAATACCTTGAAAAAAGTATAGATATGTAATTGTAAACTTAAGAAAGGAAATAGGAAATGTTATTTAAAAACATCGTGTTGTGAGGGTGTATTACACATCCAACGCGTCCTAACAATAATGCTTCTACTAATTAAGGACCACGGAATAAGTAAAGCCTGTGAAATGACTATATGATTTTACAGACACGTTACAAATTGGTTTTATAGATAGTATATGAAAACAGTAGCAACAGACACGCAGAGAGTGGTTATGAGTATATTACGGATGGAGCCATTTTCTTGAAATAGCAGGGTTTTTTTCAAACGTTTGATTGTATAGACCTTATAAAGCTGGAATTGAATTTAAACAGCATACAGTGCTGAATCATGAATATGTGTTCTAAGTTATCCCCACAACATGTAAAATTCGCAAACATCAAATCTCCCTTGATTCGGTAATACTCCGTGTTTGATCTTGGTGATTTTGAAATCAGGTGATTTGCTAATACAAACTGTTTACGCTGTACAATCAAATTGTTCGTTAATACTTCAGAAGTATTATATTTCATGACTATGATTTGTGGAGATGAAGTTAATAGCCACGGCGAGTTTATGTTAAGTGTCCGACAAACCCCCAACCACTCTATAACATATACTGTACAAGTATATGGTAGTAGTACAGCACGTACATATGGAATGCAAAAAAAAAAATCATTCAAATTTTTGAGCTGTGCACGTAAACAAACAATTTCTGTCTGATATCAATAAAGCAGACACTGTCACAAACAGATGTGAAAACATGAGTCTGAATCATTTGTGTTAAATTGAAATATTGTTTTAAACTTGGACTGAAATCGGTTTGCAAAAAAAAAAGGCTCTTCCCGACTTTTTTTTTATTTCACTTAATTCAGTAACACATCAGTCTATTTGTGTGGTATTATATTTTCCAAGGATAACGTCTGTGGTCATGATTAAAACAAATAACATACGCTAATGATTATTGAAACATATTTTGAAAATTGTTCTCCTACGATTACTGCATACGTTTTCACAAAATCTCTGAGTCATCCAGTTTTGGGTTGAAGTGGTTGCAATATGAAATAATTACTCTAAATCCTAGCGCAGAAAAATACTGTGTTATATTCTTGGAATTGTACTAGAACAGAAACAGGATTCTAGATATACGTGAAATTCAAACGCGATAAATAAATGAATTTTGTTTGACCCACTCTAGTTGGTGATATTCATTTCAACTAGGACTCAAATCATTAGACGAGTTTAAATTTAGTTTTCTTACAGTTTTCATAAACAAGATCTGGATAAATTTGGGTTTATATCTGAAAGTAGAGTGTGTCACATTAACGAATCTACAATTCTTGGATCCGCCTTTAATATATATCAAATAAAATATCTTGAAAAGCAATGCTGGACCAGCTGGAAAATCGAATATTCTAATGTGGATACAATATCATTTTTCGGCGGCACAAGAAGCCTTAACGTTTGTCCCTGACCCGTCAGTACGTACGTATACAAGATGTACGTAACCGAATTAACAGAGCCTTCCGTCCCGGCTCATTGATACGTACGCTAACCGATTAATGGAGCCTTGGGTCCGGACTAGATACACAGATAAAATGTTGACTTTTCTGATAACAAGTATTCCCGCCTTTCTGTTCCTGGTGCGGTAACGTAGCAAAATATACACATCTAGCTAGAGTGTCAGAATCACATGACGGCGGTCAGTACCACAGGGACCTGGGAATTTGTTAGAGCTAGTTCTGGACCTAAACTAGGGTGTTTAGAGTAATTACATGTTTGGGGGTGACCCCTTTTATGGACCATTGAGGAACATTTTTATAGAAAACTCATTAACCCTCATTATGATCATTGAGAAGGCATTTTTATTTAAAATTTATCTACCCCTCCCCTCCCAAACGTGTGAAATTACTCCTAAACACCCTAGTTTCTTTAGGTCCAAAACAAGCTGTAACAAATTCTCGGGTCCCTGTGGTCAATACACATATCCTCGTGTATAAGATCAATAAACAATAACACTGATATAGCTGGCTCATTTTTTAATTACATGAATCATGTCTCTGATTTTTAACATTTTTTTTTCATAATGTATCTGTGATATGCGAAAGCAGTCACATTGAATAATTGTTTTTAAAACGCCAAAAAACGAATGAAAATAAATGATAAATTAAGAGATATTCAGAAAAAATATAAATTATCTAATTTATCAGACCTGATGTTTTTAAGAAAAAGACTGTATTTAATCTTTTAAAAGCAATTGATGTAGCTTTCAATTAGCCAATAACAAAAACCTTAAATCTCTAAAGAGAAACAGTCAGTCTAATACATGTATAACATTTATTTTATCTCACACCTGGAACGCCCTAATGACCCTGACTGTTAATAGGACGTAAAACAAAGTAAACCAAATCAAGCAAAAGTTTTAAAAGACTGAATTCAGTCTGCCAAAGCAGTAAATACATGCTTCAATCAACCAATAAAACAGTTTAAACGCTATAGTGGTTTCTGTAGGAAGTGAGTGTTTAAGAGAAAGAAACGTTCAGTATTAGACGTTACCAAGGTGACACGTGACAATAAATTAACCGCGATTTGACATACTATGGGAAGCCTCGAGTCTGGTGTGTCGTTATGGCAACGGCTAGCCAGAGGGAAGTGTCAAAGCTGAAGAATCAAAGACACTAATTATCGTAATGGTCGCATTGGATCGCTGTTGTCGCAACAAAACCCTTCCGGAAACTGACGTCAGAAACCATCAATTGGATAAGAAACATGGCCATTTTTGTATTTTATTATTCACTACCAGATCATAATTCATATAGCGCCAATTAAAAATACACAACATTAAAGTAAGTCTAGACTATTCAATGCATTGTGCAATCATTTCTGTCTGTTAGTATATCTGTCTTTTAGTATATATAACGATGGCTAATTTAAAAATGGGGCAGTAGCGGGTTCCCCGGTGTTCCTTCACCACCAAATCTAGATAACGTTAGTATGACTATCCAAGGCGAACACTTTATATACAACTCAACGTCTTCCGTAAGTTCTGGTTTAGACTTTTACAAAATTTCCATTATTCAATGTTGAAAGTTCATAGTTGTGAGATATCATACAATATAATGGACTGATTCGTGCGTACAATGTACGCCTGGTAACTGATTTTCATTAATGACTGTGATTTATCAGAGAAGTTGAATTATAATCCCCTTCTTGTTGGTACATTACAACAGGTAATGCACAGTCCCAGCGGGGTTTGTATTCAGAGTGATTAGGTGCGGAATTCCATTAACTTTGTACGTATGTTCTCATCAACGAATTCTTCAAGAATTTCTTTGACAATATTTGATATACACTAAACAATATTTTTCTATAATGAAATGTAGTATAGTGTGATGCGGTGCTGTATGGTGAAGTGAAGTGACTGTGTAGTGTGATGCGGTGCTGTGAAGTGTATTGTAGTGTACATTAAGTAGTGTGATGCGGTGCTGTGAAGTGTATTGTAGTGTACATGAAGTAGTGTGATGCGGTGTGGTAAAGTGTATTGTAGTGTACATGAAGTAGTGTGATGCGGTGCTGTGAAGTGTATTGTAGTGTACATGAAGTAGTGTGATGCGGTACTGTGAAGTATATTGTAGTGTACATGAAGTAGTGTGATGCGGTGCGGTGAAGTGTATTGTAGTGTACATGAAGTAGTGTGATGCGGTGTGGTGAAGTGTATTGTAGTGTACATGAAGTAGTGTGATGCGGTGCGGTGAAGTGTATTGTAGTGTACATTAAGTAGTGTGATGCGGTGCGGTGAAGTGTAGTTAAGTGTGATACGGTGCGGTGAAGTGTATTGTAGTGTACATGAAGTAGTGTGATACGGTGTGGTGAAGTGTATTGTAGTGTACATAAAGTAGTGTGATGCGGTGCGGTGAAGTGTATTGTAGTGTACATTAAGTAGTGCGATGCGGTGCGGTGAAGTGTATTGTAGTGTACATAAAGTAGTGTGATGCGGTGCGGTGAAGTGTATTGTAGTGTACATGTAGTAGTATGACGCGATGCGGTGAAGTGTATTGTAGTGTACATTAAGTAGTGTGACGCGATGCGGTGAAGTGTATTGTAGTGTACGTGAAGTAGTGTGATGCGGTGCGGTGAAGTGTATTGTAGTGTACGTGAAGTAGTGTGATGCGGTGCTGTGAAGTGTATTGTAGTGTACATGAAGTAGTGTGATGCGATGCGGTGAAGTGTATTGTAGTGTACATGAAGAAGTGCGATGCGATGCGGTGTAGTGTATTGTAGTGTACATGAAGAAGTGTGATGCGGTGCGGTGAAGTATATTGTAGTGTACATGAAGAAGTGTGATGCGGTGCGGTGAAGTGTATTGTAGTGTACATGAAGTAGTGCGATGCAATGCGATGTAGTGTATTGTAGTGTACATGAAGAAGTGTGATGCGGTGCGGTGAAGTGTATTGTAGTATACATGAAGTAGTGTGATGCGGTGAAGTGACTTGTGGTGCACATGAAGTAGTGCGATGCGATGCGGTGTAGTGTATTGTAGTGTACATGAAGAAGTGTGATGCGGTGCGGTGAAGTGTATTGTAGTGTACATGAAGTAGTGTGATGCGGTGCGGTGAAGTGTATTGTAGTGTGATGCGGTGCGGTAAAGTGTATTGACTACAATACACTTCACCGCACCGCATCACACTAAACTGCACTTTACCGCACCGCATCACAGCACTTCATGTACACTACAATACACTTCACCGCATCGCATCACACTACAATACACTTTACCGCACCGCATCACACTACTTCATGTACACTACAATACCCTTTACATCACCGCATCACACTACAATACACTTCACCGCACTGCATCACACTACTTCATGTACACTACAATACACTTTACCACACCGCATCACACTACAATACACTTCCCCGCACCGCATCACACTTCTTCATGTACACTAGTGTACATTAAGTAAGGTGATGCGGTGCGGTGAAGTGTAGTTTAGTGTGATGCAGTGCTGTGAAGTGTATTGTACATTAAGTAGTGTGATACGGCGCGGTGAAGTGTATTGTAGTGTACATTAAGTAGTGTGATGCGGTGCGGTGAAGTGTAGTTTAGTGTGATGCGGTGCGGTGAAGGGTAGTTTAGTGTAGTGCGGTGCGGTGCCATGTCGTGCCTTGAAGTGCGGTGTGCTGTGTGGTGCGGCATGGGTTGGGGTGGTGCAATGCGGTGCGGTGCGTTGTGTTGTGGTGTAGTGTGGCGTACGGCGTTCCGCGCGGTGCGCTGTGGTGCATTATAATGTGATGCGATGCGTTGCATTTTGCTTAAATTTGCGTCTTCCGGTTTCACCACATACGTGTACATTTATATAGGTTATCATTATTTTGTCATACAGTATCGCTTTAAAGTGTAGTTAGTTATCTAACAGCAAATACGTTTTATCATCGAGGTGATTAGACAACACACATTTAGCTGCTCCCACGTGACCGTGTCTCGCAAGGTCTGATACTCTATCGGTATTTCTTGTCTTGACATATCATACCATCTTAATGTGGAAGGGAAAAGTTGTGCTTTGTCATGTTTGTAGCCCTGAAAGAAATATAACTTTAAATATTTGCGTATCATCATTGTCATACAATTAGATGTTATCTAATATTCCACCACTCCAACATGTTCCACTGGTACCATATTCGACACAGGGACCTGCGATTTAGGCACACTTAGAAAACACAAATAATCCACGGAGTGCAACTTGTGTAAGCTTTTAAAGTTCTATAGACAGGGGTCAAAGGTTGCGGTTAGTCGTTCATTGTATCCGCGAAACAAATATTGATTTTATACAACAATAAGTAATGCTATAAAGAAGTTGTCATTAACAGGTAAACTACTTAATGTTCCCATTATATGTGTACTAAGGCTATTGGGGCACTTACGGGTTATCGATACAACAGTATGATGTAGCTAGAGCGAGACAGGGAACATTTATAGCGTATTGGGGCACTTACGGGTTATCGATACAACAGTATGCTGTAGCTAGAGCGAGACAAGGAACATTTATACTTTATAGGGGCACTTACGGGTTATCGATACAACAGTATGATGTAGCTAGAGCGAGACAAGGAACATTTATACTTTATTGGGGCACTTACGGGTTATCGATACAACAGTATGATGTAGCTAGAGCGAGACATGGAACATTTATACTCTATTGGGGCACTTACGGGGTATCGATACAACAGTATGCTGTAGTTAGAGCGAGACAGGGAACATTTATAGCGTATTGGGGCACTTACGGGTTATCGATACAACAGTATGATGTAGCTAGAGCGAGACAGGGAACATTTATAGCGTATTGGGGCACTTACGGGTTATCGATACAACAGTATGATGTAGCTAGAGCGAGACAGGGAACATTTATAGCGTATTGGGGCACTTACGGGTTATCGATACAACAGTATGATGTAGCTAGAGCGAGACAGGGAACATTTATAGCGTATTGGGGCACTTACGGGTTATCGATACAACAGTATGTTTATACTCTATTGGGGCACTTACGGGTTATCGATACAACAGTATGTTTATACTCTATTGGGGCACTTACGGGTTATCGATACAACAGTATGCTGTAGCTAGAGCGAGACAGGGAACATTTATAGCCTATTGTAATTGGGGCACTTACGGGGTATCGATACAACAGTATGATGTAGCTAGAGCGAGACAAGGAACATTTATACTCTATTGGGGCACTTACGGGTTATCGATACAACAGTATGATGTAGCTAGAGCGAGACATGGAACATTTATACTCTATTGGGGCACTTACGGGTTATCGATACAACAGTATGATGTAGCTAGAGCGAGACAAGGAACATTTATACTCTATAGGGGCACTTACGGGTTATCGATACAACAGTATGATGTAGCTAGAGCGAGACAAGGAACATTTATAACCTATTGGGGCACTTACGGGGTATCGATACAACAGTATGTTTATACTCTATTGGGGCACTTACGGGTTATCGATACAACAGTATGTTTATACTCTATTGGGGCACTTACGGGTTATCGATACAACAGTATGATGTAGCTAGAGCGAGACATGGAACATTTATACTCTATTGGGGCACTTACGGGTTATCGATACAACAGTATGATGTAGCTAGAGCGAGACAAGGAACATTTATACTCTATTGGGGCACTTACGGGTTATCGATACAACAGTATGATGTAGCTAGAGCGAGACATGGAACATTTATACTCTATTGGGGCACTTACGGGTTATCGATACAACAGTATGATGTAGCTAGAGCGAGACAAGGAACATTTATACTCTATTGGGGCACTTACGGGTTATCGATACAACAGTATGATGTAGCTAGAGCGAGACAAGGAACATTTATACTCTATTGGGGCACTTACGGGTTATCGATACAACAGTATGATGTAGCTAGAGCGAGACAAGGAACATTTATAACCTATTGGGGCACTTACGGGTCATCGATACAACAGTATGATGTAGCTAGAGCGAGACATGGAACATTTATACTCTATTGGGGCACTTACGGGGTATCGATACAACAGTATGATGTAGCTAGAGCGAGACAGGGAACATTTTTTGAAGAAGAGATAAAATGAAATATGAGACTCAGTATTACAACAATTGTGATATTTTAATATGCACAGGAAATCTATTTTCATCCTTGCAGTTAACTAATCAGACATATGCTGAAGAACAACCCATTGTTCGGCCTCTGAGAGTAGTCGTCTAGGCCGGTCACCATAGCTTCAACTAGCTATATATAGTCTAGATCACAGGGACCTGAGAATTTTTTACAGGTAGTGTTTTAAACTTAAACTATGGTGTTCAGAGTAATTTTAAATGTTTTTTTTTGTTTGGGCGGGGGGGGGGGGGGGATGTGGAGGTTGTAGATCAATTTTCGATAACAATGCCCCCTTAATTATCATAAAGGTCAGGAAAGCCTTTAAAGGTTTAATGACCATTGAGGGGGCATTTTATCGAAAAATTTATCTTAACCCCCAAAAAGTGTAAAATTACTCTACACAAGCTAGTTTTAGGTCCAAGTTTTAGGTCCAAAACTAGCTGTAACAAATTCTCAGGTCCCTGTGGTCTATATACTAATTTAATTGTTGGGAGTAATTTTACATGATTTGTGAGTATAAGCCGACTTCCGGTAAACATGTTAACCGCAATGCGAATATATATGGCATTTTCAGCGAATGTGAATCTAAGAAAACTACTCCGAACTAGTACTCATTACGTTACGCCCACAAACAGCTGTTATAAATTCGCATGGCCCTGTGATGCAAAATGTGTGAAGGTATCCAAATTAGATATCCATGTCTATATTTAATATCAAGACTATTCAAACTATTTCTAAAAAAGATGTGTGTATAAATATTTTATTTCATAGCTTCCACGTAAACTTGAGCTATCACACAGATCCATATGCCAGACACAGGGACGTGAAATTTCACCTTTTTTTCTTTTCCTGCCTTCCGGTGATGGTAGATTGTGATTCTCAAATGAATGTAAAATAGGTCGTATAGCTCCAAGCTAGGGCTGTTTCAGTGGTCAACGGATAAGACTTTATTTCAACTTGATAAATATTGAGTTAAAAAAAGGTCCACTTTATTTACAACCCGGAAAGCCTTGGCGTGATTCCAACTATTTTGTTCAGGGAAACACTCGACGAATATGAAGCATTCTTATTATAACCTCCTCTTAAGAAAGTGTTCTCAGAACCGTATCGACAGAAAGTAAAACAAAGATATACTCGATCACAGGGGCCTGAGATTTAAAAACAATTCAGAACCGTATCGACAGAAAGTAAAACAGATAATACTCGATCACAGGGGCCTGAGATTTAAGAACAATTCAGAACCGTATCCACAGAAAGTAAAACAAAGATAAACTCGATCACAGGGGCCTGAGATTGAAGAACAATACGGTAATTTTTATGTTAGCTTTTAAGACATTATCTGGGAGTTACATTAAACACCTTAGAAAAGTTGCTCTCCCCACCTAATTCTCTCTCTTCCCCACCCTCTTTCTCCCCACCTAATTCTCTCTCTCCCTCCCTCTCCACCTAATTCTTTCCCCCTCCCTCTCTCTCCCCACCTAATTCTCTCTCTCCCCACCTAATTCTCTCCCCCTCCCTCCCTCTCTCTCCCCACCTAATTCTCTCCCCCTCCCTCCCTCCCCCTCCCTCTATCTCCCCACCTAATTATCTCTCTCCTCCTCCCTCTCTCTCCCCACCTAATTCTCTCCCCCTCCCTCCCTCTCTCTCCCCACCTAATTCTCTCTCTCCTCCTCCCTCTCTCTCTCCTCCTCCCTCCCCACCTAATTCTCTCTCTCCTCCTCCCTCTCTCTCTCCCCCTCCCTCCCCACCTAATTCTCTCCCCCTCCCTCCATCTCTCTCCCCACCTAATTCTCTCTCTCCCCCTCCCTCCCTCTCTTTCCCCACCTAATTCTCTCTCCCCCCCCCCCCCTCTCTCTCCCCACCTAATTCTCTCCCCCTCCCTCCCTCCCTCTCCCCACCTAATTCTCTCTCTCCCCCTCACCTCTCTCCCCACCTAATTCTCTCTCTCCCCACCTAATTCTCTCTCTCCTCCCCCCTCTCTCCCTCTCTCTCCCATTTATTTTCTCTCTACCCCCCCCCCAACCCCTTCTCTCTCAGGTCAATGTCCTAAAATATATAACGTTTATTTCTCGTGTCCCTGTGTATTATCGCCGATGATATTGTACATGGACATGTGTAGGTGACAATGATCATGAGATCTTTACTCATTACGTGTATTTCGCAATTAACAAGACCCGGATCTGAAGATACGTGTAAGCACATCACATCCCTGTGCCGCTACGTACCCCGACCGGGATCTGTGTAGCGCGCGCTCACCTGAGAAAGCCCTGTACATGTGCCGAGACCCCTAGCTAGCTCGTTCTAATCTAGGTAACAATTTTAATCACATGACCAATACGGAACGCTTCGTGAAATGTTCTATAAATATTGATTGGTGTGTAGCCGCCGTCTGCCGTGCTGACAGTTGATTTAGGAGACAATAATTCTTGTCATAGATTCTCAGAATGGATTTACTCAAGGATCTTAACAATCCCGAACTTACAGCAAAATTCCAGCGGTTCTGTGGAGTCAAATATACGAGGAAAGATTCTAGCAGGTGTGGCATTAATGGGGAAACGACAGGGCGTTCAGGCGGAACATTCAAACCGGCTAAGTTGTCAACTTCCACGGTCGAGCAGACGACGACCTTAAATAACAATCTAGCTTGTGATGGACTGCAGAAAAGAAATAAAAACAAACTGCTTAAAGATGAAGATGATTGGGAAAAATCAAACGACCCTCCTGCAACAGATATTTCAGAATATACCATAAAATACCGGGTACTGCTCCATTTTTTCACGATAGCATCTTCGCTGGGGAATGAAGCTTTTTATTTGATGTTTTATCCGTGCTGTATGTGGAACTGTGATTCTCTCTTGATACGTCAAACTGCTCTGGTGTGGTGCCTGTGTATGTGGGTGGGGCAGGGCACCAAGGATTACCTGATGCTGCCCCGGCCCTCCGCCCCGCCCGTCGTTCGTCTCGAGACGTACTATCTACAGGAGTATGCCATGCCATCAACACACGCGATGTCGGCTACAGCAATACCCGTGGTACTCGCCTACCTCATCATCTCCAGATACCAGGTGAGAATTTATGTTAAATAATCCATGACAAAACTATATACAGTGTTGTTCATTGATGGTGGTGATGATGGTGCTGAATTAATGATGATGATGATGATTTTCCTGTTTGTAAATTACCTTCCCTTGACTGTCAATTTATTGTTCCCGTTTTTAAATTTATCCAATGCACCTTTAACCACATTTGGACCCTTCATGCACACAGTTAAAGTTTCTGCCACTCGATCAAAACCAGATAAAATTGTTTCCTTCACCCAAAGTATGCGGAGAATGAGGTCAGGCAGGTAGGTTTTATATTACCTGTACTGATCTAGGCAGGTAGGTTTTACCTGTACTGATCTAGGCAGGTAGGTTTTACCTGTACTGATCTAGAGTTGGAGGTAGGTTTTACCTGTACTGATCTAGGCAGGTAGGTTTTATATTACCTGTACTGATCTAGGCAGGTAGGTTTTATATTACCTGTACTGATCTAGAGTTGGAGGTAGATTGGCTGTAAAGGGTCAGTACCTATATAGGGTACACACATGTATTTAAACATTTGGCCCCTTCTAGACACCTTACATTAAAGACCCCTTATCTGACATTTATAAATAAAGCCCCTTAATTGAGGCCCTTTACATTTATGGGCTGGACCCCTTAAAGGCCCCTTCATTTATATGCCCTAAATGATGGAGCAATGTAGCAATTGATTGTAGTGTACTTCATATGGTACCGTATTCCACACAATAAATGACCAGGTAGCTAAAAAAAAAACAATTAAAAGGAGTTGGCACTTCATAAATAAAAAAAATCCCAAGTATAATCCAGTCACAATCACCAGAAAAAGTAAGAAGTTTAATATTGTCAGTGTCTTACGACATGTCCATAGCAGACAATTCTTTTTAGCTTCTTGTATTTAGCTAAATCAGCTATTTTTTCTTTAAATATTAAGATACATTGAAGTCATTACAGAAATAAAAACACTTTTGAGGGTTAAATCAAGTTAATTCCCCTCAAGTTAGCTGGGTTTTTTATGCAAAATCATGTCTATTAAGGGGACATGGGCATTTGTTGGGTCAAATATGGTAAAAGCCTCCACATTGGACTAGCATATGATATGTCTGAAATTTTTCTTAAACTGCTGTGTCCCTTTGTATGTTAAACTCTATTTCTTCATTTAAGTGTCAGATGACTAACTTTTTTGTCATTTTGTAATCTTTTAGCAAATCAGAAACCCGGCTGAGTACTTAGTATTGTTAGACTTAATTGTGACAGATTGGGAGACATGACTGAAAACGTACTTCAGAAAATATAATTGTGTTGATAATGCAGAACTCAGAATTCAAACCAAATTGCATCGACCTAATTATTATTTGAAAACAATCCTGGCAGAAATGACTCCAAATTGGACCAAAGAGAAGATTGCATGGTATCCCTTTACATCACCCTAAGTCTTATAAAAGTTTTTCTCTCTTTGATAGACAATATCACCATAAAAAAATGAAATAGTGTTAATAATTATTGTTAAAAGAAAAGGAATTGTTTGATGGTACCTGTCCTGTATAGTGTTTACATCCAAAGTTTGGGCTCAAACAGAACAGCATTTTCAATAACAAGCACCTATACACATACTTCGTATTTATTTTGAGGTTTAATACAGGAAATTGTTACCAGTTGACTATAAAAACTACGGTTTCATTTCTGTTCATTTTCAATCAAGGTAAATAAATGTACGTATGGTAGAATGTTAAAATCATGTAAGCAATAGAAGAACTGATATAGTGTCTGGAATATTTGTATGGGATTTTCAGTTGTGAAATTCATTATATCTGTCAGCAATCAACTGTATATAGTCTGTTTGTTTGTAATTAGGACAATTTATCTAATAGAAAATAATGTAAGGGGGGGGGGGTGGTTAAAATTACCAAGTTAATGTTAAAAAATTAAAATTAAGTACAAAAACATTTCTTTTTCTGGTAATTTGATAAATACTGTTTGCAACCCTAGTAAAACCTAGCTGCAACTTGGCTGGAGAGGTCTTTTCTTTATTATAATTAGCTCTATTCATATTACAAAAGACTAGCTAGAAAGTCGGAGGTTCTGGGTTCGAGTCCTGGCGGACACACTGACAAAATAGTGACCACTGTTTTATACATTTTCAGCTTTTAAATCAATCAGCTTAACCATTAAGTGCTGTGGCGAGATATGTGAAGTTAATTGTTGTGAATTGATTTTTCTGAGCCCCCAATTTTTTAATATTTTCCCCCCTGAACTGCAGATCATAATCATTAGTATTTAAATGAACCTATTAACATCTCACACGATTAAACTATATATATTTACACTACGGTTACGCAAGGAATAAGCAGTAAAGACAGTGTTTAATTTAAATGTCTATAGCTAAATTTAATGAAATGTATTTATAACACAAAGATGTAAGATTTTAGTTGGATAAAGGCTGGTGCATGCAGTGATGGTACTTGTATAATTGTGTAGAATGATAAATAAAGCACACGATTAGTTATAATTATAAAGACAGATACATGGTGCAGGTCACGATTCCACAACAATGTATGGAACAAGACTAAAGACTTTAATCGACCGTCTATAGAACACAGCACCAAGGGAGTCCGGGACACCGGTACCACATACCTTAAATCAGGTAGTCCCGGCCACATAATTATATATATAATGAGTCCATATTAACAGGGATCCAGAGTTGAGGTACCTTTATGTTAATTAGGGACGTTACTACCTGGTACCTGACTAGATCACTCAAGTATACCCCGTCTGAGGAGCAGACTTCCTGGTATCTCCTGATCAAGGAAAGGTGGAATAAATTATTGATTTATAAGTGTTTACTAACAGCTGGAGAGACTGACAGAAGAGTGGAATACAAATACATGCCTGTCTGAGATAACAGATATTTGACAGAAAAGTGAAATACATATACATGCCTGTCTGAGATAACAGATATTTGTGCTCAGTGAGTTTTACAGCTGCACAGTTTAATTTGCCCTTAGAATAAAAGCCTACATACCTTGATTTAATAATCTTGAAATGTCCAAAAATGAAGAAAGTATTCCCTTTTTCAATAAAAAACCCCCTATATTTTCCAAATTCATAAAGGAGCAGGCTGCTGAAAATTCCATTAAAATGCTGGTAATGCATGTACCGGGGTATATTGTGGTACGTAGGTAGCACAAAACTATAGACCTGATGCCAAAATCAGAGAGCTGCCTCCCTGATATCATAGCCAAGGACCTGCAGGACAACAAGTTAAATGTCAGTTTGGATTGATCATTACTAATTAGTAGGATTTTGTTACCAATGTATATCCCAATTATAACCTTTGGATAGAAAATTGATACACTGTCACAATTTTTTGACATGACTCTGTCAAGTTATCTCCCCTAGTGTATTTTTAAGCTGCATTATCTTCAATGAAAAACAAAAAAAATTGCAATTTTTCTATTTTTTGTTTGTTAAAACCAGATGTACTGCATTGTCATAACTAACAAGAACATACATAACTATAAGAGAAATTACAAGACTTAATGCTTGCATATTTAAATATATACGCGAGTTTAAAGGCCCAATATACGTAACTTTCGGCAAAACTTGAAGCGAAAATCAAGCCTAATAACTTATTAAAAATTATTTATAGATTTAGTTAAGATTAACTGATATCAGCAATATGCAAGATGAATTCTTTCGCGGTTACCGGTACAGCAGCATTTGAAACACGCTATTTGTAAACACGCGTCCATTTTGAACCATCTTCTACCTTCGGTTTGTTGTTGAAGTGGGCCCCATCTGAATTATTTTCAATTCTTTGGATTTTTTGTCAAGAGTTTCTTGCTAGTTACCGCTCAGGTTTACTTCGTTTTAGGCTTATTTTTGCATGGTTATCAACTGGATTTTTTTTCAGAATTTTTCAGAATCACGGAAATTTTCCTGAAGTTACGTATATTGGGCCTTTAAATACAAATATTACAGGTTTTTTTCCTTTATAGGCATTTAATTGATTAATAATCAATATCCCCAATCAGTTAATACCAAAGGATGTTTGATCATGACATCTTAGCTGATACCCAACATTACATGATGGTGATATCAGTCGGACCTACCTGGGATGTCGGGACAATAATCTACCTTATTTAGGGGCATATATAGTCGAGCTGCTCACATACTGATAACATTAGTAAACATAGCCCAGTTTCTCAGCATTATAATAGAGTGCTGACGGCTCGTAATTACATAGATCTCGGGGATTAGTACAGTAACTGGGGAAAATACTGGACATCCCGACCAAGGAATAATTTTCCAATATTTTCATGTTTAAAATTAAATTCAATATTTGTCTGACATCAATATATGTATATATATCCCATATTTAACCTAATAAACGCACATGTGCAGTTAAAATACAGAAAAGGGGTGCAATAAAACCATGCACAGGAAAAAAGTTTCCATTTAAAATCTAAAACAAAATTCTCTCGGAGAGAGTCTCCTGTCAAAAGACTGAAAATCGTCAAAGCAAATCAGTGAGGTACGTGATATAGGATTCAACCTTTATATTATTTTTTCATTATTAATAAACGTATCCATCTTAATTCACCTGTACGAGGTGGATGGGCCCTTATAACGCAGGTGCACTTTTTTATTTAAATATTAGGTTAATTACGGTATAGAAATTTCTTCTATATATAACTTAATTATCTTTTGGAGTTTTTTTTAAACACCGTATTCGATCCAGTGATTTTATGAATAAACTGGTCCCAATATGCACCCCCCTCTCTTTTTCTAATTTTCTATGTGCCAATGAGTGCATATTTTGGATCGAATACAGTATTTGTACAAAATTTATTGTGACAACCTTGAAATTAAAACTCACGATCAACATCACTGACTTGCAATTGATATGCAAGACAGACATAGATATCAAAGTAAACAGCTCTGTTTAGATAAAAAGCTTGTCTGTTTACAAAAGATAAAAAGTACACTGTATTTAACATAATCAGCACACTTGCTTCTGTTAAGCCCAACTCAGACTTTTTTGGGGGAAAGATTATCATGATTGGAACCCAGTATGAAGAGGATATTTAATAATAACAATAACAATATACAACATTTGATATAGCGCCCTATCTAGCTAACATAAGCCACTCTAAAGCACTTTACAGTACATATAGATATACAATTATCATACAATCAATGCAATTAACACATACAGTTCTATCATAAACAATTCTGAGGAGTTTGCAGGAGCTGCCTTATCAGGTGCTAACTACTTGTCCTATACCACCTGGCTAATATCTCCATATGTGTGTATGAATGTGTGTGTGCTGGAGATGAATTGTGTTCTGTTTGTAGTGGGACCGTGTTTCCAATGGCATCTTTTAGAGTGCCACCTCACTTGAATGATACAGCACAGATACTGCAACACCCACCCCAGACCAGTTTATACTCCACCTGGGTTATTGGAGTTGTGTGGGCAGGAGAAAAACACTTTCTCTGAATGTTCCATGCATATGACGATTACGGGGATCGAACCCCTGCCACCTGCATGGAAGGCCAGAGTGTTAACCACTCGACCAATCTGCCCATGATATTTAACAGTGTCTTCAGTAATACTTTTGAACTTCTGAAAGGTCTAGAGACATGTCAGCTAAATTCGCAGCCTAGGTAGGTATAGCTTCAATGGAGCCAGGTATACAAAGTTTGTGTAATCAAATGACCTTGGCATACTTTCAAGGTCAAAGAGGTCAAAAGTGTCATGTGGAATGTTGTTAGATCTGAATTTGAATCAGATTGTAAAACCTCCGTTCTTTTGAAATATCAAAAGGCCCATAGACACATTTGGCTGGTAGCATTATAGACGAGCCAAACAAAGTTTGCATGTTAAAAGGACCTATACTTTCATTTTAACGTTTGGTCACAATTGGATCAATTACAATTGTTTTATTTATAAATCTTTTAACTTGTTCTGCAAAACTTTTTGAATGACTTGCAGTCAAACATTTAATAGTCCACAGTATATAGAGTTATAATACAACAGAAAGATTATTAATACCAGGTGAACTGTGCAGGCCATTTGGGCCTCTTGTTATGAATAAGTTGACTTGGAAAGCTCCTGTAAATGACTGGTATGTACATAGAGTTGTAAAACATGTATACTGTTAACTACTGTTTAGTATAGTGTACATAGAGTTGTAAAACATGTATACTGTTAACTACTGTTTAGTATAGTGTACATAGAGTTGTAAAACATGTATACTGTTAACTACTGTTTAGTATAGTGTACATAGAGTTGTAAAACATGTATACTGTTAACTACTGTTTAGTATAGTGTACATAGAGTTGTAAAACATTTATACTGTTAACTACTGTTTAGTATAGTGTACATAGAGTAGTAAAACATGTATACTGTTAACTACTGTTTAGTATAGTGTACATAGAGTTGTAAAACATGTATACTGTTAACTACTGTTTAATATAGTGTACTTAGAGTTGTAAAACATGTATACTGTTAACTACTGTTTAGTATAGTGTACATAGAGTTGTAAAACATGTATACTGTTAACTACTGTTTAATATAGTGTACATAGAGTTGTAAAACATGTATACTGTTAACTACTGTTTAGTATAGTGTACATAGAGTTGTAAAACATGTATACTGTTAACTACTGTTTAGTATAGTGTACATAGAGTTGTAAAACATGTATACTGTTAACTACTGTTTAGTATAGTGTACATAGAGTAGTAAAACATGTATACTGTTAACTACTGTTTAGTATAGTGTACTTAGAGTTGTAAAACATGTATACTGTTAACTACTGTTTAATATAGTGTACATAGAGTAGTAAAACATGTATACTGTTAACTACTGTTTAGTATAGTGTACATAGAGTAGTAAAACATGTATACTGTTAACTACTGTTTAGTATAGTGTACATAGAGTAGTAAACATGTATACTGTTAACTACTGTTTAATATAGTGTACATAGAGTAGTAAAACATGTATACTGTTAACTACTGTTTAATATAGTGTACATAGAGTAGTAAACATGTATACTGTTAACTACTGTTTAGTATAGTGTACTTAGAGTTGTAAAACATGTATACTGTTAACTACTGTTTAGTATAGTGTACATAGAGTAGTAAAACATGTATACTGTTAACTACTGTTTAGTATAGTGTACTTAGAGTTGTAAAACATGTATACTGTTAACTACTGTTTAATATAGTGTACATAGAGTAGTAAAACATGTATACTGTTAACTACTGTTTAGTATAGTGTACATAGAGTTGTAAAACATGTATACTGTTAACTACTGTTTAGTATAGTGTACATAGAGTAGTAAAACATGTATACTGTTAACTACTGTTTAGTATAGTGTACATAGAGTAGTAAAACATGTATACTGTTAACTACTGTTTAGTATAGTGTACATAGAGTTGTAAAACATGTATACTGTTAACTACTGTTTAATATAGTGTACATAGAGTAGTAAAACATGTATACTGTTAACTACTGTTTAATATAGTGTACATAGAGTAGTAAAACATGTATACTGTTAACTACTGTTTAGTATAGTGTACATAGAGTAGTAAAACATGTATACTGTTAACTACTGTTTAGTATAGTGTACATAGAGTAGTAAAACATGTATACTGTTAACTACTGTTTAATATAGTGTACATAGAGTAGTAAAACATGTATACTGTTAACTACTGTTTAGTATAGTGTACATAGAGTAGTAAAACATGTATACTGTTAACTACTGTTTAGTATAGTGTACATAGAGTTGTAAAACATGTATACTGTTAACTACTGTTTAATATAGTGTACATAGAGTAGTAAAACATGTATACTGTTAACTACTGTTTAATATAGTGTACATAGAGTTGTAAAACATGTATACTGTTAACTACTGTTTAATATAGTGTACATAGAGTAGTAAAACATGTATACTGTTAACTACTGTTTAATATAGTGTACATAGAGTAGTAAAACATGTATACTGTTAACTACTGTTTAATATAGTGTACATAGAGTAGTAAAACATGTATACTGTTAACTACTGTTTAATATAGTGTACATAGAGTAGTAAAACATGTATACTGTTAACTACTGTTTAGTATAGTGTACATAGAGTTGTAAAACATGTATACTGTTAACTACTGTTTAATATAGTGTACATAGAGTAGTAAAACATGTATACTGTTAACTACTGTTTAATATAGTGTACATAGAGTAGTAAAACATGTATACTGTTAACTACTGTTTAATATAGTGTACTTAGAGTTGTAAAACATGTATACTGTTAACTACTGTTTAATATAGTGTACATAGAGTAGTAAACATTTATACTGTTAACTACTGTTTAGTATAGTGTACATAGAGTAGTAAACATTTATACTGTTAACTACTGTTTAGTATAGTGTACATAGAGTTGTAAAACATGTATACTGTTAACTACTGTTTAGTATAGTGTACATAGAGTTGTAAAACATGTATACTGTTAACTACTGTTTAGTATAGTGTACTTAGAGTTGTAAAACATGTATACTGTTAACTACTGTTTAGTATAGTGTACATAGAGTTGTAAAACATGTATACTGTTAACTACTGGTTAATATAGTGTACATAGAGTTGTAAAACATGTATACTGTTAACTACTGTTTAGTATAGTGTACATAGAGTTGTAAAACATTTATACTGTTAACTACTGTTTAATATAGTGTATATAGAGTTGTAAAACATTTATACTGTTAACTACTGTTTAGTATAGTGTACATAGAGTAGTAAAACATGTATACTGTTAACTACTGTTTAGTATAGTGTACATAGAGTTGTAAAACATGTATACTGTTAACTACTGTTTAATATAGTGTACTTAGAGTTGTAAAACATGTATACTGTTAACTACTGTTTAGTATAGTGTACATAGAGTTGTAAAACATGTATACTGTTAACTACTGTTTAATATAGTGTACATAGAGTTGTAAAACATGTATACTGTTAACTACTGTTTAGTATAGTGTACATAGAGTTGTAAAACATGTATACTGTTAACTACTGTTTAGTATAGTGTACATAGAGTTGTAAAACATGTATACTGTTAACTACTGTTTAGTATAGTGTACATAGAGTAGTAAAACATGTATACTGTTAACTACTGTTTAGTATAGTGTACTTAGAGTTGTAAAACATGTATACTGTTAACTACTGTTTAATATAGTGTACATAGAGTAGTAAAACATGTATACTGTTAACTACTGTTTAGTATAGTGTACATAGAGTTGTAAAACATGTATACTGTTAACTACTGTTTAGTATAGTGTACATAGAGTTGTAAAACATGTATACTGTTAACTACTGTTTAGTATAGTGTACATAGAGTAGTAAAACATGTATACTGTTAACTACTGTTTAGTATAGTGTACATAGAGTTGTAAAACATTTATACTGTTAACTACTGTTTAGTATAGTGTACATAGAGTAGTAAAACATTTATACTGTTAACTACTGTTTAGTATAGTGTACATAGAGTTGTAAAACATTTATACTGTTAACTACTGTTTAGTATAGTGTACATAGAGTAGTAAAACATGTATACTGTTAACTACTGTTTAGTGTAGTGTACATAGAGTTGTAAAACATGTATACTGTTAACTACTGTTTAGTATAGTGTACATAGAGTTGTAAAACATGTATACTGTTAACTACTGTTTAGTATAGTGTACATAGAGTTGTAAAACATGTATACTGTTAACTACTGTTTAGTATAGTGTACATATAGAGTTGTAAAACATGTATACTGTTAACTACTGTTTAGTATAGTGTACATAGAGTTGTAAAACATGTATACTATTAACTACTGTTTAGTATAGTGTACATAGAGTTGTAAAACATGTATACTGTTAACTACTGTTTAGTATAGTGTACATAGAGTTGTAAAACATGTATACTGTTAACTACTGTTTAGTATAGTGTACATAGAGTAGTAAAACATGTATACTGTTAACTACTGTTTAATATAGTGTACATAGAGTTGTAAAACATGTATACTGTTAACTACTGTTTAGTATAGTGTACATATAGAGTTGTAAAACATGTATACTGTTAACTACTGTTTAATATAGTGTACATAGAGTTGTAAAACATGTATACTGTTAACTACTGTTTAGTATAGTGTACATAGAGTTGTAAAACATGTATACTGTTAACTACTGTTTAGTATAGTGTACATATAGAGTTGTAAAACATGTATACTGTTAACTACTGTTTAGTATAGTGTACATAGAGTTGTAAAACATGTATACTGTTAACTACTGTTTAGTATAGTGTACATAGAGTAGTAAAACATGTATACTGTTAACTACTGTTTAGTATAGTGTACATAGAGTAGTAAACATGTATACTGTTAACTACTGTTTAATACTTTACAATACATTGGTCTCTTGTCTTATCACAGGTATTGTTGTGTCGGTGTAATTCTAAGCCTGATGGCTGGGTTGACCAGTTACTTACAATAGATCTTATAATTCCTGTGTTACGCACACAATAGCTTGTGGTCATGCCCGATACCTAAGTCTCTAATTTCCTGAGCTCTTTGGCTGAGTGTTTTAAATACATTACAATTAGATACTGTTATTTTACTCATGAAGACCAAAACTGTTATTGGTATAGTCAACTGAATTTTGACAAGATTTTAAATACAATATTACAATTAGACACTGTTATTTTATTGCAGAAGATCAGTGTTATTGGTTAATGTAATACATATAGGTCAGTTGAAATTTAAACAAAATTATCCAGCCTAAAGGGATTATACTGTGCTGCCATAGAAACCCCGTAAACATGTTACAGGAGGGAGAGAAAATTAATGTACCATGCAGCCATACTGGGGTTTGAACCGGGGACCCACCGAACTCTAGACCATTTCATTATAGTGCTAGGTTATATATCACAAGGGTTGTGACTTTAAACAATAGGTATGATTACGATACATGTTTAACGACAAGATACGTATCACCATCGATTCATGGGTCACGATTCTTGTCACATCTTTCTGAACAAACATGTTGCCATAACTTCCATGATTTGAAAGTGGGTATAGCTCTTAAAATGGAATAAACAAAAATAGTTTGTATTTCCTGAATATATAATTCCATGCTGAACAAAACCAAGGTAATGTCATTCTTTAATTATTTTATGTGACGTTTTGATTCTTCTCATCTACGTTGACCAACAAATTCAATTTTTATTATCCTATTTCGACCAGCAGTCAACCTGACGTTACATATTTGACCCATACTCCATTTTCTTGTCTCGAGTTTGAGTGTTTCATTTATTCCTTCAAATTAATTTTGCAATTTAGAATTGTGTAAAATCCATGTCTATTACAGGGTTTTATTTGAGAATTTTTAAAGGCTTGATAAAATTAAGTTATTTTTACTTTATCGAATTACTTTTATAGACAGGGGTTATTATTAGAATAAAAATGGTACATTGTACATACAAAAATTTTGTGCAGAATAAGATCTGAGTATATCTATAATGTATTCATAGCATATGATATGTGCTTTACACATGGAATTATAGTATACATCTTACATATTGTAGCCATAATGTTTAGTAAAATCTAACCAAAAGAGATTAAGTAAAATCTAACCAAAACAATTAGCATATCCAAAAATTAATTCTTAACTTTCAGTTGTTAATGAGATATGGCATTTAGGGTTAAAACCAGAAAAGGTGTTATGGTGGCCATTTTGTTTTTTTGATGAATTTAGGACTGTATCACTAGATTATAAAAAATGTTTTGTAAGTTTGTTATATGATTTCTACAGAATATAGATTTCTCAGTAGGTAGGTAGACTTAATCCCATTCTGCCAGTCTGTGGATTAATGGTCAGACATTCATAAGCTGGTGTTTTGGAGAGTAATACCTGCGTGGGCATACATTTTATATCTCATCGTGTGACTGTGTATCAAATATCGGCCTTTATCTGAGTACCCCTGCCTGACACAAAACCTTGGGTACATTATATAAAGTGTACATACATGTATAATGTGTTAGGTAGCTTAAATCTTCCAGACACATATAATTTGTAAGGTAACATACTCCCTTAACATCAACACATCCTCAATCTCTGGTATAATTTTGTAAGGTAACATACTCCCTTAACATAACTCAATCTCTGGTATAATTTGTAAGGTAGCATACTCCCTTAACATCAATACATCCTTAATCACAGGTATAATTTGTAAGGTAGCATACTCCCTTAACATAAACACATCCTCAATCGCAGGTATAATTTGTAAGGTAACATACTCCCTTAACATCAACACATCCTCAGTCTCAGGTATAATTTTGTAAGGTAACATACTCCCTTAACATAAACACATCCTCAATCTCTGGTATAATTTGTAAGGTAGCATACTCCCTTAACATCAATATATCCTTAATCCCAGGTATAATTTTGTAAGGTAGCATACTCCCTTAACATAAACACATCCTCAGTCTCAGGTATAATTTTGTAAGGTAACATACTCCCTTAACATAAACACATCCTCAATCTCTGGTATAATTTGTAAGGTAGCATACTCCCTTAACATCAACACATCCTCAGTCTCAGGTATAATTTTGTAAGGTAACATACTCCCTTAACATAAACACATCCTCAGTCTCAGGTATAATTTTGTAAGGTAACATACTCCCTTAATATAAACACATCCACAATCTAAGGTATAATTTGTAATGTAGCATACTCCCTTAACATAAACACATCCTCAATCTCTGGTATAATTTGTAATGTAACATACTCCCTTAACATCAATACATCCTTAATCCCAGGTATAATTTTGTAAGGTAGCATACTCCCTTAACATAAACACATCCACAATCTAAGGTATAATTTGTAATGTAGCATACTCCCTTAACATCAATACATCCTTAATCACAGGTATAATTTTGTAATGTAGCATACTCCCTTAACATCAACACATCCTCAATCTCTGGTATAATTTGTAAGGTAGCATACTCCCTTAACATCAACACATCCTCAGTCTCAGGTATAATTTTGTAAGGTAACATACTCCCTTAACATAAACACATCCTCAATCTCTGGTATAATTTGCAAAGTAGCATACTCCCTTAACATAAACACATCCTCAATCTCTGGTATAATTTGCAAAGTAGCATACTCCCTTAACATAATAAATTCCATCCAGAAGAAAAGTCCCCTACTTTTTATAAGTCTTTTAAGTACAATTTTGCATTTTTCTGCTTAAAGAATTTACGATTCCATGGATCCTTGCCACCATTGCAGGCTCCAGGAAAAAAACAGTTTCCAATTAAGTCATTCAAATCAAATCTAGAATATTGTTTACCATACACTTGCATGATCTTTGTAGTAATACTGGAATTCAGACACAATTCTCAAGTCCATATACTATATGATGTGTTTAATTTGTTTCGTGTTTTGGACTATCACCAGTCTATTTATATTTATGATACGTTTTGTAAACATTGTAGGTATCTGTCCCGGCTCTGATTGTGGCGGCCGTGATGTGGTGCACGATGGTATGCCTCAGTCGTCTCTACCTCGGAGTTCACTCAGTACTGGTGAGTTATCTGCCCTTGTTATCAATTAATTTCAGCCTAACTTATTTACCTACTTAGTGTTATAGTCAGCTTAACACTTTACCGCCAGACTCTTGTATTCGTCCTTGTGGAATCTGTTGACTGGGTAACACAGCTGTTGACTGGGTAACACAGCTGTTGACTGGGTAACAACCAAACATTTCTGTGAAGTCAAAATCAAATTATTTCTTACAAAATGGCCGCCACTGCCTGCTTTTTGATTGGTTGAAATTTAGATATTGTCCGATTTTGCTCAAATTTAGTATGAACCTGTAACACGACATACCGAACACATCCGTAACATTGGTTTAGAAATCAGACAAAATGACCACCATTTTATGGGTTATGGCTTTGATTGGTTGAAATTTAGATATTGACCGATTGTGTTCAAATTCGGTATGAACATGAAACAGGACACACTGAACACCACCGTAACTTCGGTTTGGATTTCAGACAAAATGGCCGTCATTTTACGGCCTTTGATTGGTCAAAATTTAGATCTTGTCTGATTTTCTTCAAATTCGGTTTCAATGTGTAACAGGACATGGCGAACAATATCGTACCTTCGTTTTGTACATTTGAGAAAAATGGCCGCCATTTTGTGGCTTCTGATTGGTCAACATTTAGATATTGTCCGATTTCGCTTAAATTTGCTATGTATGCTCATAATGCAAAAAAACTCTTTACACAGAATCTCCCACCTCTCGTTAATTGCATAAAGGTATAGCAACTACCTTGGAAGTACAATTTAAAATGTGGCAAAGACGTATTCAAAAAGATCTTCTCACTTATGTCTCTCATAGATATAAAATGATTCACTGCATGCAATAGACTATGGTGCTTGGTACAAAAGTTTAAATTCCGATTAAGTTGTTTTGCTGGCGAGAATAACACTTAAATAAATTGATAATAAAGGAGAAATAAATAAATTGATAATAAAGGAGAAATTTGAAGTAATTTACAACTGTATGCAGCTCTTGAACAGATTGACAGAAGCAAACTCTAAAATTTGTATCAGATTTATTTCAGATGAGGTTGGAGTTGTTATTGTGTTCGGTTTGTAGTGGAGCTGTGCTACCATCAGTATTATTTATAGTGTACCATCTCACTTGAATACTACAGCAACAGGACACACCATATACTTGCCATACTTTTTGAAACTTCCATGGGGGAGATTACACATGCACAGAATTGAAATCATAAATAATATGTATACATTAATCAGAGGAAAAATAACACTTTTGAATGGCTTCTTTTGAGCTCTTCTTTCGGATGAAATCATCAGATCTTTAGAAATAGTAACAGTTAAGCAAATTCCAAAGTTGAAAATGCAACATTTTAGGGTCCAAAATCGGGAGTCTCCCTCCTTAATAGGGAGGGTTGGCAAGTATGCACAACCCAGATAATTTTATACTCCACCTGGATTGTTGGAGTTGTTGGGGCAGGAGAAAATCTCCTTTGAATATCCCATGCCTAACTCTAACCCTAAAACAACTTGAGGGAACGACCATTAAACCAATAACCATTTTAATATTATCAGACATAGATTTAAACTGCAATTTGCCAGTTCATGAATGTACAGGTAAACTTTGTGGTTGTTTATGATGTGGAACCACACATTTATGTTCATGAATGCAAAATTAAGGCCTAATCTATCTTTAGAACTCCTATTTTAAAATTCCTTTTAACATGCAGTAAATTTTTTAGGGTTAGACATTATTGTGCTTATTAAAAGCCAGAACTCGCTTGGAACTAGACAGTAACAGTTTACATATGCAGTCTTAATTAAATACTAGATTTACTGATGTGTCAGAATTTAATCATCCATCAAACCAATACTTCAGGGATCACATGACCAATACTTCAGTGATCACATGACTACAGTATGATAGGCTGTTCATGAGATAACACCTAGTACACTCTTAGCTGGCCAATTCGATCTCTTAGCCACATAATTAAAAAAACTAAGTGTTTTACGACACTTACATACCACTTGGCCACCGTGACCTAGAGGTGAAGGGCTAGTGGTAGCAGAATGTCAGACACCTTAAGCACATGGCCACCATGACCTAGAGGTGGAGGGCTAGTGGTAGCGGAATGTTAGACACTTTAACCCCTTGGCCACTGTGACCTTGAGGTCGAGGGCTGGTGGTAGTAGAATGTCAGACACCTTAAGCACATGGCCATCATGACCTAGAGGTGGAGGGCTAGTGGTAGCAGAATGTTAGACACCTTAACCACTTGGCCATTGTGACCTTGAGGTGGAAGGCTAGTGGTAGCAGAATATCAGACACCTATACCACTTGACCACTATGACCAAGAGGTGGAGGGCTAGTGGTAGCAGAATGTCAGAAACCTTAATTACTTGGCCACCGTGACCTTGAGGTGGAGGGCTAGTGGTAGCAGAATGTCAGACACCTATACCAATTGACCACTATGACCTAGAGGTGGAGGGCTGGTAGTAGCAGAATGTTTGACACTTTAACCCCTTGGCCACTGTGACCTTGAGGTGGAGGGCTCGTGGTAGCAGAATGTCAGACATTTTAACCCCTTGGCCACTGTGACCTTGAGGTGGCGGGCTAGTGGTAGCAGAATGTCAGACACCTATACCACTTGACCACTATGACCTAGAGGTGGAGGGCTAGTGGTAGCAGAATGTCAGACACCTTAACCACCTGGCCACTGTGACCTAGAGGTTGAGGGCTAGTGGTAGCAGAATGTTAGACATTTTAACCCCTTGGCCACTGTGACCTTGAGGTGGCAGGCTAGTGGTAGCAGAATGTCAGACACCTATACCACTTGACCACTATGACCTAGAGGTGGAGGGCTAGTGGTAGCAGAATGTCAGACACCTTAACCACCTGGCCGCCATGACCAGGTAGCGGGCTAGTGGTAGCAGAATGTCAGACACCTTAACCACTTGGCCACCATGACCAGGTGGAGGGCTAGTGGTAGCAGAATGTCAGACACCTTAACCACTTGGCCACCATGACCAGATGGAGGGCTAGTGGTAGCAGAATGTCAGACACCTTAACCACTTGGCCAGTGAGACCCAGTGGTGGAGGGCTAGTGGTAGCAGAATGTCAGACACCTTAACCACTTGGCCATCATGACTAGATGGAGGGCTAGTGGTAGCAGAATGTCAGACACCTTAACCACTTGGCCAGTGAGACCCAGTGGTGGAGGGCTAGTGGTAACAGAATGTCAGACACCTTAACCACTTGGCCACCATGACCAGATGGAGGGCTAGTGGTAGCAGAATGTCAGACACCTTAACCACTTGGCCACCATGACCAGGTGGAGGGGTAGTGGTAGTAGAATGTCAGACACCTATACCACTTGACCACCATGACCAGATGGAGGGCTAGTGGTAGCAGAATGTCAGACACCTTAACCACTTGGCCACCATGACCAGGTGGTGGGCTAGTGGTAGCAGAATGTCAGACACCTATACCACTTGACCTCTATGACCTAGAGGTGGAGAGCTAGTGGTAGCAGAATGTCAGACACCTTAATTACTTGGCCACTGTCACCATGAGGTGGAGGGCTGGTGGTAGCAGAATGTCAGACACCTTAAGCACATGGCCACCATGACCTAGTGGTAGCAGAATGTTAGACACTTTAACCCCTTGGCCACTGTGACCTGGAGGTGGAGGGCTGGTGGTAGCAGAATGTCAGACACCTAAATTACTTGGCCACTGTGACCTTGAGGTGGAGGGCTGGTGGTAGCAGAATGTCAGACACCTTAAGCACATGGCCATCGTGACCTTGAGGTGGAAGGCTAGTGGTAGCAGAATATCAGACACCTATACCACTTGACCACTATGACCTAGAGGTGGAGGGCTAGTGGTAGCAGAATGTCAGAAACCTTAATTACTTGGCCACCGTGACCTTGAGGTGGAGGGCTGGTGGTAGCAGAATGTCAGACACCTTAAGCACATGGCCACCATGACCTAGAGGTGGAGGGCTAGTGGTAGCAGAATGTCAGACACCTTAAGCACATGGCCATCATGACCTAGAGGTGGAGGGCTAGTGGTAGCAGAATGTTAGACACCTTAACCCCTTGGCCATCGTGACCTTGAGGTGGAAGGCTAGTGGTAGCAGAATATCAGACACCTATACCACTTGACCACTATGACCTAGAGGTGGAGGGATAGTGGTAGCAGAATGTCAGAAACCTTAATTACTTGGCCACCGTGACCTTGAGGTGGAGGGCTAGTGGTAGCAGAATGTCAGACACCTATACCACTTGACCACTATGACCTAGAGGTGGAGGGCTGGTGGTAGCAGAATGTTTGACACTTTAACCCCTTGGCCAATATGACCTTGAGGTGGAGGGCTAGTGGTAGCAGAATGTCAGACACCTTAACTACCTGGCAACTGTGACCTAGAGGTTGAGGGCTAGTGGTAGCAGAATGTTAGACATTTTAACCCCTTGGCCACTGTGACCTTGAGGTGGCGGGCTAGAGGTAGCAGATGTCAGACACCTATACCACTTGACCACTATGACCTAGAGGTGGAGGGCTGGTGGTAGCAGAATGTTAGACACTTTAACCCCTTGGCCAATATGACCTTGAGGTGGAGGGCTAGTGGTAGCAGAATGTCAGACACCTTAACTACCTGGCAACTGTGACCTAGAGGTTGAGGGCTAGTGGTAGCAGAATGTCAGACATTTTAACCCCTTGGCCACTATGACCTAGAGGTGGAGGGCTAGTGGTAGCAGAATGTCAGACACCTATACCACTTGACCACTATGACCTAGAGGTGGAGGGCTAGTGGTAGCAGAATGTCAGACACCTTAACCACTTGGCCACCATGACCAGGTGGAGGGCTAGTGGTAGCAGAATGTCAGACACCTTAACTGCTTGGCCAGTGAGACCCAGTGGTGGAGGGCTAGTGGTAGCAGAATGTCAGACACCTTAACCACTTGGCCACCATGACCAGATGGAGGGCTAGTGGTATCAGAATGTCAGACACCTTAACTACTTGGCCACCATGACCAGGTGGAGGGGTAATGGTAGTAGAATGTCAGACACCTATACCATTTGACCACTATGACCTAGAGGTGGAGGGCTAGTGGTAGCAGAATGTCAGAAACCTTAATTACTTGGCCACCGTGACCTTGAGGTGGAGGGCTAGTGGTAGCAGAATGTTAGACACCTTAACCAGTTGGCCATTGTGACCTTGAGGTGGAAGGCTAGGGGTAGCAGAATATCAGACACCTATACCACTTGACCACTATGACCAAGAGGTGGAGGGCTAGTGGTAGCAGAATGTCAGAAACCTTAATTACTTGGCCACCGTGACCTTGAGGTGGAGGGCTAGTGGTAGCAGAATGTCAGACACCTATACCACTTGACCACTATGACCTAGAGGTGGAGGGCTGGTAGTAGCAGAATGTTTGACACTTTAACCCCTTGGCCACTGTGACCTTGAGGTGGAGGGCTCGTGGTAGCAGAATGTCAGACACCTTAACTACCTGGCCACTGTAACCTAGAGGTTGAGGGCTAGTGGTAGCAGAATGTTAGACATTTTAACCCCTTGGCCACTGTGACCTTGAGGTGGCGGGCTAGTGGTAGCAGAATGTCAGACACCTATACCACTTGACCACTACGACCTAGAAGTGGAGGGCTAGTGGTAGCAGAATGTCAGACACCTATACCACTTGACCACTATGACCTAGAGGTGGAGGGCTAGTGGTAGTAGAATGTCAGACACCTTAACCACTTGGCCACCATGACCAGGTGGAGGGCTAGTGGTAGCAGAATGTCAAGACACCTTAACCACTTGGCCACCATGACCAGATGGAGGGCTAGTGGTAGCAGAATGTCAGACACCTTAACCACTTGGCCACCATGACCAGGTGGAGGGCTAGTGGTAGCAGAATGTCAGACACCTTAACCACTTGGCCAGTGAGACCCAGTGGTGGAGGGCTAGTGGTAGCAGAATGTCAGACACCTTATCCACTTGGCCACCATGACCAGATGGAGGGCTAGTGGTATCAGAATGTCAGACACCTTAACCACTTGGCCACCATGACCAGGTGGAGGGCTAGTGGTAGTAAAACGTCAGACACCTTAACCACTTGGCCACCACGACCCAGTGTTGGAGGGCTAGTGGTAGCAGAAAGTCAGACACCTTAACCACTTGGTCACCACGGCCTACAGGTGGAGAGCTAGTGGTAGCAGAATGTCAGACACCTTAACCACTTGGCCACCATGACCAGGTGGAGGGCTAGTGGTAGTAGAATGTCAGACACCTTAACCACTTGGCCACCACGACCCAGTGTTGGAGGGCTAGTGGTAGCAGAATGTCAGACACCTTAACCACTTGGTCACCACGGCATAGAGGTGGAGGGCTAGTGGTAAAGTGGAGGACTAGTGGTAAAGTGGAGGACTAGTGGTTGTTTCAGTAAAACAATTAATACATAGATATAAAAGAGTGAAATTCAGGACTTCAAATTTACTTCGTTGTTGTCGGAATTTTGTTGTTTCTGACTTGGTTATTTTCGAAGCATATCCAAACATTGAATTTTAACCACATTAAATTGGTAAGTTTGCCGTATACGTTTATTTAATTTGTTCACCGTTGAAGATTCATAAATTAAATGAACTTTTCCTAACATGGAAGCAGAAGAGTTCAAATTTTGTTATAGGGATGCATGAAGAAGTCCTACTAAAAATTCTGAACTTTAGAAGTGTGTGCTAGCTGTCACCCTGGTCCTGTCTAAGACTGTAAAACTCAATTTTGAAATGGTTAAGGACAGATTTTCACTAAACAAATTATTGATTTCTACTGATTGTCACCAATTAATTGGTTATTGATGCTTTGTGTTTGACATCCTATTAACAGCTTTACGGTAATTTGAGGATGTGCAAGCTAGGTTTTACCTTAACACAACTCTTGTTTTGTCAGCATATGTTGTATATCTCTGAAGTAATTTAAATTGCAAAGTTGTAAACCTAACAGATGAAAACAGGAAGCTTTTAAAACGTATTGATCATGCATATTTGAGTTTTGTTTTGTGATAGGATTTAATTTTTCTGTATAATATAAACACAATATATTGGTTTTCCAGTTATGTCACAGGCCTTTTTAGAGTTTACACAAGTGTAATGTACACATACACATTTGAGGTGGCAGTGGGAATCGGCATTGATTACGCTATAACTTCCTTGTTCACAGTGTAATTCATAGATCTTTGTTAAACCTGTCAATACCTGCACTCCATTTTCAAACAATTTAATTCATCATGTACGTATGCTGTTTTGTCATTTTCCTTCAAGGCCAGTCATAAAGCTGGGAAAGAGGATAGGTATAACGAGTTACGCAAAGCACAGAAAAAATTATGCATATTGAATTTCACCATATGCCTTGTGAAAATGTAGCGTCAATACAATCTCGACCTGAAAGTTCAGGCTACTTTCCTCGAGTTTATTTATGAGATCCTATCGTATTGTATGGCTTTTATAATTGCAACTTTTCGTGGTTGTAAAAAAATAATGCAAATCAGGAATTATTTAACAAAATATCAACTGTTAACTACCGCGAGGATATTTCAAGTCATTCTGAAAATCTCAGAAAAATTAATGATACATGATCACGACCAAGTCAAGGTTTTTGCTTGTTCTTGCGTATAGTATGCACCCCCTTCTTGACAGTTTCGATTTTCCCTAAAAATGTGGGCACTATAAGCGAGAAATTACGGTACCTTTTGTCATTCTCGACTTAGGGGAGGTCATAGCTGTAATCTTTATATGTCATCAGCATTGGTATTAAGTAATTGTCTATAAATGAAGTAATCAAATACAAGGACAACTACCTGTCCCTATATCTGCTGCTTCTTATAAAACCTTATATGTCTAAAAATAAATAAAACCTTATATGTCCAAAAATAAATAAAACCTTATATGTCTAAAAATAAATAAAACCTTATAGGTCTAAAAATAAATAAAACCTTAATTATAGGTCTAAAAATAAATAAAACCTTATAGGTCTAAAAATAAATAAAACCTTATATGTCCCAAAATAAACAAAACCTTGTATGTCCAAAAATAAATAGAACCTTATATGTCCAAAAATAAATATAACCTTATATGTCCCAAAATAAATATAACCTTATATGTCCAAAAATAAATAAAACCTTATATGTCTAAAAATAAATAAAACCTTATAGGTCCAAAAATAAATAAAACCTTATATGTCCAAAAATAAATAGAACCTTATATGTCTAAAAATAAATAAAACCTTATAGGTCTAAAAATAAATAGAACCGTATATGTCCCAAAATAAATAGAACCTTATATGTCCAAAAATAAATAGAACTTTATATGTCCAAAAATAAATAAAACCTTATGTGTCCCAAAATAAACAAAACCTTATATGTCCAAAAATAAATAGAACCTTATATGTCCAAAAATAAATAAAACCTTATAGGTCTAAAAATAAATAAAACCTTATAGGTCTAAAAATAAATAAAACCTTATAGGTCTAAAAATAAATAAAACCTTATAGGTCTAAAAATAAATAAAACCTTAATTATAGGTCTAAAAATAAATAAAACCTTATAGGTCTAAAAATAAATAAAACCTTATATGTCCCAAAATAAATAAAACCTTATATGTCTAAAAATAAATAAAACCTTATATGTCAAAAAATAAATAAAACCTTATAGGTCCAAAAATAAATAAAACCTTAGGTGTCCAAAAATAAATAGAACCTTATATGTCTAAAAATAAATAAAACCTTATAGGTCTAAAAATAAATATAACCTTATATGTCCCAAAATAAATAGAACCTTATATGTCTAAAAATAAATAAAACCTTATAGGTCCAAAAATAAATAAAACCTTATGTGTCCAAAAATAAATAGTCTAATGTACAGAAGGATGGAGACTCCCTGGACCCGCACGGAAGTCATGATCTCCAAACTAAATAAAGCAGGATCCTAATCTAACACCTGTGTTTACATGACAATGACTAGGAGATCAAAACAATACAATGATGGTTTTACGGTTCCCCCCGGCCCGGGACGGTGCCACTGCTAAAACCTGTATATGTAAGCACTTCCGGCCATTTTGAGACTCTTCAAACTCTACATAAGGTTGGAATAGTTTGTCATGTAAGTTAAGGGGCAAATGATCAGTAAACTGTAGTTATCAATCTGATCAACAAGTCATTATCTGGGTCACCAAACTGTAGCTATCAATGTGATCAACAAGTCATTATCTGGGCCGCAAACTGTAGCTATCAATCTGATCAACAAGTCATTATCTGGACCACCACACTGTAGCTACATGTATCAATCTGATCAACAGGTCATTATCTGGGCCACCACACTGTAGCTATCAATCTGATCAACAGGTCAATATCTGGGCCACCACAATGTAGCTATCAATCTGATCAACAGGTCAATATCTGGGTCACCAAACTGTAGCTATCAATGTGATCAACAAGTCATTATCTGGGCCGCAAACTGTAGCTATCAATCTGATCAACAAGTCATTATCTGGACCACCACACTGTAGCTATCAATCTGATCAACAGGTCATTATCTGGGCCACCACACTGTAGCTATCAATCTGATCAACAGGTCAATATCTGGGCCACCACACTGTAGCTATCAATCTGATCAACAGGTCAATATCTGGGCCACCACACTGTAGCTATCAATCTGATCAACAGGTCATTATCTGGACCACCACACTGTAGTTATCAATCTGACCAACAGGTCATTATCTGGGCCACCACACTGTAGCTATCAATCTGATCAACAGGTCAATATCTGGGCCACCACACTGTAGCTATCAATCTGATCAACAGGTCATTATCTGGGCCACCACACTGTAGCTATCAATCTGATCAACAAGTCATTATCTGGGCCACCAAACTGTAGATATTAATCTGATCAACAGGTCATTATCTGGGCCACCAAACTGTAGCTATCAATCTGACCAACAAGTCATTATCTAGGCCACCAAACTGTAGCTATCAATCTGATCAACCGATCATTATCTGGGCCACCAAACTGTAGCTATCAATCTGATCAACAGGTCATTATCTGGGCCACCAAACTGTAGCTATCAATCTGATCAACAAGTCATTATACCCCCCCGCAACGAAGTTAGGGGGGGTATACTGGAATCAGCTTGTCTGTCCGTCTGTCTGTCCGTCTGTCTGTCCGTCTGTCCGTAGAAAAATGTTGTCCGGACAACTCCTCCTTAACTACTGGATCGATTTCAATAAAACTTGGCAGTATTGTTGGGGACCATGTGTAGATGTGCATGCAGGGTTTCGTTTGTCAAAATTTTGGTTGCCATGGTAACCAGATCACTATACACAGGTTTCCATAATAAAATGTTGTCCGGACAACTCCTCCTAAACTACTGGATCGATTTCAATAAAACTTGGCAGTATTGTTGGGGACCATGTGTAGATGTGCATGCAGGGTTTCGTTTGTCAAAATTTTGGTTGCCATGGTAACCAGGTCACTATACACAGGTTTCCATAATAAAATGTTGTCCGGACAACTCCTCCTAAACTACTGGATCGATTTCAATAAAACTTGGCAGTATTGTTGGGGACCATGTGTAGATGTGCATGCAGGGTTTCGTTTGTCAAAATTTTGGTTGCCATGGTAACCAGTTCACTATACACAGGTTTCCATAATAAAATGTTGTCCGGACAACTCCTCCTAAACTACTGGATCGATTTCAATAAAACTTGGCAGTATTGTTGGGGACCATGTGTAGATGTGCATGCAGAGTTTCGTTTGTCAAAATTTTGGTTGCCATGGTAACCAGGTCACTATACACAGGTTTCCGTAATAACGTGTTGTCCGGACAACTTCCTATAAACCACTGGATCGAGTTTAATGAAACTTGGCAGTATTGTTGGGGACCATGTGTAGATGTGCATGCAGAGTTTTGTTTGTCAAAATTTTGGTTGCCATGGTAACCAGGTCACTATACACAGGTTTCCATTATAATGTGTTGTCCGGACAACTCCTCCTAAACTACTGGATCAATTTCAGTGAAACTTGGCAGTATTGTTGGGGACCATGTATAGATTTGCATACAGGGTTTCGTTTGTCAAAATTTTGGTTGCCATGGTAATGAGGTGACTATACACAGGTTTCCGTAATAACATGATGTCTGGACAACTTCTTCTAAACTACTGGGCCATTTTCAATGAAACTTCGCAGTAAGTAATGTTGAGGATTACTATACACAGGTTAAAATACTTTCTTTATTCATTCAGTGAGTTTCACAAGTTGAAACATACATATGCATCCACATTGTTGATATGAAATCTACACTGTAATGTATGTAAGACCAAAGGTGCCTTCTTTGTTTTTGTTTTTTAGATATGCGGTGATACATAGTAATATAAAATAATACATTATACAATGCATGTTATATACAACTTGTACTACATCATGTTTTTTTCAAAAACATGTCAGACACCTCTAATAAGAGGTAGCGGGGGGGTATTAGTCAGCCATCGGCTTACAGTTCTAGTTATCTGGGCCACCAAACTGTAGCTATCAATCTGATCAACAGGTCAATATCTGGGCCACCAAACTGTAGCTATCAATCTGATCAACAGGTCAATATCTGGGCCACCAAACTGTAGCTATCAATCTGATCAACGGGGCATTATCTGGGCCACCACACTGTAGTTATCAATCTGATCAACAGGTCATTATCTGGGCCGCTTGATCAACAAGTAAACTCAGACCAAGTCCAATATAAGGTGCTGTTTAAAATAATATTCATGACAAATATTAAGTAGTTATGCAGTGGATGATCCAGTCCTGCAGTTTGACATTAGGATGCTTATCTTGAAGGTAGGGTATGATAAGTGTACAGTCCTAGTGTCAAATACTGGGATTGTTCCATACGGCTGTTTACAGAGTGCAGAGAAACCTTGAACTTGTGGTCGGGTTATTTCATGTAACACATTGCGGTAATGCACTGAAGCATTCACACAGTGTAGCTCAGATCTCCACCAAGACATTTCCACCACCGGGGCCGGCCGCCAAGTGGTTGAGATGTCTGACATTATGCTACCACTAGCCCTCCACCTATAGGTCATAATATGTGACCAAGTGGTTGAGGTGTCTGACATTATGCTACCACTAGCCCTCCACCTCTAGGTCATAATATGTGACCAAGTGGTTGAGGTGTCTGACATTCTGCTACCACTAGCCCTCCACCTCTAGGTCATAATATGTGACCAAGTGGTTGAGGTGTCTGACATTCTGCTACCACTAGCCCTCCACCTCTAGGTCATAATATGTGACCAAGTGGTTAAGGTGTCTGACATTATGCTACCACTAGCCCTCCACCTCTAGGTCATAATATGTGACCAAGTGGTTGAGGTGTCTGACATTATGCTACCACTAGCCCTCCACGTCTAGGTCATAATATGTGACCAAGTGGTTGAGGTGTCTGACATTATGCTACCACTAGCCCTCCACCTCTAGGTCATAATATGTGACCAAGTGGTTGAGGTGTCTGACATTATGCTACCACTAGCCCTCCACGTCTAGGTCATAATATGTGACCAAGTGGTTAAGGTGTCTGACATTATGCTACCATTAGCCCTAGCCTCCACCACTGTCAGTGGCTAGTTCGAGGCATGTATGACAATCATCATGCAGTTACTTGCTGTAGGTCAGTGTGTGTTTTTCACTCATATGTTTTCTCTGCCACCAACACCCGGCACACCCTTGCATTACCATAGCTGTTAATAGGACGTAAAACACAAACCTGGCAAGTCTTTAAATAACCATAGCTGTTTAAATAAGGCTTAAAACACAAACAGACCTGGCACGTCCTTAAATTACCAAAGCTGTTTATAGGACGTAAAACACAAACCTGGCACGTCCTTAAATAACCATAGCTGTTAATAGGACGTAAAACACAAACAAACCTATCACTTCCTTAAATAACCATAGCTGTTAATAGGACGTAAAACAAAAACAAACCTGGCACATCCTTAAATAACCATATCTGTTAATGGGACGTAAAACAAAAACAAACCTGGCACTTCCTTAAATGACCATATCTGTTAATAGGACGTAAAACACAACCTGGCACATCCTTAAATAACCATAGCTGTTAATAGGACGTAAACCAAAAACCTGGCACGTCCTTAAATGACCACCTGTACGAAATGCTTAGGTGGAATTCTAGAGGATTCCACCTGGAAATGAAGGTATTCCAGGAGGAATCCACCTAAGATGGCAGGTTCATAGGTAGACTTTAGGTAGACCTAGAATCCGTCTAAATTCTACCCAAGCATGAAGCAAAACTCTGCCTAAAATTCTACCTAAAGTCTACTTAAAATCTATCTAACAACCTCTTAGTAGGAAAACCAAACTCAAAATCTCTATTTAGGTGGAATTTTGTGGGAAAATTAAACTTAAAATTTCTAGGTAGGTGGAATTTTGTACTTTATAAACATATGGGTCAGCCGTCCAGAATCCTCATCTCTGATTGGTCACTTTTAAATAACACAGTTACACAGGAAGTTGTGATATATTAAGCTCATTTCCTAGTCTGGGATGGTTGCATTGTGTGACAGATTATGAAAACATTTGAACTTGTGACAAGATCATGGACACAAACAAGACCAGCAATATCAGTACACTTCTATAGCACAACTGCAGGTTAGTATGAACAACCAGTACTGTTTTTATGTTCATTTAATGTGATACTTGACCTGTATAACAGCATTGTTTCTTCAATTCTTTTAGGTCAACTGATTTGTTTGGAAAGTTTAGTTTGGTTTTAGCAAATGGGATATAGATAAAGGTACAAACAGCTGGGAATTGAAATGTGGCAATTATCAGTCCAGGATCAAGTTATTAACATACTGCTATTTTGAATTTATTATGGGGCAATTTTCATTACTGAAATCATACAGAGAAATGTACATCACTCATCAGTTTATACTGATCCACAAAAGATAAAGACTGGTATAAATACAAAATAATTGAGATATAATACTCATATAGATATTTAACTGCATAGGTATACATGTGTATATTATTGATTCCTTTTGGTCATATCCTGTATTAAAAAGGGGATATGTTACTAACAGCTCCATTAGCTTACTATCAGGAACCGGAAGTTTATGTTTTCGTTTTACTTTGAATGAAATTTGAGTTGATATTGGGTAGAATTTAGGTAGAATTTTAGATGGAGATTAAGTAGATTTTAGGGAGAATTTGAGATGGATTTTAGGTAGACTTTTATGTGTAGATGTTAGGTAGAATTTTAGGTAGATTATAGGTGGATATTAGGTAGAATTTTAGGTGGACTTTTGGTAGAATTTTAGATGGATCTTAGGTAGAATTTTAGGTAGATTTTAGGTAGAATTTTAGGTGGATTCCTTCTAAACTAATTTACATATAAGGGCCGTTTTCTGCAAGTTTTCCAAGTGTTTTCTGTCTAAAGCATCACTATATCTTTATGCAGAAATATTAAGATGGAATCCACCTAAAATCCTGCTAAAAAGTCTACCTGGAATTTACTAGGAATCCACCCTGACATTTTCGTACAGGCATATCTGTTAATAGGACGTAAAACAAAAACAAACCTGGCACTTCCTTAAATGACCATATCTTTTAATAGGACGTAAAACACAACCTGGCACGTCCTTAAATGACCATATCTGTTAATAGGACGTAAAACAAAAACAAACCTGGCACTTCCTTAAATGACCATATCTTTTAATAGGACGTAAAACACAACCTGGCACGTCCTTAAATGACCATATCTGTTAATAGGACGTAAAACACAAACAAACCTATCACTTCCTTAAATGACCATATCTGTTAATAGGACGTAAAACACAAACAAACCTGGCACGTCCTTAAATTACCAAAGCTGTTAATAGGACATAAAACAAAAACAAACCTGGCACGTCCTTAAATTACCAAAGCTGTTAATAGGACGTAAAACACAAACAAACCGGCACGTCCTTAAATTCTTTACCATAGCTGTTAATAGGACATACAGCACAAACCATTAACCATACAATGTGTGAATGCGAGGACATTTCTATCACTTGTGATGCTTTACTCTGTTACTATTTCTCCTGTAGGATGTTCTGGCTGGAGTGGTGATGTCCCTGGTAGTGATTGCACTGACGACCCCGTATGTGGCTGACTTTGACTGGTATCAACAGACCCATCCCTTTGCTCCGTTGGTCATCTTCATCAGCAGCCTGGCTATGTGTACAGTGTTCTACCCGAGCAGTAAGACTGGAGATGTTTATACATATAACACCCGGGGTGACGCCGTACAGATCGTGGCCGTGCTCGCAGGTGTCGGCCTGGGTGCCTGGACCAATCTTCATCTAGGTTTCACCAATATTGTAGACAACAAAACAGATTTACTTTATCAAGTGGAAATGCCTACGTTGAAGATATTTGCGATATCTGTTTTACGTTTCTTTGTTGGCACGGTGATTCTCTTTACTATGCAATACTTGCTGAAGAGCCCCCTTGTTAGATTTTTTTCGTATATGCTAGGTCTGGAAAAGCCAGAAAAAAAGAATCCTCAAGTTGAGGTTGGATACAAATTTGTCATGTTTTATATCCTAGGGATGGCGATATCTTTTGTTATACCTTTTGTCCACTGCATGTTTGGTTTGGACAGACCTGCGTTTTATGCGGAGGTTTTATAAACTTTGAAATCATTGCAAAGTTAAATGAGAATCTATAGCTATATATTGTCCTATAATCTTTACTGGTATATATGTGTGGTGATTTACTAACAGGTACCATGTCATCAAAATAAGTCTGTGTGCTGCAGTGAATATTGTGTAAATGTGGCAGTGAATATTGTGTAAATGTGGCGGTGAATATTGTGTAAATGTGGCAGTGAATATTGTGTAAATGTGGCGGTGAATATTGTGTAAATGTGGCGGTGAATATTGTGTAAAATGTGGCAGTGAATATTGTGTAAATGTGGCAGTGAATATTGTGTAAATGTGGCTGTGAATATTGTGTAAATGTGGCGGTGAATATTGTGTAAATGTGGCAGTGAATATGGTGTGAATGTGGCAGTGAATATTGTGTAAATGTGGCGGTGAATAGTGTGTAAATGTGGCAGTGAATATTGTGTAAATGTGGCGGTGAATAGTGTGTAAATGTGGCGGTGAATAGTGTGTAAATGTGGCAGTGAATATGATGTTTGTGGCAGTGAATATTGTGTTAGTGGCAGTGAATATGATGTTTGTGGCAGTGAATATTGTGTTAGTGGCAGTGAATATTGTGTAAGTGGTAGGGAATATTGTGTTAGTGGCAGTGAATATGATGTTTGTGGCAGTGAATATTGTGTTAGTGGCAGTGAATATTGTATTAGGGGCTGTGAATATGGTGTAAATGTGGCAGTGAATATGATGTGAATGTGGCAGTGAATATGATGTGAATGTGGCAGTGAATATGATGTTTGTGGCGGTGAATATGATGTTTGTGGCAGTGAATATGATGTTTGTGGCAGTGAATATTGTGTAAATGTGGCGGTGAATATTGTGTAAATGTGGCAGTGAATATTGTGTAAATGTGGCGGTGAATATTGTGTAAATGTGGCGGTGAATATTGTGTAAATGTGGCAGTGAATATGGTGTGAATGTGGCAGTGAATATTGTGTAAATGTGGCGGTGAATAGTGTGTAAATGTGGCAGTGAATATTGTGTAAATGTGGCGGTGAATAGTGTGTAAATGTGGCGGTGAATAGTGTGTAAATGTGGCAGTGAATATGATGTTTGTGGCAGTGAATATTGTGTTAGTGGCAGTGAATATGATGTTTGTGGCAGTGAATATTGTGTTAGTGGCAGTGAATATTGTGTAAGTGGTAGGGAATATTGTGTTAGTGGCAGTGAATATGATGTTTGTGGCAGTGAATATTGTGTTAGTGGCAGTGAATATTGTATTAGGGGCTGTGAATATGGTGTAAATGTGGCAGTGAATATGATGTGAATGTGGCAGTGAATATGATGTGAATGTGGCAGTGAATATGATGTTTGTGGCGGTGAATATGATGTTTGTGGCAGTGAATATGATGTTTGTGGCAGTGAATATTGTGTAAATGTGGCGGTGAATATTGTGTAAATGTGGCAGTGAATATTGTGTAAATGTGGCGGTGAATATGGTGTAAATGTGGCGGTGAATATTGTGTAAATGTGGCAGTGAATATTGTGTAAATGTGGCAGTGAATATTGTGTAAATGTGGCAGTGAATATTGTGTAAATGTGGCAGTGAATATTGTGTAAATGTGGCGGTGAATATGTTGTAAATGTGGCGGTGAATATTGTGTAAATGTGGCGGTGAATATTGTGTAAATGTGGCAGTGAATATTGTGTAAATGTGGCAGTGAATATTGTGTAAATGTGGCAGTGAATATTGTGTAAATGTGGCAGTGAATATGATGTTTGTGGCAGTGAATATGGTGTTTGTGGGAGTGAATATGATGATAATTGATACTGCTGTAAATTAATTACCGAAGTATGACATTTTTAAAAAATAACTTAAATAATCATTTTGCGAGAAGTCAGCATGTTCTAAACCTGTAGAAATCACAGAGTTATTGCCATACAAGGTTTTTGTTAAAATATTTGCCTAACAAAATTTATTTTGATATTAAGTAATATATATCTTTAAACATTATGGAGATATTGTACAAATTCTCGTTGTATTAGTGACTATCTTGCGTTGAAATGTAAATTAATCAGGGAATACTATCATATGTATACATGTATCAATTTTATGAAAGTTCCCATCTATATACTCTGTTCATTAATCATTTTTCTTTCCCTCTCAGTTTTAATGTCCTAAAAGAAACCACTTCGTCATAAAAAAGTATTGAAATATGTTATATATATTTCAGTCCTTAATCGTAAACACCGCAGTGCACTCACACAGGAGTTAAGATTTTAGTGAACTAGAGTGCACTTTGATGTTTTAATGTCTAGTGAACTGGAGTTAGCATTTAGTGTACTGGAGTTAACATTTAAGTGTACTGGAGTGTACATTTCAGTGTACTGGAGTGAACGTTGATCTTTTAATGTCCAGTACATTTCCTTGTTCACTACATGTGGACTACAAAATGCACTAGATCAGTTAAATCATGAAAAACCACAATATTATAAAGGTTTCCAAACTTTCACCCCTATATGACTAAGTGGAGTATGCTATGCTTTATTCTGGGGGAGTCTATTATGATTTACAGTGATGAAAGTCTAGATGTTGCTGGCAATTTGTCATGGATGAGAGAATGTTAATGTTTAAATGTTGTGTTATAATTGTCCCGGTGACTTACGGGCCTTAGGGACCACTTGTGTTATTGTCCCAGTGACTTACGGGCCTTAGGGACCACTTGTGTTATTGTCCAAGTGACTTACAGGCCTTAGGGACCACTTGTGTTATTGTCCCAGTGACTTACGGGCCTTAGGGACCACTTGTGTTATTGTCCCAGTGACTTACGGGCCTTAGGGACCACTTGCTTGCTAATCAATTTTTTGACAAATGGTACTTGATGTTGTGTGTTAATTATTATATACAATGTAGTTAATTTTGACTGACAATAATCATTTCAGTGAAAAATATATTTTGTTTATATCGGCTTTACATATCAGGTATAAAGGCAATCTTGTATGGTAGCTATATTTAAGGTATACCTTGATTTATTATATAATTTCCTCTGTATATAAAAAAATCATTTACCCAACTACCTATCCTAACTTTTCTCTTGAATCATTTAAGTTGATTCCACTGCCAAGGGAGTTAGTCTTCTTTCAACCGTGTAATAGTCTGAACAAATATAACACTCCTACAGACAACTCCCTTCAGTTTCCAAGGGAACAGACTTGCAGTTATCAATGATGTCTGTATCTAAAATCTTCAATGTTAGTGAGCTAATCAGGATTCGACAATGTAGTGATTAAAGTCCCCTCACCAAACAGATGGTCTCCCAAGGTTGTCTGGGAATAATTGTTTCAAAGAATATTTCTTTTAACTCAATACCCACTGAAAACACATTTGAACTATTTCAATTCAATTCAGTTCACAAGGATCTAGAAAATTAGTTTCCCTTGAACAACTGTTCACAAGGATCTAGATAATTACTGTTTCCCTTATACAACTGTTCACAAGGATCTAGAAAATTACTATTTCCCTTATACAACTGTTCACAAGGATCTAGAAAATTACTGTTTCCCTTATACAACTGTTCACAAGGATCTAGATAATTACTGTTTCCCTTATACAATTGTTCACAAGGACTTAGAAAATTTTAGAGCAGTTATCAAGGATCTAGAAAATACTGTTTCCCTTAAAGAACAATTCTCAAATATCTAGAAAATTACTAGTCCTTATAGAACTACTGTCAAGGATCTAGAAAATTACTATTTCCCTTACAGAATATTGTCATCACTTTCAGAACTGTTGAAGGACCTAGAAAAATCACCATCTCCCTTGTATAGGACTTTTCTCATGAATCTATATAATTAATATGCAACTTGATGCCAATTTTTTCATAATGTAAATTGTTCATATAACATTATTTAGAGAGCATTGTATCAAATTTCAATGATTTTTGTATAAATGAATAGCAACACTGAAAACTCAGGATTATATGTGTATATTGATACATCTTTGTCCATCACACTATAGTCAGTTTAAGTTGTTACTACACCAAAAGGATTATCACCACGGTTTTAGTATATTACAATGATAAAGCTCCTGTATGGTATTCCTGTGTTCTATTATTTATCTTTATAAAATGAAATGTTAAGTCAATGGTGTACATTAATTCCTCCAGATTTGAAGCCATTTAGATCGTTTTAAGGTACAAAGTCACATGCTATCTCATACTAACATACAGTAGACCTGTATATCATTTAAAGTGGAATTTATTTTGTTGTTCATATACCATGAAAACCTCAAATGTGTATACATACCATGAACACCTTAATTATTTATTGTATACACATTAAGTCATGTTTTATATGGTATAATGCATAGTATGCCGACAATTTCTACAAATGTTTGGCTATACCAAACGTATAGATATTAAACCTATGCAAATACCAAATTATATATTAAACCAATGTAAAATATGCAAGACATCAGGAATATGAATCCCAAAATGTTGGTGTAGTGAGAGGGTATGATCGAGTCTCACCAGAGTTATTGCCCTTAGAATAGTCCTTGTTATGTGTAGGATACACTATGGAACTTATATTATGTCATTGTCTGTGTTTAAGAGAGAACTGAAAGTTAAAAAGAAGCATTATATACATGTATATATATATTAAAACTGATGATTGGAGGGCTTTAATCCTTCTTCATTATATTTTTTTTCATATTACTGAAGAAATTAGTTCTTAAAAATCCCTCCAGCTTCATTTGAAGCAATACATTCATCAATCAGTGTATCATGTTTTAATCTAAATGCACTCATAACAAAAAAAGAATTAGACTTTCTTCACAGACAGAAATGAGATAAAGCTGGTAAATAAATTTGATTTATTTCTGGTTTTCTGGAACAAACAAAATATAATTATGTTATTGATTCATAAATCATTTATTCCTGTTTGATTCACACATCATCCGTTCCTTGTTGATTCTCGATCAGCTGTCCAGATCAAAATGCAGTCAAAATGTATATTTTTCAAATTTGTGATTAAAAAATAAAACTGTTTTGAGTTAACTTTAGTTTTGTGTCTTTTGCTCTCCCCAGTTGAACTATCAACTCTGAAGGTACCCGTCGATGTCAATGTTTAATGTCTGTTTATATTTAGATAAGATAAAAATGATATTTTATTGCTTAGATAAGATTAAAATTGTAATTAATGTCTGTTTATATTTAGATAAGATAAAAATGATAAACCCTTTAAAGTGTGTAGGGTCCGAATCCAGACATAGAACAAAGCGTAACACGTATAGGACTTTGATATCTAATTCTGTGATCTTTTTAAAAGGGTCAACCCTTGTTGCCTTATATTCGGACCTTCATCTGTCAATATAGAAGTTATCGCCCCTAGGTCGTATGGTGACGGTTCAGTCCCTTCAACGTCAGGCTTTGTGAAATAGTTTACTGGAACAATAAAGGTATTGTTGAAAAAATCCAGTTTCCTCTCTAATGTTAAACGAAATATACAAAACTAGGGATCGGAAGCAGTTACTGCTGAAATTTGAGATCGTTATTTTACACTTTGCAATGGTCAAATCGCCACATCTACAATGTTGACCATAAATAACAAACAACCATGAACCTGACAGAAACCCAGGAAAGGGATTCCTCTGGCAATTATCCAGAAACTGTAATGATGGAAAATGACTGTCATATGTTTTGCAAACTTTAAAATTGACTGTACTTAATTTAAACCAAACAAACCCACTCGCCAGAACTTTCTATCAATTAACACAACAATTTGAGTTTTTGACAAATCCAAAATACCTGCTTGAAACCATCGCTATTTTTCAAAAGTCCAACATGCTTTAGTCCTGATCAAAGGTAACCTAATTGTGAAGTTTAATTCTGATGATAGGGCATCGTCACCAAGAAGGCCAGGGTACAATTCCCTGGTGGAGGTCACCTTCCTCACAAAGATGGGTTGCTTCAGGTGCTCTAGTGTCCCGTATTTTACGACCCAGTAAGGACGAAGACTTGAGGTGACAACTGTTTTCAAGGTTATTTTTACCCCACCTGCTCGACAAAGATAACTTTTTACAAGTGATCTGGTGTCCCGCACTTTACAAGTCGGTGTTGATGAATTGGAAAGTACTGGTTTTGATACTGACCGATTTGAAGATACTGGATTCGATACTGGCTCTAGTTTGTATTATTAGTTTTTTCATGAACTTAGATAATCTAATTCCGTGGTATTCTGGACAGAAAAAGTAGGATTTGTTTAGAATGATCGAGATGTAAAAAGGGAATCGAATATGAATAAACTCATTGTTAAGCCGGTTGTAGGGAGACCGTTCAGTAATCGGTGTTATTTGTTCCCGTGCTGTTTCGTCACTATGTACGTCATGATTCGGTTTTACTGCCAGATTTTATATGTATGTCGATGTGACATTGGATTGCCGGCTTCAAAATATAGAGAAGTAAGTACATTGGATCAACAGCTCCAAGATGTTTGATACTGGTTTTAAAAAAGTGATTGCCATATCGACATGAACATTTATAAAACAAAGTGTCGTTCCAATAGTATTGAAAATCATTCTTTCTTTTATAAGGTACATGTAATTATAAGTTAGAATGTAAAACGTATATCCATGTGTGTGGGCTAGGTTCCTTACGAGGAAGTTTCAAATCAAAGAAACTAAGAGGCTTGCAAAGGGTTTCGCAGCAAGTGAGATAACTATAGGGAGGAATTTCTCAGCCCTACTTCCCTGGGTGTGAAAGCTTATTTCTCTCTCATTCCAATCGTCAAAGAACCGAATGTAAAATCTTATATTGGCCACAGTGCCCGAGTGGAGCATGAGACCGTTGTCGAAGACTTGGCCTCGCGACATTGTTGCGCCATCGCGCCATTGTTGTGATATCCCGGCAAAAGATCCGGACTATCTGAAGTAGGCTTACACGAACATATCCACAGCCTCACACACACACACACAGCCTCACACACACACACACAGCCTCACACACACACACAGCCTCACACACACACAGCCTCACAAACACACACACACACAGCCTCACACACACTCACACAGCCTCACACACACACACAGCCTCACACGCGCACGCGCACACACATTTCATCAATCAATATTGCGGTAATTCATTGAGTTATGAAGTCTGTACGCGCGTCTGCAGTGACAGCGATATATATAGCACGCGCTCTACCAAACTTTTGTTAGTTCGAAAACTTGTAGAATAACTCCCTAACAAGTTTCTGGGGATTCAGACCAACTCCCTCGACAATTTCCGTGACCATTTCACGGAGATGACCGAGCCAGTCAGGAGAGTTGTGGGCGGAACTGATACTAACGTGACCTCATTCAGTTGTTATCGATGTTGGCATACAAACTCGACAGTTAATTAATGGATGCGGTTTTATATCGGGGAAAATACAGAATAGAAAAAAAAAAGTTTCGGGATAAAGTAAAGAGGACTGGCGGATAACAACCCATATTCCCTTTAGTTGGCATTTATGAAACGGAAAAATATGAGGAAATAATTTCTGATAGCAAAGTACATAGAAAATATATCAAATCAGTTGAATATGCTTTTTTTTTTAACTTGTGAGATATTAGGTTATGTTACAATCGTACATCAAATGTTCAAAGATTCTGTTTTGAAGTGTTATTTTCCGATAAAAAAATCACAACACCGTATACTTTTGTAATATTTAATTGCAAAATGCGTCTATACACTTACATATCAAAAAAGAAAATATATAAAATAAAATCTTACTTTCATGTTGAAGTCCTCACAAATGCCAGGCTATTCGATAATCCAAAGATTGAACATAATATCGTCCAATGTGCAAACAAGGGTGGTTTTAATATGATTTTTGAAAACTCTTTAATATTCTGACATAGCCGCTACATGTACATTATGGCTTTGAATGCAATCTGATCAACGTCGTTTCGAAGCTTTAGAAGCAAACATTCTGAAGACGTTGGACTGTTCCAGGAATCTGATTTCCACTGACGACAAACACTTCAATATAACAAATATAAGGCAAAAAACTGTTTTCAAATCAATAATAAGTTAAATCATGTAATTTGAGTCCTCACAAGCATGAAATTGAGAACATTCTTATGTACACTGATATAGAGGGCAGCAGCACGCGGGCACATTTTGGTTGTATGTGATAATATTCTCCTCGGAAGGAGATCACTTCAGTCAAATTTATACACTTCGAATGCAGTGGGCTCTCCGTCGGATGTGATGACGAACTCGTGCCGGGTCGGGTGAAACACGATGCCGTTAGGGCGCCTTATATTACGTTCCAATTTCATTAAAATACGCCCACTAGTTCCGTCATTGAAAATCTGATGCACATGCCCAGTCTCACGTGAGCACACATACGCGTTGCCGAACTGATCACAAGCTATTCCAGACACGCCTTTGAGATCTTTGTCTTGGTAACGGAAACCGGAAGTACCATCCAACTTCATGCATACGACGTTGTCGCCATCTTTGAACCAGAAGCTGCTGGTTCGTCGACAGGCCGCCACGTAGGTACATACTCCGTTTGTCGGGAATGAGCTAAGCGACGTGCCATCGACAGAAATCATTTCGACTGAGTTCGGACCCCCCGCAAGAATGACGTCATCAATAACGGATATACCCCATGTCCCTTTCGGAACCTTGAGTTTATCCTGATACTCGATGGTATCGTTGTTTAAGCTATATCGATAGATGTCCTTGTCGAAGTAGTACCCTACCGCTATAAAAACGCTCTGGTGACGCGCGCTATACACAATGTCGCTAGGAGGTTTGTCAATAGATAAGGCTTTCTCAATCTTGTAATTCTGGTCAAACAGGAGCAGACGGCGGTGTTTCTGGTCAGCCATCAGACATTTGCCGCTGGGGAAGTAAGCACCCCCTGTTAGTTTGGCCGCCTGTTTCCCACCAAGCATCTCCACCACCCTAGATACGGATCGTTCCGTCAGCTTTGCAGTCTCCTCTTCAATAGAAAGGTCAATAATGGCGTCAATTTCCTGCACGTTTGTCTCCAGATTCTTCGTAATTGTAGCTGTACGTGGGGACTCCGTTTCCGTCACAGAAACACCACCGTAGTTACGAATGGTGCTGACGGACTTCTCGTCGAGTAATTCTAGATTCATATCCATATCAACTTCCGTAATATCAATGTCTCTTTCAAGAATGCTTTTCATATTCCGGACGTGACTTTTCACTTGTGCTTTCACCATTTCCTGAGCTATAAATAATTGACCTGCTGTGGAATTCTCTTGGAATCCAGCAATGAGAGCACAGCTGTTGTCCAGGTCTACTGAGAACATTTGCACGTGCGTTAAATCCGACACAAGTCCTTGGCGATTTTCTTCCCATTCCAGATGAAGATTTTCCTGAAAATCTGTGAGAAGATCATCGAGTTGGCTTTTTGCTCCATCCACAATAGTCTTCATTACCATTAGTAACTTAGCGTTTTCGCAATCAAGAGTTTTGATGTTTTCTTCTTTGATTTCGCGTAATGTCATTATATGAGTTCCTATTTCATTCACCTTCCGTTGCGTTGCTTCAGCGATGGTACTAGCACTTTCTGTTGTGACGTCATCCACTGACGTCATACCCTGACATCCTTTATGGACACTTGAGGAACAAGTAGAGCAACAAAGCGCTTTGTGTTCCTTGCAGAATGCATTTATGATCTTTCTTGGATGGGATTTACAGAAAATATCAACGTACACGTCCGCAGACGAACCGTTGCTTTCCTGTACGAGACTAACATAGTGACTAGCAGTAAAGCGGTTCCGTTTATGATAACTTTCGCAAGAACTACACAGATAGTGAGAACAGTTTGAACATCGATACAAAGCAATGTTTTCATCCTTGACCATTTTACACGGGTCACACATGGCTTTTGTGACTGACGACTTGGATGGCGAAGGCAGCTTCAGCAAAGATTCCAGCAGTGTGTTGAGTGGGAATACACTCTCCCATTCACTCACGGGTACTGTAGTATCTGGGACCGGAGTCGCCTCTGTACAGACAGGACAGGGGAACCTCTTGTTGCCTGCTACAAGTCCGAGAGATCCGATGTAGGTCTGGAGGCACTCGCTACAGAAGCTATGTTCACACGGAAGCACTCTCGGGGTATTGAACCCTTGAGAACAAAGCGGACACAGCAAGCGGACGACGGGAGATGATGCGGCCATATTGGGTGTCTTTGGCTGAACTGTGAAGGCGGTTTGTACAGCTTCAGCTGTGATATGTTATCGGGGTAGGATAGGTGATATCCCGGGTCATAGGACAGTTATGTTAATAATGTTACGTTGGCTCATACGATATCGCTGATAACTGACATTGGGAAGTTCAAACGTCAACCTGAACTTGGGACTATACTGTGACATAAGTACAACGATCTTATGGTTGTTCCTCTTTATTTCGATTATCCATCTTAACTTTGTCTGTTTTGACTGCCCGGCCATTTATAATTTCGATTGTACATCTCAATCTCGATCGTCCGTCTTCATTTCGATTTTATTGTGCTATAGACCAACCGATAATAGGCTCTTACTCTCCTTACATAGCAAAATTAATTTTATATTCAAAAGAAATTTTTATTTAATGTAAAAATAAAATATATATATATAATAAACCCCAGAGAATACCATAGCGTCAACAAAATTATAACTCGAACTAAATATCGGTTGAACTATGGACAAAAAAACCCTGACAAACCTGACCATTAAAGGCCCAATATACGTAACCTCGGGAAATTTTCCGGGATTCTAAAAAAAAATTATGAAAAAAATCCAGTTGATAACCATGCAAAAATAAGCCTAAAACGAAGTAAACCTGAGCGTTAACTAACAAGAAACTCTTGACAAAAAAACCCCAAAGAATTGAAAATAAGTCAAGTGGGGCCCACTTCAACAACAAGCCGAAGGTAGAAGACAGTTAAAAATGGACGTGTGTTTACAAATACCGTATTTCAACTGCTGCTGTACCGGTAACCGCGTAAGAAGTAATCTTGAATATTGCTGATATCAGTTAATCTTAACTAAATCTATAAATTCAATAAGTTATTAGGCTTCATTTTCGCTTCAAGTTTTGCCGAAAGTTACGTATATTGGGGCCTTTAAAAAAGCACAAAACAGAATAAGATCACGTTTTTTGGAAGAGAAAGCGTCTTCTGCCTCATCGACAACACTTGTCATATTATCAGATTCCTAGGCAAAATCTTAGACTTGGTGCGAACGCGTTGTTTTTCAATTCATTAAGCAGATTTAATGTTTGAAAACTCAGCCTTATTTACTTTACGAGAAGCCAATGATATTTAACGCTGTCATTGACACTTATAGTTAGGATATTACATGTATGTGTCACTCTCTGTAACACGAAACAACTGAAAAAGTACTTTGTAGGCATTTATTATTGTTTACTTCGTTGTTGTTGCTTATATCTTTGTAAGTGTATTATATACATACTTGCTTACATGTTTTTATCAATTCTTTTATTGAATCTTAAGGAATGCTGAATAAAAATAAATAAGTAGACAGATAAATAAATAAAATGTAACTCTAGGTCTCATCGAAGCAAATGTCACGTTCCAAAAATGAGAGGCGAGGCATCATTCTCAATCACAACAAGTAATCAAACTAGTGAGCATATAAAAAAACGTCCACCTTCTTATCATACAAGGATACATCACATCTCTCAATGAGACCAAAATGGAGACCATACAACTTGTTCATGGTCTTCATCAGCCTGCAACCCTTTTGCCGTAAATTTGTTGGTCAACAGCTGACATCTACCACGAAAATCTCAACATTTAGAGCAAGCTCCTGTATAACGAATCAATTGTGACATGTAAACATCATAGGTTGTAGAATCAAGGAGTGTAACTATCAAGAAAGGGAAAGTTAACGATCGGAGTCACGTTTATCGTAAAGTTAAATAATGACCTACCCATGTTGGTAATAGTTGAAGGAAAGATGGAGGTAAGCAGCTTCTCGTTTTGTGGAATGATGTCTTTTTGGATGTGACAAAGATTTACAGAATGGTTGTCGTCGATGAAGTAGGAGACGCTTACTCTTCCAGAACACCTGTTCTTATTCTCTTGTACTTTTTCGAGGGCTCTATGTAAATCTTTCCTTTGTTCATATTTTGCCTCTAGTTTAATCGATTTTGAGTTCGGATTAAGGTTTTGTTGACCCTTCGGTTTTCTCTGATCTTTTTTCGCCATATTCTCACAAGCATCGTTTATCCCCTTGAATAAAATGTCCTCTTCCTACACATATACGATGGTAACTATTCGGCTATAGTAGTAGAGAAGAAAGGACAGTTCACAAAAATGCAACTCATCCTCAACTCTCCTTTATATTCGTGCTACAGTTAGCATATATGACGACAATCTGGAAAGATGACATGTTTCCACTGTTCACATCAATCATTTGTAAAATCATGTGTGATGTCTTTTGAAGAACCGTAAGTAAATTGCAAGTATTTTTGGTAAGAAAACCAAAACATGTGATTTGCAGTTGGTGAGCATTAGCTTCTAATGATGGTGATGGTAATTGACAATTATTTCAATGAAGATTAATACAAAAAAACCTATGTAATTTTGGAAAAGAAACTTTCGTTAAATGAAATGCTTCAACTGGATAAAATCATATATAAATGTGTAATAATAGATTTATATAAAGGTCAAACCTAATTATTGATGTGATTCTCCAGTTGTTACCAGGTCAATCTTTAGACAATTGGACAATCTGTTAGAAACGTTTACAAATGTTCTGAGAATTCAAAGTCTTTGTCTTCTATTGGTTCGACCAGTTAACAATGGCATGCGAGTAATATAAAGACGACTAAAATCACATATACACTGTACACGGTAAAACTATGGGTGTAGACAGTATTGTACTGATATTGTATTAGAACACACTACCTTTGCGATTTAAAAAACAATGAATAATCGTTTTTTATGATAAAGCACTCGAGACAGGAACGTTCTATCTACCATTAAATGACGTAATACTAGTAAATATATCTTTTCAGAATAACCATAAATCTTCTCAACGGTCGATCCTTGGAAGGGAAATCCCCGTTATCGAATACCTGTGTAATATATCGTTCATGTGCCAAATCCCTCGTAAGGGATCAGTCTGCTTTTAATCAGTAACGTTATAAATAATCTTTCTGGAAGTTTTACAGTGAGGATCATTTGAAACACCTTATATTACCTAGTTTTATTGAGAACAAGTGATCTAACAGACCAGACGACACCCGGGATAAAACACACATTCACTGCGCAGACGACACCCGGGATAAAACACACATTCACTGCGCAGACGACACCCGGGATAAAACACACATTCACTGCGCAGACGACAGAGAATCATGCCGCCAAAGAAGGCACCAGCAACGAAAACGACAGCGAAGCCTGCGACTAAAACTGGCGGTGGGGCGAAGGCAACGGGAGCAGCCAAGGGTGCCGCAGGGGGAGCCAAGGGTGCCGCGGGGGGAGTCAAAGGGGGAACCAAGGGTAAAGCAGCTGAAGGTAGGACAACGTGGATAAGAGCAATGAATAAAAATGCCATGTTGTATTGAAAAATCTAATGTGTAATAATTACAAAGAACAAGTGTAGTGAATTAAAAAGTGCACGTACCTTGATTTGTAAAAAATATTTGTCTTCTGATTTGAACGCCCGTACTAAATATTCCGTTTACAGGTACTTGGATGCCTATGTTGAAGTAAATTTTAATTAACTTGTGTGAAGAACGAATCAATTTAGAAATCACGTTCAATAGCGTAAATGTATGTTCATTTAAATGTACTTATAATTTGACAGCTATCGTCGGTTAAGCTTTCACGGAGAAATTAATTTAGGTTCCTCGGAGTTGGTTCTTGTGTAAATGTAGCAGTGTTCTAAATAATATGCCACTTACATGTTATATATTAATGTACGTCGCATTCGCTGGTTGATTTAAAAACTGACACTTAAACCAGTGAGCATTGTCGTATCGAGTACTACAGAAGTAGCCGGTATACATGTGTATATTGTTATTCAGCTGATACATTTTCAATGCAGGAGCTCGAACTTCGGTCATTTTACAACTTGACACGAACGATCTTAAAAAATTCAATGTGCTTTAATCTTATAACCACAGCTTAATAGTATTACCTATTTCATTAACGAATGGATTTGATTTAAGTAAAATATATACACAGTCAGGACGTGGGTGCACAACACCGTAACATCTGAGTGTGTATTTAGTATATCAATGTGTAGGGTTTAACAATGTGTATAGGTATAACTGAACGGCTGATTCCCTGAACGCATACACTTTAAACAAGTATTAGGGAACATGTTGTTACAGTTATTAAAGTCTATTTCATGAATGTTAGTTTGATTTACCTGTATTTTACCTGTGCTTTTTACCTGTGTTTTTCACTGGTACATGTGACAGAAATTTAGATAAACATAATAGATCAAGATTTTTATTTTAAATAAAAATGAATATGAAGAGACACATCTATTTTTTTCATTTATTCCAAAATCATTTTCTAATTATCATTTTGTTGATTGTTTCTAGAGATGGATTTTAAAAAGGCTTTTGATTTTGTTTCATAGAAATTTAGAGGTAAAACACTGATTTTGGGGATTTGGAGATAGTATAAAAATGGGTTGAAATTTTTCAGTCAAATGTAAATTCAGCTATAAATCAGGGTGGTAATCTATCAACTTTCTCCAAGGTCAAGCAAGTTGCGCTATATAATTTCATATTACACATAGAAATTTTAGCAACATTGTTAAGAAATAATAATAATAAAACGGGTATATATATAGATGATAAAGATGTGGAATATTGGTATAGTTCATATTACCAAATCTCTTCCGATTAAAGCTGATTAAAACTTTGGGAAGGTTAATTAATTCTGATGTTATGAAGGCAAATCCATGAAAAAATCCATTTCTGAAAAACCCCTCTGTGGTACAACCTTCAACTGAAAATTGGTGGTCATTCTGTTCCTTATAAAGATTGATATTCTAAAATTCTAAGATGCTAATACTAGTTCTTTCTCTCGATCTCGCTCTCTTCTCTTAAAAAATTTAAAAGGAAATTCAACATTTTTACAGATTTTTTTAAAATTTCAAGGTATTGTTTAATACAAAATGAATAATATTGAATTACATGATACAGATCTTCTTCTTCCTTTCATCCAACTAAAGATATAATTGATTGTGAAAAAGGCAAAAGTAATAAAAGACAAATATCTTCAGAGGTCTCAATTTAGAATTCTTTATAATATTTTGGCAACCAATTCATATTCATTTATGGCAAACCTAGTTACAATCCAATTGTTTTCAGTCTGCAACTTAAAATGACAACTAGTTCAAAAATTTACTACAGAGTTTTGAAATACTTCTAGTGTTGCACAATAAATTCTGTTCACATTAAACAAAGATTCATTTATGTTTGGAACATGGTCTCAGAAATATATGATTTTAGCAAAATTGATAATGAAATTAAAATAATCATAAAATAAGATGTTCATTAAACTGTTTAAATTTAAGAGCATTATAGTTGTATTAATCAAAGATCGTCATTAGCATATTTTACAATTCATAGTCCCCGTAATTAAGTTTCATTATTAAATATCATAATGATATCAATGAAAAATGAAATAGTTATTTTGCACTGATAATGTTTCACTTTTAAATATCTGTATAATATATATATATATATACTATTATTGTTACAAATTGTAATCTGAGGTTAAATGAAATCATAAAAAATTTTAATTAATTAAAAACATTACATGAAGTAGTATTATTAAAAATTGAATTTGATATTATTGTCTTAGCTTTCTAACACGAAGTTTCATTAGTTGCTAGGCCTATATATAATTAGGTGATATGTCTCAGGTAAATAGCACAGGTAGATTTACAGGTGAAATACCTCAGGTAAATATGATACAGACTATAAGTATCCTCTCTTTGATGTTCTACCTATTGTCTTAAACATGTATGTGTTCGGGGAACACACCAACTGAACATTGACCCGGCTCAGTAAAAATACGAAATATCACCTGTTCATCCGTTATCCTGTCGGATTAACAATATAAGTACTCCTACACTTAATAAAAAATATATATATTTAAAAAAATATTGGGTTTTTAAGTATGCACAATGGTCTGCTTGGGAGAACATGAACGTTCATTATCTTATTCTCGAATATTACTGGTAAAAGGATGGTCAAATCTCGGCTTTGCCAATTTGCCAGAATTGACTCTTCCGGAACACCTGGTCTTATTCTCTTGTACTTTTACAAAGACCTCCGTTTTAATATTCCTTTGTTCATATTTTGCCCCTTTTGTTTAATCGATTGTAAGTTCGGATTCTCTGATTTGTTTTTTTTTTTTCGAAGAGGTAAATAATTTTAAAGGATTGACTTAAGACGAGTTTACCATTAATTCAGGGAAGACGGTGACATACTTTTAAGTTCAACCTTCTTGCTATAAAGTCGATAAAAATTATATTCGTGATAAAGGGAAACGTTCTAATTTTGATTACTGTGCTATTTTGGCAATTACGACTAGTCATATCATTTCAACCATGTTGCTGAGTGCTTTCATTGAGTTCATATACTCACATTCATGGAGCTGTGACCGTGATTTGATCAGCGCCTATTAGTCAATGTACAACGAGCGAACTTTAATCATTGCGTCATGTTAAGTTGATAATAAGTGCTGGATGCGTCGTATTCGCTGTTGGCATAGTCATTTTGTAGGTGAATTTTAAAACGCGGTGGCCAAGAGGCCAAGTGGTTAACGTGTTCCGATATTCTACCATTAGCCATCCACCTCTGGGTTGCGAGTTTGAATCCTACGTGGGGCAGTTGCCAGGTACTGACCGTAGGTCTTTGGTTTTCTCCGGGTACTCCGGCTTTCCTCCACCTCCAAAACCTGACACGTCCTTAAATGACTATAGCTGTAAATAGGTCGTAAAACAAACCGAACATAGTTATCGATAGGTCTTTTTGTATAAAGCCTGGCGTATTTCCTGATCATGTTTTCACTTTCAATCTCCACTCGTGTTGTCCTAACCTACTAAGCCATGCTTGCAGTAAAGATTCATGTCCGTTTGTTATGTCCATACTTGATTTTATTCCAGCGCCTCCGAAAGCACCGCCATTGCCAGAAGTAACTCTGGAACCGAAACAGATTCTCCCTTTCCTGACACACGACAAAGAAGAAATGATTAAGAAATCACAAAGGTTTTTTAAAACTCTTATAACTTATATAATTGACAAATATTTAATGCTATCAGATAAGTCTGTTAACTTATACTTAGGTTATAAGGGGATTAAGACATATTGATTCTGAGTTTTAAAACGTCAATGTTGTATATTTTCTTATTTGATATATTCTGTACTTTCTAGGAAGAGTTTTACCTGCTTGTATTTTTAATACAATATTTTTACTCTTGATAATTTCTCAAATTGAAGATTTCAATAAAAAAAAACAACACATTACCATAGATTCCCCTTAATTGTAAGCTTTTCCAAAACACACTGTTAAAGCTCCCCTTCAATCTTTGATGTTATAGAATACAAAATATTGCTAGAGGATTTCCGTAAACTTAAGATACCTCAAAAGACAATGACTGTTAGAGATTTTCCTTAAATCAAAGTTTTCGGGAAATACAATATACGCATTTATTCCTAGGGGGTACAGATGTATATTCAAAGATAATGTTTCTCAAATGACTAAGGTAATTACCAGAGGTTTTCCTCAGAATTTTAGATTTCATAAAAGATAATACAATGTTAGAGATTTTCCTCAAATCTTATATTTCTCAAAAAACAATACGCTACCTTCCTTGATTTTGAAATGGTTTATACAAGTGGCCAGAGTACAGTACTGACCATCAGGGACATCTGTTGAGGTTTCATTGCAGTTAGATGGACCTTACCAGAGGTGTATTTACCGAGACAAAGTTGAGGGTCTAACTAAAACATATTTACCAAACTAAGACAATAAGCTGGTGTTATATATTATTTAGCAAGATCGAACGGAAGACATAAGATAAAGAGAAATGTGCAACTGCATTTTCAAGCGAGATTTACAGGGCGGGTGTCGACGATGAAATAGAAGACGCTTTCTGTTTCGGAACACCTAGTCTTATAAGTCCCAAGGTGGCAAAGCCGGAAGGTAGTATTACTTTACATGCCGTCTGTCCGTCTGTCTGTCTGTCTGTCTGTCTGTCCTGTCCGTTCATTATCACTGAAGCGTGTGCACATTTTACATGTAAACTGAAATTTGGTTTACAGATACCATCTCGGGAGTATCTACGTCAAATCCCTGTAATTTGTTAAATGAATCTCTTTGTATCTTTATAACTTCATGTTAATTTTCACTTTGTTCATATTTTGCCCCTACTTATATTGAATTTGAGTCCAGATGAGGGTTCTGTTGAGGCGAATTTCCACTCAGACTTTAAAGATGCCTTTGCAAGCTTGTTTTTTGGAACTGTCATTGTCCCCTTGTCTTATTCAGGTGGCCATACATTGTTGACGAGGCAGGAGTTGTTGCCAGGTTACTGCAATACAGTAACATTAACCTTCTAGAGGTCATGATGTCCGATCAGATGGAACCCGAGAGGATACGAATGGCATTATTGGGATCGCTAAAGTAATTGTGAACACGTTGCACGTCATATCAGTTATAACGTCCGAAATGATGCAACCCGAGGCGATGAAATTTGTATTGTTGGAGTTGTTCAAGTAATTGTGAAAACTATGCATCAGTTATGATAGATCGGGAACCGTCGGCACTTTCCGTAATTGAGAAATACTCGCATTAACGGGAAGTGCCGACAGTTTCCAATTGCAGTTTTAATCTCCGATCATATGTAACCCGAGAGAATACGAAAGTATGATATCTTATTAGCAATGAATAATTGTAAAAAAATAATGCAAACGTGTGCTTCTACAATGCCCAGCGGTGCTCATTATGTTGCCAATTTTATCAATACTTGTTCCCCGAGAGAAAATGTTTATGAAACGATAAGAAAACTTTCGTGATTCTTTGAAATGATCATGTTTACTCAGACTCCAATGAATAATATTTACAGTCTACACTGACATTCACTCGATAATATTTACAGTCTACACTGACATTCACTCGATAATATTTACAGTCTACACTGACATTCACTCGATAATATTTACAGTCTACACTGACATTCACTCGATAATATTTACAGTCTACACTGACATTCACTCGATAGTAGACTGACATTCACTCGATAATATATACAGTCTACACTGACATTCACTCGATAATATTTACAGTCTACACTGACATTCATTCGATAATATTTACAGTCTACACTGACATTCACCCGATAATATTTACAGTCTACACTGACATTCACCCGATAATATTTACAGTCTACACTGACCTTCACTCGATAACTATTGCTCAACAGACTATAATTATCGCCGCATAACTGTACTTAAACACATGACAAATTTCTAGGACGTCGACAACAATACATGTGGGCGGAGCTATGCAAATCCTACAGTTTGAAACACAATTATGTGACGTCACATACAATAAACGTGGGCGGAGCTTGCAAATTTCATGCTGTTACTTTTGTTGAACCATTACCACGTTTAGTAGTTTTGAAATGAAATCTGTGTCCGAAGATTTGACTATAATGAACAAAATAGTTACGAACATTTCACAGAAAGATACTGTAAATATAAGGATAAACTTTCTATTTCGTTTAGGTTATCGGGGGATAACTACAATGGAAACCGGGTAAATTCAATAACCGGTGATTTAATAAAATCTTTTGACATTTCGTCATCAACATAATATTACTATGCTACACAAATAATTTCATAGAAGAAATAGTGTCATATGATTGTAAATAAACCCAGCTATTAACCGGTATGGTATAACCAAATGCTACAGTTTTGTTTCAATGCTCACGATGTTGGCATGGAGAATATCATTTTATTTAACGACATCATTTCTATTTTCAGGTTTGGCATGATAAATAACATCATCTTTAACGTCATATTTAAAAAACGAATTATGGTTGGGAAACTCCTCGTTTCTGACGACACAATTTCTATTTCAGGTTTGGGAAACCTCTCGTTTTTGACATGGGAGATCTAGATATGTCTGCAGCAATTACTGAGTTCCTGAATCGGATCCTGCCTAACCTTACTGATCTAGTGATGACAAAAAACGTGATGGAGGAGAAATGGTATTGATGACATCACGTTTGCATATATATAAATTTACATTATTTTTACATTTTTTAAATAAATTGTTTCCAAAGGCTCCCTTATAACCAGATGAAAACAAAAAGAAAATAAAAACGAATAAAGAATACGAAACAGACAATATCAAAAGCCAAATATATTTTGATGATATTATAACTTGTTTTTATTTTCAGTATTGATCAGCTAATAAAGCCGACTGACGACCCGGATTACAAGAACAGTATGCTATACCAAACGGAATCCTTCCGTTTTGGTTTTATAACAACGAAGGCAGAAGTATCAGATGAAATAAAATCTAGGATGCTTATAGTCAGAGTAGAATGAATGACGTCACATGACTTTGCTGATGCAAATGTTCAGCACTCGTAGGAGAATATTGCTAACTATGTGGTACTCGTACGGGAATATTGCTAATTCTGTGGTACTCGTACGGGGATAGTGCTAATTCTGTGGTACTCGTACGGGGAAAGTGCTAATTCTGTGGTACTCGTACTGGAATATTGCTAATTATGTGGTACTCGTACGGGGATATTGCTAATTTTGTGATACTCGTACGGGGATATTGCTAATTTTGTGGTACTCTTACGGGAATATTGCTAATTATGTGGTACTCGTACGGGGATATTGCAAATTTTGTGGTACTCGTACGGGAATATTGCTAATTTTATGATACTTGTACGGTGATATTGCTTATTATGTGGTACTCGAACGGGGATATTGCTAATTTTGTGGTACTCGTACGGGGATATTGCTAATTTTGTGGTACTCGTACGGGGATATTGCTAATTTTGTGGTACTCGTACAGGGATATTGCTAATTTTGTGATACTCGTACGGGGATATTGCTAATTTTGTGATACTCGTACGGGGATATTGCTAATTTTGTGGTACTCGTACGGGAATATTGCTAATTATGTGGTACTCGTACAGGGATATTGCTAATTTTGTGATACTCGTACGGGGATATTGCTGATTTTGTGATACTCGTACGGGGATATTGCTAATTTTGTGGTACTCGTACGGGAATATTGCTATTTATGTGGTACTCGTACGGGGATATTGCTAATTTTGTGATACTCGTACGGGGATATTGCAAATTTTGTGGTACTCGTACGGGAATATTGCTAATTTTATGATACTCGTACGGTGATATTGCTTATTATGTGGTACTCGTACGGGGATATTGCTATAACTTTAACTACGTACTCGTACGGGGATATAACTTTAAAGAAAGTTCTGAAATATGGTGAAGATTGTTTTGATCATTTATTTTAGATTACCAAGCCGTTTTATTTTGGTTTCTATCACGATTTGAATAAAAGTGCTAACTGCAAATATGTCGAATGAATTGTTTCAAATTATTTTGCAAGAACCGAATGATATTTTACATCGATATAAACACCCGATGCTTTGTTTAACATTTGCAACCTTTTCATGGCTCGCACATTCTTTAAGATTGCACCTTCCACGATTTACCGTAACCTGTGCCTCGTGGTAAAGGTCATTTACTTAATGTAGTCCACCAATCATACTACAGGCCATTTATCGTCATCATGGCATCCTGATTTTTCAAAATCAAAATGTTCAAATGTTTGGTAATATCCGACCCTGTAACCTTGAAGGTAGGCCGAGATGATTAAGTTGAACCAGATTGAAACATTTCCAGTACATAGACATCGGGAATGGCGGATCAGTACAGGTTACTTCCCTTTGACAGTCAAGTTGAAAATTGATCATGTCGTGTTACGTATTTGGGGTTGCAATAACAGATGAAGCGAAAATAATACGAGGAAGACTAGTTTAATAGGAACAGAATTTTCGAGCATGCGTCTGCGCTACCTATCGTTTGAGCCATTAGGAGAGAGAATACTCCGCATCTTGTTGATATGTTAGAAGTCCTAAGCTAATCCATAGGGTGACAAACTTACTTGGTCTAGAGAGAAATTGTATATTTAATGATCATGTTTTTGGCCATAATCTTTAAATAAATAGGGCTACACATTTGAAAATAAATGCATTTATTTAAGTTTGATTTGAAACTCGCATTTGCTTATAAATAAATAAGAGAATACCGAAGCGTTAACCAAATCATAATCCAAACTCAAAATCGATTAAACCAGGGGCAAAATATGAACAAAGGAAAGATTTACATGGAGACTCTTGTAAAAGTACAAGAGAATAAGACCAGGTGTTCCGGAAGAGTTAGCGTCTTCTGCTTCATCGACGACACCCGCCATGTAAATCTTTGTCACATCCAAGTAAACATCAAGTTCTCAAAATGAGAACCGAGTCGTCATTGTCAATTCTAGATTTATTATAATTTAATAGAATAAGACACTCACTGGAGAAAATCTGGATATAAATGTGTCCATCACACCGCATTAGACACCCACTTTTCATGGCAGGATTTGGTTTCGCATTATCATTTTAATGGCGTCAGGAACTACGTTTGTCTTAACAGGTGAACCTCAGCACACATCTGATAGCACCTTTAAAAATATGATTGAAATTTAATAAATCTAATTGGTTCATTGGCCATAGACTTTGATAAAACAGGAATGATAGCGTACCCATTGTGATAATGAACAAAAGAAGAAAAATAAAGAGAGAGTTAAAAAAAAAAACATTCCTACACACATTCAAACAAACAATTTCGAAATAATTCATCAGAAATTGTATTTACTTCCTTAAACTTCTTTTGATAATTGTTTTTCAAACCGGGCTCCTCAATACACAACGATCTCTCTGCATACCTACAGATGCCTGGAAGCTGAATGAATTTTCATTCCTGAAATTATAAAGAATTATTTAAGGAATCACAATTTAAAAATCTTAGAGACACAGAAATGATCTTCATGGGAACCTAAAAAGTAAAAGAGAACCAGACCAGGTCATCCGGAAGGATAAGCGTCCTCTGCTTCATCGATGTAAATCTCCATTTCAAATATGGAAAATAAAGACATTTCTATTAAAAGGATAGATATCTGTATTGTATTTTATTTAAACATATGTCTTTCGGAAATGCATGTAGATATATATATATTTCTATAGAGATATCTCTATTCAAATAAAGATTAGACCGAATTTCCTCTTAGATTGATGTCATATTAAAGTTAATATCATGTAATTAAAGTGAGAACTGAGATGCTATTCTAAAACATAACAAGTAGGCATACTTTACCTTCATTTAATACAAGGACTCAGACTTTCTATACATGAGACCAAGAAAGTGAACGTTTGTTCTACAGAATGTTACTATCGATAAAGGGAAAGTTCAACAGCAGCCGCCATCTATCATGATAATTTCGATATCAAGAGCAAGCCATATAATCAATAAATAACTGCGACATGTAATCACCAGATGTAGGGATGTTACTATAAAAAGGGAAGTTCACGATCGACAAGTCGTTACGCTTATCGTATATTGTCCATTTTGATACTATTTTAAGTAAAGATCGTGGTAAGCAGCTGATGTAGAGGTAACGTTGCGCCATAGTTTACAATTTCAGAAGGGTATACACAATTGACCTTATCAAGCAAACTTATCTTCATTGTAAGAAAATACATCGTCGATATATCAGGAAGTAAAATGAACAGATTTTTCAAGGTTTGTGATACCTGTCCTGATAAGCTCCTCGACAAATAAATTGGCGAATGAAAACAAAAACAGAATAACTAAGAGTGGGACACAGTTTGTTTCCATGGGAATGCCATCAGTCTGCTGGAAAATATTTCCTAAACTAAACTAAACAAAGATAAACTCAACTAGGAATTCAGTCAGTCATACTTTCTCGTACAATAGAAACATATTCGGGACTTTTAGCCGGGGCCCATTGCCTTGATTGAAAGCATGAGTAAGCCAATAACCAGTTCATTAAGGTCATTAAAATTTGGAACAGTCCCAGTATCTTCATTTAAAGGCCCAATATACGTAACTTTCTGCAAAACTTGAAGCGAAAATCAAGCCTAATAACTTATTATATTTATGGATTTAGTTAAGATTAACTGGTATCAGCAATTTTCAAGATGAATTCTTACACAGCTACCGGAACATCAGCAGTTAAAATACGCTATTGGTAAACACGAGTCCATTTCGAACCGTCTTCTACCTTCGGTTTGTTGTTAAAGTGGACCCCACCTGAACTATTTCAATTCTTTGGATTTTTTTGTCATGAGTTTCTTGTTAGTTACCGCTCAGGTTAACTTCGTTTTAGGCTTATTTTTGTATGGTTATCAACAGGATTTTTTTCAGAATTTTTCAGAATCACGAAAAATTCCCTGAAGTTATGTATATTGGGCCTTTAAAATAGTGTTGACGTTTCCATAGCTCCCTATGGACTGTTATACTTATAAATTGCTTCAAATGTCTTTCTTTTCTATTAAGTTCCAGTTTTGAGAAGTTTTTAAGCTATTTATCCGTACATATATTTTATTTATATATTTTATATATTTTATTTATTTATACATACTGTATTTAATGCGTATGTTGATTTATTGGCGCTAACTGAATATGCTATCCTCAGAATATGAAGTATCATTATAAAGCATGTATTTGCTTTATATGACATTTCTGAGATATTTTCTTCCTTTGATTGGGAAATGAGCCTTAATTCTGAATGTCTTTATATTGTGTTGATGATCTGAATACCTGGGACCCATTGTCTGGATTTTACAATGTTATTCAAAACAATATTGCCATTCACAGTAATGATAGGCCATAGGCGGAGTATCAACCATATTGAAGGTGGATTTTTCAATATGTCCATTAGTATGCCTGCTTATTGTGAATTATGGCTCACTTCCCACTTACATTTGAGGCCATGATATTTACTTTATCCGATTAAAAAGAAGCTTATTTTTACGGAACACCTGGTCTTATTCAATTTTTCAAGGGTCTCCAAATCAATCTTTCCTTTTTTCATACGTTGCCCCTGCATGGTTTAATCGATTAATAGTTTCGGTATTTCTATTGTTTTTGTCTGTAATATTCAAACCCGTGAAGCCATATTTTAGTCATATTTTAATCGGCCTTATCTTGATTTATTCCCGAAATAAATGGCAGATTTAGCGTTTTCTCTTTGTGCATTAGATGTAATTTTTCAAAAGTCCGGGTCTAGGGAATATGCAACATTTTGGTTATAAATAAATAAAAAAGAAACTCTTTTTCAATAATAGATAAACAGGCAGAATACAGCTTATGATATATTAATGACAATGGGCAGAAGGTTTTTCGATTCACCCCCTCCCCCAGAATAATACTTAACGGTTTTCTCAGATAGATTAGGATCCAAAATGACATTTAACTTTATGTGACGCATGCGTACTTTTAAATATCCAAATGTATATACGTATACCTTGGATATACCGCCTGGCTCTACTATTTGTATTGTCGTTGTACTGGAGGTACTCATGATGTGTTTACACACGCGGGTCCATAGCTACGGGTAAACATACGTGTGTGGTCACTCTCCGCGTAATCACTGATCACTCTGGTAAAACCCGACTACCTTTTCCCTAACTTATTTCCGCTTTAAGACTCCAGAAACTAACCGTTAATTTTTAAGACCAAACATTATCCTCAGTTCTCTTGTCCTTTTTGCGGAAACCCCATTGAACCCGAATAACTCACACCGGTCTTTAGGGTCGATCGTACAGCTAAAATAGGTCAACACAAGTTTATACACGTATAATAATATACTGACGTTTTTAAATAGTACGTGAGGTTGATAAGAAGGACACAATGGGAAGTCACTCTGGAAATACCACCAAATAAACCGATATTGTTGACATTCGACAGGTAGATTCACCTGCAGGGAAAACCTCGTACTGTCTAGTATTAATAGTGTGTGTGATAGGTTTGTCCCATCAGAACAGACGACACCCGGAATAAAACGAACATTCACAGAGCCGACGACAGGGAACCATGCCACCAAAGAAAGCACCAGCAACGAAAACGGCAGCAAAGCCTGCAACTAAAACGGGCGGTGGGGCGAAATCAACGGGAGCGGCCAAGGGTGCCGCGGGGGGAGCCAAGGGGGCAGGGGCAGCGAAGGCCCCACCCCCCGCCAAACCAGCTGAAGGTATGATGGATTGGTATTTTCTGTATGTCACGTAGATACATTTAATTATAGTTTATAAACATTGAAATTCCACACTTGTCTACATTTCAGAGTATATTTAATCACTTTCCGGTGAATAATTATCTTTAATAATATACAATGATATTTGTTCACTTGAATTTTTGCTTTAATGTTGGTATACTTAATTCTTTGCAGTTTGTATACAAATATATATATATTACACAAATGTGAATATATCAGTACAATGCTTTTCATATTTAAACAAAAAGAAAAGAAAAAACTTGAAGTATTTAATCACTTATCTACAAGATGCACATCAAATAAGCTAACGAGTTTGTGTATTTGATTTGTCAATTCGATCTGTTTCAGCTATAGCACACTCAGAAATAAACGTAAACAGATATCAGATTGTAGTCTACGTCAAAGTTCTAAGTCATCAAAACAGGCAAGGTTTTAAAATCGCACTCCAAAATCGATAAATACGGTGATATCTCCGCAAACACAGGGTGTAAATCAATATGTTCCGAGTATTATATCTCACCTAAAGATAAGAATATTAAAATACGATCTATTTCACTTAAGGGAGAGGTATGAGGTACGTTTAACATTAATTGGAATTTACTAGTATTTTAAACAAAAACTATGAATTGCTCAAATTAAACATATTATCCATGTTTTTCAAATATCCACGTGAAGATTTTAATACTGAAATTTATCTATACCCCCTCATAGACCTGGAGTGGTTTAATGTGGGACATGAGGTTTGTCAGGTATTCAATTTTAAGTTAAAACACCAAAACGGCCTCTTATACACGCTAAAATAAAGTTAAGCGATATATTTCTAAAATAAGGATACTTCTGACTGAAAATATCTGGACCCAAACGTTTGACCGTTAATACTCTGGTTTACGGAAATTGCCGACGATTCCCGATTGTGACCATTACTGCTATTGTTCCGGTCAGTGTTGAGAAGATTACATCAAAACGCAAATGTCAATATCGCGGCTATCGTTTGTTACTCTACATTTCAAAAAGGATTGGATTACGCTTATGATTTTATTGAATTGAAATGGTTTTGGTTTTCTTATCGCTCGCTAGTCTATTAAATGTTGCTTTGTAGCGGCAGCGACCACAGGGACCTACACATTTATTACAGCTAGTTTTGGACCAAAATGAATGTGTTTAGATCAATTTTCGATAAAAATGCCCCTCTCAATGGTCATATAGGTTATCAAAAATTGATTTAGCAGTTATGACCGTTGTTGTTTATTTTGGGAGGGGGGGGGGCATCTTTATCGAAAATTGATCCCCCTCGTCACCAAAAGTGTCTAATTGATTTAAACACCTTAATTTCGGTCCAAATTATCTATAACAAATGCTCAGGTCCCCGTGGCTGCAGCGGCGGTATCGACATGAATGCTTTGTGTTAAATTTAGTTTCATACTGAACGTATATAAATGCTAGAAAAACCGAACTCGGACCTGAACCCATGTATCACATGGTGGACACTCGGACCTGAACCCATGTATGACATGTCGGACACTCGGACCTGAACCCATGTATGACATGTCGGACACTCGGACCTGAACCCATGTATCACATGTTTGACACTCGGACCTGAACCCATGTATCCCATGTTGGACACTCGGACCTGAACCCATGTATCACATGTTGGACACTCGGACCTGAACCCATGTATCACATGTTGGACACTCGGACCTGAACCCATGTATCACATGTTGGACACTCGGACCTGAACCCATGTATCACATGGTGGACACTCGGACCTGAACCCATGTATCACATGTTTGACACTCGGACCTGAACCCATGTATCACATGTCGGACACTCGGACCTGAACCCATGTATCACATGTCGGACACTCGGACCTGAACCCATGTATCACATGTCGGACACTCGGACCTGAACCCATGTATCACATGTCGGACACTCGGACCTGAACCCATGTATCACATGTCGGACACTCGGACCTGAACCCATGTATCACATGTTGGACACTCGGACCTGAACCCATGTATCACATGGTGGACACTCGGACCTGAACCCATGTATCACATGTCGGACACTCGGACCTGAACCCATGTATCACATGTCGGACACTCGGACCTGAACCCATGTATCACATGTCGGACACTCGGACCTGAACCCATGTATCACATGGTGGACACTCGGACCTGAACCCATGTATCACATGTTGGACACTCGGACCTGAACCCATGTATCACATGTTGGACACTCGGACCTGAACCCATGTATCACATGTTGGACACTCGGACCTGAACCCATGTATCACATGGTGGACACTCGGACCTGAACCCATGTATCACATGGTGGACACTCGGACCTGAACCCATGTATCACATGGTGGACACTCGGACCTGAACCCATGTATCACATGGTGGACACTCGGACCTGAACCCATGTATCACATGTTGGACACTCGGACCTGAACCCATGTATCACATGTTGGACAACTTTCACGGTCCATTGCCTTTGTCAGCATCTCCTTCAACATCAAGCTTTATACACATTTTCGTAGTACACGATTTGAAATTATACAGAAGTAGTTTAATTTTACTTCTAAATCCATAGATTAAAGGGGTTTTACGCACCTGACCATTCTACTTATACATTAGTGTAGAAATTTTTGATTCCTACCTTTTGGCCCCTAGCATCACTGAAGAGTCCTAGGAGAACGAAACAGCTGTACGATGCAGATCAATTCATTTTTTCGGCATACTGTATCTATTACTAAATTTAAGAGGTGCAGCATATGTGTGTCATCTTTGTTTCTCTTAAACTAAATGCATTGGTGATAAAATTCACGGGGACCTGAAAATTAGTTACAGCTACTTTTGGTGTTAAGAGCCATATCAATCCAGATGGTTGTTGATTTGAGACAAACAAGCTGTTATCCTGAATTATAATAAACCCTTGCTTTAACTGCAGTTTCATACTCGTATTTTTTATGTATCTATATGCACCTATTCGTGTATGGAAACACTTGTCGCTAAGTAAATCAGAGCAGGAAACAAGTAGAATGTTCATACCACAGGAAATCTCGCCATCTGCTTATGGACCCGAATATATTAACAGAAAAAATAGAAGACCTATTTAATCCTGTTTCTGTGTCTAATTAGGGGCCTAAAGTACGAACATTCTTCGTGTACACTTGTGTAAAACTTACGTCTGATATTAATTGTAAACTTTTTTCATTTTTTCTAGAGCCACCAAAACCAAAGGCGTTACCAGAAATAGAGATGACCGTGAAAAGTATTCCAGCATTTCTTCTAGAAGATAGTGAGGAGATCATCAAAAAATCCCCAAGGTAAGGAAAGGTTATTCAAAAGTTCCCAAGGTGAGAATATACTGTTAAAATCCATCCGGAGAGGTCTTGGAAAAGTCCCTTATTTGCGGAGAGGTCATTAAAACGTTCAAGTGGTGAGAAGAGGTCATTTAAAAGTAACCGATATGAGGCAGGATCATTAAAAAGTCCCCCAGGTAAGGAAAGGTTATTCAAAAGTCCTCAAGTTGTAGATATCTCGTTAAATGTCATACGGAGAGGTTATCAAAAAGTTCCCGATGTAAGGAGAGGGGCGTCACCCCTAGGTGAGGAGACTGCATGTAAAGTTGCAAATATAAAGGAGTGGTCACTGAAAAGTTGCTGATGAACTGAGATACCATTTAAATTTCCCCTTGGTGAGAAGAGGTCATTAAAATGTACCTAATGTATTTATATAAGAAGTGGTCATTGCAAAGTCCCCGGCGAGGTCATTTAAAATCTCCAATACGAGGAGAATTACGTATAATTAAAGTCCCCTAGGTGAGAAGAACACATTAAAAAGTAACCAGTATGAGGAGATGTCATTAAAAAGTCGCCGATGAACTGGGCGGTCCCCTTGGTGAGGAGAGGTTATTCAAATGTCCCTTATGTAAGAAGAGGCCATTGCAAAATCCTCGAGGGGAGGGGAGGAGTGGTCCCTAAGAATCCTCAATGTGAGAAGTCATTAAAAAAAATCCCCATTGTGAGGAGGTCATTAAAAAATCCCCAATATGAGGAGGTCATTAAAAAAATCCCCATTGTGAGGAGGTCATTAAAAAGTCCACGAGGGGAGGAGAAGTCACTAAAATGTTCCGAATATGAGGAGAGGTCATTAAAAGTTCCCGAGGTAAGGACATGGTTATTTTCAAAGAGGCTTCGTAATACCAAGGTTACGTTTACAAGTCTCCATACTGTAGACACCTTTTGATTTATAACGTCTATTGTTTCACCTAAACCTGACATTATATAGTAATACTACACTTAGTGGTGGGTAAGGTGGGGGAGGGGTGCTTCACTCTGACCAATTGTTATTTCACCAGATAATAAATCGTGTTTTTTTAAAATTTATCTTTATCAAGGGCCTAATTGTCAGTTCTCCTTTTGTTCAAAGTTTCTTGTAGTACATAATTGAATCAAGTTTGGTGTTACACTTGGTGATTATGATGTTGTTACGTTTCGTTTGGGTATGGAATTGTCGAAAGCCTAACATTTACAAAGATAGAAATATTCCTTAACTTTCACTTCTTGATCTGTTTATATATATGTGCTTATTGATACGTAAGCCAATGTCGGCTGGGTATCACTTTTAAATGGTGCTACATTTGTATTGCAATGCATAATGCACGTGATATGTGACACTTAAATAACATATAATTGATTGATAAAATACTACTTCTCACCTACAGGTGGCCCTACATCGTGAACCCCTCGGGAGTCCTCAGCACTTTTGTTAAGTACCGCAATATCAACGTTCTCAGAGTTATGGACCAGCATGAGATGGAAGCCGAGATGATCCGAAAAGGATTATTAGGGGCGCTTAGGTAATTATTGAAACAAGGATTATTAGGGGCGCTCAGGTAATTATTGAAACAAGGATTATTAGGGGCGCTCAGGTAATTATTGAAACAAGGATTATTAGGGGCGCTCAGGTAATGATTGAAACAAGGATTATTAGGGGCGCTCAGGTAATGATTGAAACAAGGATTATTAGGGGCGCTCAGGTAATTACTGAAACAAGGATTATTAGGGGCGCTCAGGTAATTATTGAAACAAGGATTATTAGGGGCGCTCAGGTAATGATTGAAACAAGGATTATTAGGGGCGCTCAGATAATAATTACTGAAACAAGGATTATTAGGGGCGCTCAGGTAATTATTGAAACAAGGATTATTAGGGGCGCTCAGGTAATTATTGAAACAAGGATTATTAGGGGCGCTCAGGTAATTATTGAAACAAGGATGTATTAGGCCATTCAAGTATTTATTGTAAGAGATAACAAATCATTCTTAAATTTTGTTTCGATAGAGAAAAGTTTCGATATATTTTTTTATATAACCTCGTTATCTCGAAGTCGGTGGGTCCACGAGAAAACTTAGTTATCAGAGTTATCCGAGTTACAGTTCGAATACCTAGTGTGGCTGGGACCGACGATTTTAACGGGGTCTTCGAGCTACACGACCTCGATATAACGAGGTTCAACCGTATACAAATGATGTAGCAAAAACATTTGCTTTTCAGCTGTCCAAAGGAACTCGTTTTTTCTCGATGAAATCAGGATCGCATTATGATGTTCTTCCATATTTTTGCAGATACGGCAAACCATTCCTCATTGACATGGAGGACAATGATCTATTCACTCCGATGACGGAGTTCCTCGACAGAGTAATACCCGGTCTCACTGAAATGCTGCTCAACAAGAAAATAATTGAGGAGGAAAAGTAAATATACTATTTATATTTCATAATCAAGAATAACCATTGATTGGGTGGTCGGTTAGCGCAGTTAAAAGTGAAAGATACAAGCTTGGTTGAGAAGGATGGGGTGTAGCAAAAACAGTGGCAAAAGACAGAGACAAATGGAAGGAATATATCGGGGCCTTGTTAGATTAACAACCGATGCTCTGCTTGTTCATAAAATATAATTATTTCTTCGGAACTCATCTTTCGTTTCCCTTAACAATATATGTTAAAATATTCCTCAGTGTCCCCTATTTTTCTGTTGATATTATCAAAGTGTAAATCCTTAAAATCATCTGAAAGTAATATTTTAAATATTGATTATTCCGTCCCATTTTCCCAGCTTTTAAAGTGTAATTTTCTCCACGTGTTCATTATGAAATATCCAGACGAGTTATTTTCCGCAAATAAACCTTTCTCTTTGAAATAAGACCTATGACCTATCGATAATAAGGCTAATTTATGATGCATTATTTATAATATCAATAAAGTTTTTGCTATAAAGAAAGTTAATAACACAAGTCTTCTTGAACCAGCTTCCTTGAGAGAAAACAGATACCGGGTCAATTTAAACTACTGACAATGTAATGTATAGCTTCTAGTTCAAAATGCAGAAATCCAATTAGTGCTTTAAATGGTGACCATATGGAAAATAATTTTATTGTTTCATTCTTTTCACAGTATTGATAAACTCATCCGGAAAAATGATGACGAAGATTACCAGAGGAGTATAACGTACCACACAGATCGATTTAGTTTCGCTGTTCTCACCAAGAAAATAGAGGTGTCCGATGACGTCAAATCGAAGATGTTTGTCGTCAGAGCAGATTGAGTGACGTCATAGGATTGACGTCAGCTAATTGTAGTCCTTCTTGTTATATTGATCTCTTCCTCATATAAGGATTGAAAGTCATTTTTTAAACTTTCATAGTGCTATGAAAGGTCAGCCGTTACATCCATATTCAGCATGAAGTCCTAGCGGGCTTCATTCAATATGGATGTAACGGCTGACCTTTCATAGCACTATGGAAGTTAAAAAATGACTTTCAATCCATATATTTACATTTTTATTATAGAACAATTGCTTAACTTTATTGATAAATATTTCCAATTAACAGTTTATTAGCTGCGTTTATTACCTCCTGCGTTTATTACCTCCGACATGGGCGGAACGGCCCAGCTTGAATAAAATTAGCGCCAGTGATAATAATTAGTCATTTGAGCGTTTGACGCAAGGGCATTCTCCATGGTATTCGAAGCGGCGCGACATGACTCTCGTTGAACAAGCTTGATCTATGACGTCATAATGAAAGCACGTGCTACGTATCGAGAACCATTGCTTTCATAGTTTTATCAAAAGCATTTTTGCTGGAAATGTTCATATAGTGGGTTGCAGCGCAAATGTAAATATATCAATATAACACGTGATATTTTTCACACTTATTGACTTGCTTAAATGGCGTCACGTGATTCCCGATAGCCGGACCAAAAAAACCCCACACCAATGGAGATCTTGGTGATTCTAAAAATAGAATCATGACGTAATGAAAAAATTGATTGGATATAGAATAAGCATACATTTGTCCATCAAACTGTTACATCTAGAAAGACATTGTGTATTGTTAAACGTATTTTGTTTAGTTTTACAATATGGACTTAGTCGAACATGTATGTAAATGTATATGTTGTATAATGTTAACCCATTCATTTTTCGACATACTGTATCTATTACTAAATTTAAAAGGTGCAGCATATGTGTGTGCTACGTCATCTTTGTCATACATTTAAGAAGCATTACTGTCTATCACCTAAAAACAAAAATATCATTTTATAATGAAACGTGTATAGTCTCTTGATTTTGGTGAATACGTGGTTTTACCGACTTAAGAAAATATAACATTGGACCTCGTCCTGGGTCGATAATTTTTCTTTGGTTAATGAAAACAGGTATCAACCTCATCAAAAGACTATACATTTGATATGCAATTGTAAAATGTCGTAGATAAAGGAGAAAGCGAGTTATAGTTTCTACCTCATACAGGGTTCAAGTCACAAGAATTATAATGATTGTATATTTTATTATCTGTTGAATAAAAGTTTTCAATTCATAAATGTATTGAGAATGAATTACCTACAATGGGTCATCTACTACCAATGACCAACCCGTGTGTGAGAATAGCATCAGTCACCGCCTATCACTAATAGGGCTCTCAAGATATCGATATGACAGCATGTGGTCTACAGACCGACCGAGACTAATAAAAACGTGCCAATGTCTGAAAGTCAATGGTTGGTGAACTTTAACCGCTTGGTGTATCAAGCTGAAATTTGGAATGTTTGTAGCTTCACCGTGGACAGAGGTATACACCGGACACGGAATGTTAATAAAGAGCAAAGTCTCTGTAAATAAGGGAATATGGGCCTTGAGTTAGACACAACAACGTACATTGTCTCAGTGAACTCAGTACACATCCAGTTTCATAAGCATTGCTTACCTATGGGCATAGATATGCTCCGGTTTGGTTTAGTTATTTTGTTTTACGTTTTATTAAATGCCAATGTTATTTAAGGACGTGCCATGTTTTAGAGGTGGAGGAAGGCCGGCCGGAGTTATCCGGCCTATGGTCAGTAACTTGCAACTGTCCCACGTGGGTTTTTAACTGCCAGTGGTGGAGGAATAGCGGTAGAATGTCGGGACACCTTAACCACGCGGCCCCTTTATGCTCCAGACAAGAATGGAGGGAAAGATAGACAAAAGTACAAACGGACAGACAAAGCAGAACCTACATATATAAGTTCCCAAAATATCTCCAGGGAGCATAAAAATCGATCATGTTTAGGATTCACTGCACAAGTGACGATCAGGGGAAGTAACTCGTCAATGGGATATTGAGCTTTAACTACGAACTAACACTATAAGACCGATCCCCCTGTAAAATATTTTGTTTACACACATGAACAGTTTATCTATCAATAACCAGGATCGTTGGCTATGTCGCAATTACTTAATCAAAGTTTAACACAGTAATGCTAGGTAAATACACACGTACCTGTCAGCGATGTGACGATGGCATTCCCTACTCTTTATCTCACCTAACCTCTTCGTGCCCATTGGCACATAAGGCCCTGGTGTATTCCTCCCATTTCTCTGTCTTTCGCCACTATTTTTGCTACATTGTAGACCCATCCCTCTCAACCAAGCTTTATCTTTCACTTTCCACTGTTCTCCTCCATGTGTGTTTGTCTTCCCGCACTTTTCCTTCAGACTGCAATGTTAGAGCTGTGGCCCAGATCCTGTTGTTCTCCATCCTCAAACTCTGCCTGATCTATGTCCACCTTCGCTTTGATATAACCGTATTCATTTCTGTTGTTCTTGTTCTTTCTTGTAGTTTTTTGTTGGCTATCTTTCTTTGCCGTCTTATTTTCATGGTCTTTCTGAGGCATGTAATTTGGAACGTGTCTAGTCTCTTCTTGTCCTTTTTGTGTATCTTCCATGTCTAAGCCGTATGTAAACACTGATATGACTAAGGTGTTGAATAGCCTTACTTTTGTCTTTACAGATCAGATCGATGAGTTCCCTATTTTCCAGAAATGTGCTCTTGCTTTAATAAGTCTACTCGCCTCATCACAACCTCCTTTCTTTGTCACTCTATCTCCTTAATATGTGAAAGAGTCAACATCTTCTAAGGATTCTTCATCCAACGTTAGAACTATGTTCTGTCGTTTTTGCGTTTAGTCTCGATCATTACTTTGGTCGTTTTGGCATTTATCTTTAGGCCTACCCTTTCTGCATTTATTTTTCAAACTATTGGTCTTGCTTTACAAGTCTCTATATCTAGACACTAAGAGGGCTAAATCATCTGCGAAATGTAAACCCTTAACGTGGATGTAAAATTCCACCTTATTCCTGTTAGAGTCCAACTTGTTGTGCTCTTCATTATACGATCGATTGCAATCAAGAATAAAAATCTAGACATTACACAGCCCTGTTTTAAACAAGTCCGCACTTCAAATCATTCCGATTCTTCACCATTCTTCATTACAGACCATTCAGTTTTCTCATACAAAAGTAGTTGGTCTGGTATCCTATATATTTTTTATAATTGCCCACATATTCTCTCTCTCTCTCTTTGTCTCTGTCTCTCTCTCTGTGTGTGTACAGAGTCGAACGCTTTTCTCTCAAATTGTAAAATTTATGTACAAGGGCGAGTTTCGTTCAGCACTTTGTTTGATAATGTTCCTGAGTGTGAATAGTTGTTCAGTTGTACTTCGCCCCTATGAAATCATGCTTATTCCTCTCAGTTATCCATCGACTCTGTCACGTATTCATTCAATCAGCACTTTTACTTGGTGTTGACAACAATGTTATTCCTCTGTAAATGTGATGTCGCAAACAGTTTATCTCCTTTTTTGATGAATTTTAACAATTACCAGCTGATACCTTCTCATGTTCCCAAACAGCCTTGAACATTCTTTATCAGTAATTATTTGTTGTTATTCTGTCTGCTTTTAGTAACTCTGCTGTTATTCAAGTTTTCCTTTCATGCTTTTTAGGGCTTCAATTATTTCTTCTCTTGTGATTGGTCAGACCTGTTTTGATGCTTTTCAATGTTTCTCAACTGGATTGGTTGGAACTGGTCGATTTGGGACTCATTCAAAATACTCTTTCCATCTCCTTTTACAATCCTCTACATCTACGGTTATCAATTTTCCTCCTTGTCCCTTTCCTTTCTTCAACCAGTTTCCGTGACTCTTTACTAATCCATGGCTTTGTCCTCTTTTCTTAAATCCCGTTTTCTCTTCCCACTGTTGAATGTTTCTTTTAGGTGTTTCCAAGTCATTTCAACTTCACTTTCACCTGATGTTTCATTGAGTTCTTATTTTGAGAACTTGATGTTTACTTGGATGTGACCGAGACTAACATAGCGGGTGTCGTCAATGAAACAGAAGACGCTTACACTTCCAGAACACATGGTCTTATTCTATTGTACGTTTACGGGGTCTCCATGTAAATTTTTCCTGTTGTATTGTTTACATTTTGCCTAGTTTAATCGATTTTGAGTTCGGATTATGGTTTTGTTGACGCTTTGGTATTCTCTGATTTTTTTCATCTTCAATATAGCCAAGGGTGTTTTAAACCTGTTCCAACTCAAACCTCTCTTCACTCCTATACAGTTTGGTGATGTCAAATTTTCTTCTCTTAACTTCCTTTGTCTGTTTGTTGCTTTTCAGTTTTATGCGTATTTTGCATGTTGCAAGTTCATGATATCAGTTCCTACACCAGATCTTCGCATTGCTCTGGTTTCGATCATTGTATCCGATAATGCTTTGGTTTTCACTTCTACCATATGGGGAAGTCCCAGTTAACTTGTGGTTGAACTAGAGTGGAAATATTGTGCCTATCACTATCAGTCCATTTACTTCACAAAAGTTCACAAGACGCTCTCTTCGTGATCATTCATCAGCAAAGTTCGTTCACGGCCCATTGCACTTCCATATCCTGTATTATCAGCTCCAACTTCTACGTCTACTTGTGCTGTCTTTCCTGCTGTGTACATGGTTCTGATGTTCCAACAACCAATGCAATACTCTCTCTGGGTGTGCATGTGGAAGTCGACTGATTGATTTCCCTTGTCTTTGATCCACCAGTGTCATTCTACCCATCACATTATGATTAGTCGGGTACGGGATTTCTCCTTCCGTCTTACTATTGAATACTGGGTTTAGGCAATCTTTGGCTTTTTCCATTGTTGGGCGATGAGCTCTACATAAGCCCTTACCTGGAGGACCAGAGTTTATTTCTGTCGGGGTGCCCTTCCCTTCGCCACATATTCCAGTTATTATTAGGCGCCGGGACTCACCTCTCGCCACTGCCACTCAGCTACCAAGGTATTGCATGCCAGGGTCACCAACGGGGACATGTGACTTTCCTGGCAAAACCTTTTTTGTGACGTTATAGGTATTTCCCGGCATTAAATGAACGTAGCCTAGTGATGTTAGACACTCTCACCGAGGCTATAACCAAAATTTGACAACTTCACACTTTGTACACAAATATAAACTTACACGAAGAGGCCGACTGTGATGTACTCGATTCGCGAGATTGAAAATTTGATTTCTTTTTTACAAATGACATGATGCCTATTACAGTCATCAAAAACAACAATACCATGCAAACATTATTTACGTTTTGTTAATTCATAAAATCAGCTCAGTCGATCATGACATGTATGGCAGCATTAATGTTTTTTCCGGGAGAAGACAAAATGACATGGGTTGAACTTTATAGATCACAAAAAACTGGCGGCAAAGACGCAATTCAGCACTAAAAATGTGTGGAAATATTAGAAACTACTTTTGGCTGTTCTTCTCCTTAGTTCTTCCAAATTACTGCCAAAAATACCACATATTTTGTTCAGTCGTAGCTAAATAAGAACTAGCCATGAGCACATGGAGGAGAATCATCTAAAACATTAGTAATTTGAACGTTTAAACACAGGGGCTTGTTATTCAAAGCAAATCGATAAGAATCTCATTGAACAAGCTTGGTCTATGACATCATAAATTAATCTTGTGTTAAGTCTCAATAACCTTTGCCTTCATACTAAAAATCTTTTCAGCTAGTAATGGTCATAAAGTGCAAATGTTAATATATACCACTGAACACTGTAAATTATTTCAAATCAAACTGTTACACTGGAATCGGTGTGTTATCTACATGTAAGTGAAATCAGCCTTTTGATAAAGCAATGTAATTTAAACAATTTGTATCAAAACTTCGGACTACAAGTACACAAACTAAAAGACTTGTGTGCCGATGAAAAGCACATATTAGCATAAAAGATAAAATGACAAATCGGTTTTAATAAAATATTTTATTTGATAACTCCATCATTCTAGAATAAAATGCCTTTAAATAATGACAGAAAACACAGAGGTGAGCATGTCCAAAATATTGTACAGTTGCTGATATTCACGAGCGTTTCAAGTTCGTAATGTACCCGAAACAATGTAAAACATATGTATAGGCCATATAATGTAGGATTTACAAGTCATCCTGCCATGTAAACTGACAGCAAATCAGGAACAAAATACAATGAAATATTTAAACACAGCTCATTTAACTTGCACATATACAATGTAGGTAGTCTAAAGCATATCTATCCTTGATATTCAGGGATTCCGCTCACCCACGCTCTCTACACCCCTGGAATAAGTCATGGCAAAACTGAAGACACGCTCAGGTGAAAAAAACTGACCAACCTCTAAGCTGGTGCCTGTCTTTTGAAGATTACAAAGGAGCTGCAACCTGGTTCAAAGCCTGTCCATTGTTACCGTTATATGACCATGAGGTTAATTTGATGTACATCAAAGAGTCGAACCAGTCTTCTTGCCTCATCAACAAGGCGCACACGGAGCCTTCAGTTTTGCCATAACATATCTCAATGGCGTAGAAAGCATAGTTGATTGTAACCCCTGCAGATCGAGGATGAGGCAAATTGAGAGTTGGCGTTGCTCAAAGATAAAAGTAAGTGACACTCATAACTTTACGTAAAGTGTTCCAAAATACGAGCAATTGCTCACAATTATTTTGAGATCCAATAAATTAAAGCTCGTGATAAGTTCCATGCAAAAAATCACTAAATTTGACACCCATAAAACTGACAACTATACAGTAGTGAGGACTAGGAGAGCTTTCTGACTAGAGGCTACAGTCCAAGCCACAAAGAGGGTTCAAAGGCAAGACTGGTGGTCTGATCACGTGTCGTATCTATTAATAGGCATGACTAGACGCTAAAGTCCCAGCCACAAAGAGGGTTCAAAGGCAAGACTGGTAGTCTGATCACGTGTCGTATCTATTAATAGGCATGACTAGACGCTAAAGTCCCAGCCACAAAGAGGGTTCAAAGGCAAGACTGGTAGTCTGATCACGTGTCGTATCTATTAATAGGCATGACTAGAGGCTAAAGTCCCAGCCACAAAGAGTGTTCAATGTCAAGACTGGTAGTCCGATCACGTGTCAAATCTATTAATAGGGCAACAAGGAAATTGACTATCAAAAAATGGGAACACTTTCATGTCAAACATGCACAAAAGGAGTGTGTAATATGTTGATTTAAATATTGAAAAAAAAACAAGAGCACCGCAAGCTGAGGCATGATACGCCTGTCGTACCCTATCGGAAGTATAATGGTATGGAAACACAAAGAAAGAATTAAACTGTCATTCAGGAAAACACAACTTCATGTCATAATGATTCAAATTAGCAAGTTTGAAAGATATCGGTTGAAAACTGTAGGAGAAAATCTCCAGACAAACAACAATTTACAACAGAAATGCATTTTCTACATATAAATGTCTATATTTTGCAATTGAAAATATGCAATGCTGTTATAATGCGAAAAGTTGAAATAACTCAACAAAACCCGTAATATACGTTAAATATTATAGCTTTTCAAAGTACCATACACAATTTTAGAGGAATTGAAGAAAAAGCAAAAAAGTTCTGACATTTTTTACATAAGGTCTGAAATTGCATCAGATACAAGGTTCCAAAGGGCCATAACTCTAGTAAATATAGTAAATAAACTGTCTTTCGGGAAAACACAACTTCATGTTATGGTGGTTAAGCCTAGCAAGTTTGAAAGAAATCGGTTGAAAACTGTAGGAGGAGATCTCCGGACAAACAAAAGTTTACGACGGACGGACGGACGGACAACGCCATACCATAATACGTCCCGTCATTTTTGACGGGCGTATAAAAATGGAAAATTAAAATATATTTTAACATACGATCTTTACTTAAGAATGTAACCATTTTTATATAAAATTCAAGAATGTGACAATAATTAGTAAGCTTGGATTAAAGGTAAAATTGAATTTAAATACTTTTTCAAGCTATTGCGCCAGTGAAGTACAATTTGGAATTTATTGATCCACAGATAACATTTTTGTAGGTTATAAAAGGCTATTCCAGTAAAGCATTTACCTCACTGCAGAACTCCCCAATAAATTGCTTCCATCCATGGCAAGGTTTCTTTAATGTTCGTGCCAAATGTTTCTATGCAAATTAGAAAAATAATATGTGTGGTACCCACTAACAAAAAATATCTTAAGACATAGACTTTTTTTCAAAAGTCACGTTGAAAAAAACATTATTGCCCATCCCTAATGTTACTTAAATTGTATTTCTGTTGAGTTACTACAAACTAGAGCTCAGTATACCAAGTCTATCAGACAAAACTAAAGTTAAATATATATGCTTCAGATACCCCTACTGACTCCAGTTTTTACTTCCAACTCTTTAACAATTCTTAAATTCAAAAGTTAATTCCAACCTTTCAAATCTTGTCAGTCCTGTTTCCCAAAACATATATATTATACCTATTTGCCTTTAGCACTTCTCCTTTGTAGCCTAATAAAAAGGTTTAAACAAGACATCCTTATCTCCCCTTAGTGAGAACTCCTGTCCATTAACACAAATCCCATTTGTTTGTAATTTACAATTTTATTCAACAACATAACCTAAAGACAATTATTTTCTAAATCGTGAATAATATGAACAATATCCTTATAAACACTTGTAGTACCTGATCTATATACCTGACATATACAAACTGTAAAATTGGCCAATTTAATGGTGATTTTATTTTCAAGATTCTGTACATATACTTCACAAACATGATCTGTCTTCTGATATGTAGGATAACATTATCTTTCTAACAATGTACCACTAACATTATGATTCCTGTTCTGGTCTGTATTAACATCATACTGTCCATTCCACAATTTGTAGATAACACTTTTCTGCTCTCTTGAAAATAACAAACTCACTAAATCAACTCTGTATACAGTCATGTAAAAGTAACAATACAATTTCAAATAAATATAATGCCTTCCAAAGCACTAAATATGATATAACATAATGGGGTCTGCCATCTTGTCATTCACAAACATATATTTCAATTTTAAATTTATTCATTAAGAAGAAATAAGCACTCTGTGCATAAATAGACAATTCATTCAAATATATGTATTTTTTATATAAAAACAAATATTGCTTTTTCGTTGCAGGAAGAACAAGAGATCAGATAAAACATACTGGTCGTCCGTAACATATGTCAGTTTTTGGCTTCTGTTTTTAAATATTATTACACCAGTTATAATAACCACATCAAATAAGTTTTATAAAATCTCTCCAAAAAGAAAACCATGCAAATATATACTTTAAATTTTAAACAAAGACATATTTCATGACTTCATATTTACACATTTTAACAATCTGAAACAGTAAGACAGAATTCTGAATTAAGTTTAAGTTGGATTTATCTAGGAACATTGTTCTACCATAATGTGGCTGTAATTTTGTTCAAAAATGATTTTTTTCTTCTTTTTTATAACAAATGGATACTACTTGGTACAATTTTTATTCTACAACTCGATGTTGACTTCTAATTAACAGAACTGTTACAAAATACTTAAACTATCTGTATATTTGTACAAATGAAGCTGAAAATGAAAAAAAATAAGTTCAAATAGAAATGACATAAAGTCCAGTTTTTAGCAACATATAAAGTTGAATTTGAACAGTTATCTGGATTATAAAAGATTGAACAGGTGAATCAGCATACTTAATAAAATACACATGTTTGTAGTAAAAGACATAACAGAAATATGAAAATGACAAATCAAGCCTAAATATACTTAATCTTTTGAACTATAATAATACAATAAAAAGTACTGGGAATCCACTTTTGGTGAGAATAACAAAACTCGACAGATGTAAAAACAGATGAGACGTAACATATAAAAAGAGCGACGGTGTAGGAACTTGAGCAAGTCTGGCCGTCAGCCTTTGAAGTTGTCCTTGGTTGTTCTCAGGAAGCCCATAGTTTTCACTGGATCTGATGTTCCAGTAAAATTCAGCACCCCCGCTTCTCTGTACAACAGAAAAAGACAAATGACTTTAAGAATGTCGTTGTAATGAATTTGACAGTAATACTGGTCCCACACTTCCTATAGAGATTGGACATTGTATCCAGTCCCTTGTCATGTTTACGATAACACTCTCTAAATCATGGGATGAAAAAAAGAACATCTCCCAGCAGATAAAAAGGTGATACAACTGTCCAAGGTAAGAGAAACATATTGGACGTCAACAATACAATGACATTATACGTCAAGGATACAATATCAACAGTCCGTCAACGTCATATTAACCTGCAACACTATAACATTACATTCAACATAAGGTAAACATTTGATGAGGGTAAGAAACAGAATCAATGTCTTGAGGGTAAAATAACGGGGTTGGGGGGATTCTCAACCTCCGCGAAAAGATCCTTATATTGTCAAATATTTACAGTCGACACTGACATTCACTCGTTAACCTGGTTATCCTTCTAACAAGAGAGATTTTCCAATAACTATATACTTGAGAATGTGCCAAGTTTCTATGACATCAACAACAATACATGTGGATATGAGCTATGCAAATTATCCTGTTCGATTCACAATTGTATGACATCATCAACAATGGACAAGGGCGGAGTTAACCATGGCATATGCAAACTTTATACTGTTACATATATTGAACCATTTTCATGTTTGTAAGTTTTAAAACAAAATATATGTCTGCAGATAGGGCTAAAATGAATCGAAAAGTTATGAAAATTTACAAAAAAATACTGTAAAAATAAGAATTCAAAACTGACAATGAAACTTGAAATGTTTTCAATTGAATTTTTTTTTAAAAAAGTTGGGCTTTTTTTTCTGGTTTTGAGATCTTACATAACTGTTCTGACCATCGTTTCTAAGGAAGTGCAGACATTTTAGTTTTGCCATTGCTTGGTAACGATTATGGGTCCTGATGGGTATATAAAGGTCTTAACCGGTTTTCAAAGTACTCCTGACCGTCACAACATTCAGTGCTCCATGCACTCGGCAACCGCTGTCAAAAATCAAACGCACTCACCTGTAGACTTTGAACCACAATACTGCCATGATGGTTGTTACTGATAACACATTCTTGCAATTGTGGATCCAAAGTAAAAGGTATATCACTGAAAATCCTTCCGGTCTTTCATGTGCATTATAATTGCACCCCCAAACAAAGTCTTAGTCTTGGTCAGGTAAACGCTTCACAAGCAATTAACATGTGTAAACACGACACACCTAGGTGTGTAGTCAACAATGTAAAATTATATATTTCAGCCATTTTCATGGAACTATTTGGAATTATTAAGCTGAATTATTATTAACATGTGCAGACTTTCTGTCCCTGTGAAAGACATGCTACAGCGAGAGGGCAGTGTCGGAATGAAATCAGTTTTTGCAACTATTGTATCCAAGGGTGTCCATACACATTTCCAAGTAAGGGTAAATAAAAAATGTCTGCCACTTCCTTGGTGACGAGAACCAGAAGACACATGGTCTATGAAGGGAACATCTCAAAAGTATTCTGAATAATCACAATCTGAATATTTTTATTTTTCAAATCTAATTGAAAGCTTTTAACTTTCACTGTCAGCTTCAACCTTTGATTTTGTTTAGTTTATGAGATCAAAAATATTTCTATATACCCCTCTTACCTACCTCGGGAGTGGGGTGGGGGATGTTATTACCTAAGTGGGCAGACGGGTGGGGGATGTTCTTACCTAAGTGGGGTGGGGATGTTTTTACCTAAGTGGGGAGTGGGGTGGGGAAGTTCTTATCTAAGTGGGGAGTGGGGTGGGGATGTTCTTACATAAGTGGGGAGTGGGGTGGGGGATGTTTTTACCTAAGTGGGGAGAGGGATGGGGGATATTTTTACCTAAGTCGGGAGAGGGATGGGGGATGTTCTTACCTAAGTGGGGAGTGGGGTGGGGGATGTTTTTACCTAAGTGGGGAGTGGGGTGGGGGATGTTTTTACCTAAGTGGGGAGAGGGATGGGGGATGTTTTTACCTAAGTCGGGAGTGGGGTGGGGGATGTTCTTACCTAAGTGGGGAGTGGGGTGGGGGATGTTCTTACCTAAGTCGGGAGTGGGGTGGGGGATGTTCTTACCTAAGTAGGGAGTGGGGTGGGGATGTTCTTACCTAAGTGGGGATTGGGGTGGGGGATGTTATTACCTAAGTTGGGAGTGGGGTGGGGGATGTTCTTACCTAAGTGGGGAGTGGGGTTGGGGATGTTCTTACCTAAGTGGGGAGTGGGGTGGGGGATGTTCTTACCTAAGTGGGGAGTGGGGTGGGGATGTTCTTACCTAAGTGGGGAGTGGGGTGGGGATGTTCTTACCTAAGTGGGGAGTGGGGTGGGGATGTTCTTACCTAAGTGGGGAGTGAGGTGGGGATGTTCTTACCTAAGTGGGGAGTGGGGTGGGGGATGTTCTTACCTAAGTAGGGAGTGGGGTGGGGATGTTCTTACCTAAGTGGGGAGTGGGGTGGGGGATGTTTTTACCTAAGTCGGGAGTGGGGTGGGGGATGTTCTTACCTAAGTGGGGAGTGGGGTGGGGGATGTTCTTACCTAAGTCGGGAGTGGGGTGGGGGATGTTCTTACCTAAGTAGGGAGTGGGGTGGGGATGTTCTTACCTAAGTGGGGATTGGGGTGGGGGATGTTATTACCTAAGTTGGGAGTGGGGTGGGGGATGTTCTTACCTAAGTGGGGAGTGGGGTTGGGGATGTTCTTACCTAAGTGGGGAGTGGGGTGGGGGATGTTCTTACCTAAGTGGGGAGTGGGGTGGGGATGTTCTTACCTAAGTGGGGAGTGGGGTGGGGATGTTCTTACCTAAGTGGGGAGTGGGGTGGGGATGTTCTTACCTAAGTGGGGAGTGAGGTGGGGATGTTCTTACCTACGTGGGGAGTGGGGTGGGGGATGTTCTTACCTAAGTAGGGAGTGGGGTGGGGATGTTCTTACCTAAGTGGGGAGTGGGGTGGGGGATGTTCTTACCTAAGTGGGGAGTGGGGTGGGGGATGTTCTTACCTAAGTAGGGAGTGGAGTGGGGATGTTCTTACCTAAGTGGGGAGTGAGGTGGGGGATGTTCTTACCTAAGTAGGGAGTGGGGTGGGGATGTTCTTACCTAAGTGGGGAGTGGGGTGGGGGATGTTCTTATCTAAGTGGGGAGTGGGGTGGGGGATGTTCTTACCTAAGTGGGGAGTGGGGTGGGGGATGTTCTTACCTAAGTGGGGAGTGGGGTGGGGGATGTTATTACCTAAGTGGGGAGTGGGGTGGGGATGTTCTTACCTAAGTAGGGAGTGGGGTGGGGATGTTCTTACCTAAGTGGGGAGTGGGGTGGGGATGTTCTTACCTAAGTGGGGAGTGAGGTGGGGATGTTCTTACCTAAGTGGGGAGTGGGGTGGGGGATGTTCTTACCTAAGTAGGGAGTGGGGTGGGGATGTTCTTACCTAAGTGGGGAGTGGGGTGGGGGATGTTCTTACCTAAGTGGGGAGTGGGGTGGGGGATGTTCTTACCTAAGTAGGGAGTGGAGTGGGGATGTTCTTACCTAAGTGGGGAGTGAGGTGGGGGATGTTCTTACCTAAGTAGGGAGTGGGGTGGGGATGTTCTTACCTAAGTGGGGAGTGGGGTGGGGGATGTTCTTATCTAAGTGGGGAGTGGGGTGGGGGATGTTCTTACCTAAGTGGGGAGTGGGGTGGGGGATGTTCTTACCTAAGTGGGGAGTGGGGTGGGGGATGTTATTACCTAAGTGGGGAGTGGGGTGGGGATGTTCTTACCTAAGTAGGGAGTGGGGTGGGGATGTTCTTACCTAAGTGGGGAGTGGGGTGGGGGATGTTATTACCTAAGTGGGGAGTGGGGTGGGGGATGTTCTTACCTAAGTGGGGAGTGGGGTGGGGGATGTTCTTACCTAAGTGGGGAGCGGGGTAGGGGATGTTCTTACCTAAGTGGGGAGTGGGGTAGGGGATGTTCTTACCTAAGTGGGGAGTGGGGTGAGGGATGTTCTTACCTAAGTGGGGAGTGGGGTAGGGGATGTTCTTACCTAAGTGGGGAGTGGGGTGGGGATGTTCTTACCTAAGTGGGGAGTGGGGTAGGGGATGTTCTTACCTAAGTGGGGAGTGGGGTGGGGATGTTCTTACCTAAGTGGGGAGTGGGGTAGGGGATGTTCTTACCTAAGTGGGGAGTGGGGTGGGGATGTTCTTACCTAAGTGGAGAGTAGGGTGGGGGATGTTCTTACCTAAGTGGGGAGTGGGGTAGGGGATGTTCTTACCTAAGTGGGGAGTGGGGTGGGGGATGTTCTTACCTAAGTGGGGAGTGGGGTAGGGGATGTTCTTATCTAAGTGGGGAGTGGGGTGGGGATGTTCTTACCTAAGTGGGGAGTGGGGTGGGGGATGTTCTTACCTAAGTGGGGAGTGGGGTAGGGGATGTTCTTACCTAAGTGGGGAGTGGGGTGGGGATGTTCTTACCTAAGTGGGGAGAGGGGTGGGGGATGTTCTTACCTAAGTGGGGAGTGGGGTAGGGGATGTTCTTACCTAAGTGGGGAGTGGGGTGGGGGATGTTCTTACCTAAGTAGGGAGTGGGGTGGGGGATGTTCTTACCTAAGTAGGGAGTGGGGTGGGGATGTTCTTACCTAAGTGGGGAGTGGGGTGGGGGATGTTCTTACCTAAGTGGGGAGTGAGGTGGGGGAGGTTCTGCAGAAAACAAAACAGCTAGCTTATTTCTTTCCTGGGGAAAAAATGGCTTTTTGATCATTTCAAAACTTTCAGAGCTTGAATAAATGCCTCTACATCAGGTCAACTCTATATCACACAAAGCTTTAAAAATTCCCAAAACACAGATGTGAGAGTTCCATTACGTACTTGACTCTCATGAAAGGGTTGTACTTCTTTTCTTCTTCAATGGTGGAGGGAATGGTTGGCTTGTTTTTATTCCTCTGCGACTAAAATGAACATATTTTGTTTTTACAATGATTGAATAACTGAAAAAAACACTGACATGACTAAATGTAAATTCGACAACAAGTGACCCCAATAATTACCATATGTTCTTCACATTATCACATACTACTTAACATTTCAAACATTTCCTTCCCTATGGTAAGGCCACTGTGTTACTAAATTTGATGTATTAAAGATGATACTTTCCATGTTGTTGGTCTGATTTAGGAAAGATTTGCTAACTGTGGAGTCCCAACTTGACAATTTGACCCTCTGACCATTGTTTGTCTATATCTTTGTTTACTAATCAACAACTTCAATGTAAACAATTTTGAATGAAGCTGATGGCATTCTTGTATTTTACCTTGAACTTTGACCTAATCATGATAACACAAGGATGACCTCTACATATATCCCTATATACATATATCAACTTTGACCTACCTGTGCCCAGTCAATCTTGTCTAGTATGTCCTGGTTCTTCGGCTCCACATGGAGAGCAAACTTGAGGTTTTGTACAGTGTATTCATGGCCACAGTAAACTTTCTGTGAGGAGAAATACAATATATTACATCGTAACAGGTAGTGTATTCATGGCCACAGTAAACTTTTTGTGAAGAGAAATACAATATATTACATTGTTAATGGTGTTGTACAGTGTATTCATAGCCTAAGTACACTTTCTGTGAGGACAAATATGATATATTAAATCATTAATGGTGGTGTATAGTATATTCATGGCCACAGTAAACTTTCTGTGAGGAGAAATACCATATATTACATCATTACTGGCAGTGTGCAGTGTATTCATGGCCACAATAAACTTTCTGTGAGGACAAATACAATATATTACATCATTACAGGTGGTGTACAGTGTATTCATGGCCACAGTACAGTTTCTGTGAGGACAAATATAACTTAATTCCAGGGGTGTAGCGACTCAGTGTAGGTGAGCATAATTATAAAAAACTCTGGATATCATGATGGTGCACATAACTGACTTTAAACTTGTATTAACAGGATTTCTAATTCAATCGGGAAAATAGAATAATCTCAAAGAAGGAAAATGCTGTGTATAGTTTTTCAGCTGGGAATGGGTGCAGGTAAAGAACCTGTAAAACCCTTACAAACAGATCAGTCTTTACCTTTATTCATGGGAGAGTACGTTGTTTTGAGTGGCTAAACTGGCGATTAGAACATGAAATTTGGTTTGAACTCGAGACCGATAGGTCGAAAGATTAATCCGAATTTCGTGTTCTAATCGCAAGTATAAACACAAACAACAACATACTTTCCCCATTCTAACACTCATTGACATTTTTACTACGCTGATATGTTTAGACACATTGTATTTCCTCGCTACAAGTATGTAGTTAAGTACTCTGTGATCTAGCTAGTGACTTTTGTTCTATAGCCAACTGACCAATCAGAAAGAAGCTTTCAAAAGTCGGTCATTTAGCCACGCCCATACATGTACTGGCGAGCGCTTGGTCTGGATGTTGAAGAGGCGGAATATTTGGATTTAGATTCTTTGTGAATGTATATAAACGACATACTAGGATAAACATTGACAAAATGTCTACAACTCCACGTCAGTATGAATGCCAATATGTTTGTATCAACAAAATCATGTGTTTAGATCTGTGAAAAGATTTGTGAAAATTCACACGACACAGTCAATGAGATGTTTGTTTCGATTCCAGAGCCCGTATTCATGAAACTGTTCTCATGCTCAAGCATGGATTCTGTACTCAAGCCAGCTTTCTTGAAAATCGATCAAAAAGTCAATTGTAAATATTGAAAACAGTATCAAGCTTCATGGATATTCACAGTTTTCCCAAACTGTGACAAAATGATAAATTTTAAGTAAGTTTTTGCCGAAGTAAGAAATCAGGTTTGAGCATAAAATCCGTGCTTGAGCATGAGAACGGTTTCATGAATACAAGCCCAGATCAAGATGCCTATACACATGGATGGAATTAACGTTTCATGAATAAATTGAGGTAAAAACAATAAATGCTCTATTTCTTGCATGACGTTTGCTTATCATGCAGTGGAATGTTCATTGATAGACAAACTTGATGCCATTTTGTTTTGGGTAGAAAAGGGGCGTGGCTAAAACTTGATGGGCGGAGCTTGATACGATTGATCATGATTCTATCACACATTAAAACATAGTTCATATCCAATCAAAGCACGCATTACAAATGTATCATGTTAGAATAGACCACGAAACACATTATACTAACAGTTTTGGGAGGTAGACCTGACAAGGTATCAATGAGCGCTTTCTTCATCTGCTCTGGTGTGCCCTCAAAGAACCGGCCACAGCCCGCAACAAAAAGGGTGTCGCCTGACAACAAGATATAAACTAATGACAGATTTGTAAAAAATATACACTGATAAGGTTGTCTTACAAGCATGAAGGAAATTTCTCTTAAGCTCAGTGGTAGAGCATCAGGCTGGAGCATCAATGGTCGCAGGATAGAGTCCAAGCAACAACACCTGTATCATTGTCACTAGTCTTTTCCTCATCCTATTACAGATTATTTCACAACATGCCTTTCATTCAATTTATATATTATTTAGATTTATTCTTTTGCTTTAGAATCCACTAGCTGTCTCTTTGTTGTTTAATTGTTCAGAAAATGCATTTATTTTGGATTACAACTACTACTAAAAGGTTTGACCTATCATTTTGATCTATTTTATAACATAAAATCTAAAGAAACTCTGTCATTATAAAAAGACTATAGAAAGACTTATACATCCAGAGGAAAAAAATGTAAAGAAACTCTGTCATTATACAGAGATTATAGAAAGACCTATACACCAAGAGGAAAAAGATGTAAAGAAACTCTTTTAATATACAGAGATTATAGAAAGAATTATACATCCAGAGGAAAAAGATCTAAAGAAACTCTGTCATTATACAGAGACTATAGAAATACTTATACATCCAGAGGAAAAAGATGTAAAGAAACTCTTTTAATATACAGAGATTATAGAAAGAATTATACATCCAGAGGAAAAAAATGTAAAGAAACTGTGTCATTATACAGAGACTATAGAAATACTTATACATCCAGAGGAAAAAGATCAAAAGAAACTCTGTCATTATACAGAGATTATAGAAAGAATTATACATCCAGAGGAAAAAAATGTAAAGAAACTATGTCATTATACTGAGACTATAGAAAGACTTATACATCCAGAGGAAAAAGATCTAAAGAAACTCTGTCATTATACAGAGACTAAAGAAAGACTTATTGATCCAGAGGAAAAAAATGTAAAGAAACTCTGTCATTATACAGAGACTATAGAAAGAATTATACATCAAGAGGAAAAAGATCTAAAGAAACTCTGTCATTATACAGAGACTAAAGAAAGACTTATTGATCCAGAGGAAAAAAATGTAAAGAAACTCTGTCATTATACAGAGACTATAGAAAGAATTATACATCCAGAGGAAAAAGATCTAAAGAAACTCTGTCATTATACAGAGACTATAGAAATACTTATACATCCAGAGGAAAAAGATGTAAAGAAACTCTTTTAATATACAGAGATTATAGAAAGAATTATACATCCAGAGGAAAAAAATGTAAAGAAACTGTGTCATTATACAGAGACTATAGAAATACTTATACATCCAGAGGAAAAAGATCAAAAGAAACTCTGTCATTATACAGAGATTATAGAAAGAATTATACATCCAGAGGAAAAAAATGTAAAGAAACTATGTCATTATACTGAGACTATAGAAAGACTTATACATCCAGAGGAAAAAGATCTAAAGAAACTCTGTCATTATACAGAGACTAAAGAAAGACTTATTGATCCAGAGGAAAAAAATGTAAAGAAACTCTGTCATTATACAGAGACTATAGAAAGAATTATACATCAAGAGGAAAAAGATCTAAAGAAACTCTGTCATTATACAGAGACTAAAGAAAGACTTATTGATCCAGAGGAAAAAAATGTAAAGAAACTCTGTCATTATACAGAGACTATAGAAAGAATTATACATCAAGAGGAAAAAGATCTAAAGAAACGGTCATTATACAGAGACTATAGAAAGACCTATACACCAAGAGGAAAAAGATGTAAAGAAACTCTTTTAATATACAGAGATTATAGAAAGAATTATACATCCAGAGGAAAAAGATCTAAAGAAACTCTGTCATTATACAGAGACTATAGAAATACTTATACATCCAGAGGAAAAAGATGTAAAGAAACTCTTTTAATATACAGAGATTATAGAAAGAATTATACATCCAGAGGAAAAAAATGTAAAGAAACTGTGTCATTATACAGAGACTATAGAAATACTTATACATCCAGAGGAAAAAGATCAAAAGAAACTCTGTCATTATACAGAGATTATAGAAAGAATTATACATCCAGAGGAAAAAAATGTAAAGAAACTATGTCATTATACTGAGACTATAGAAAGACTTATACATCCAGAGGAAAAAGATCTAAAGAAACTCTGTCATTATACAGAGACTAAAGAAAGACTTATTGATCCAGAGGAAAAAAATGTAAAGAACCTATGTCATTATACAGAGACTATAGAAAGACTTATACATCCAGAGGAAAAAGATCTAAAGAAACTCTGTCATTATACAGAGACTAAAGAAAGACTTATTGATCCAGAGGAAAAAAATGTAAAGAAACTCTGTCATTATACAGAGACTATAGAAAGAATTATACATCAAGAGGAAAAAGATCTAAAGAAACGGTCATTATACAGAGACTATAGAAAGAATTATACATCCAGAGGAAAAAATGTAAAGAAACTCTGTCATTATACAGAGACTATAGAAATACTTATACATCCAGAGGAAAAAGATCAAAAGAAACTCTGTCATTATACAGAGACTATAGAAAGAATTATACATCCAGAGGAAAAAGATGTAAAGAAACTCTGTCATTATACAGAGACTATAGAAATACTTATACATCCAGAGGAAAAAGATCTAAAGAAACTATGTCATTATACAGAGATTATAGAAAGAATTATACATCAAGAGGAAAAAGATCTAAAGAAACTCTGTCATTATACAGAGACTATAGAAAGAATTATACATCAAGAGGAAAAAAATGTAAAGACACTCTGTCATTATACAGAGGTTATAGAAAGAATTATACATCAAGAGGAAAAAATGTAAAGAAACTCTGTCATTATACAGAGACTATAGAAAGAATTATACATCAAGAGGAAAAAGATCTAAAGAAACGGTCATTATACAGACTATAGAAAGAATTATACATCCAGAGGAAAAAATGTAAAGACACTCTGTCATTATACAGAGGTTATAGAAAGAATTATACATCAAGAGGAAAAAATGTAAAGAAACTCTGTCATTATACAGAGGTTATAGAAAGAATTATACATCCAGAGGAAAGATCTAAAGAAACTCTGTCATTATACAGAGACTATAGAAAGACTTATATAATTATACATCAAGAGGAAAAAGATCAAAAGAAAATCTGTCATTATACAGAGATTATTGAAAGACTTATATATCCAGGAAAAAAATGTAAAGAACCTATGTCATTATACAGAGACTATAGAAAGACTTATACATCCAGAGGAAAAAGATCTAAAGAAACTCTGTCATTATACAGAGACTATAGAAAGACTTATACATCCAGAGGAAAAAGATCTAAAGAAACTCTGTCATTATACAGAGATTAAAGAAAGACTTATACACCCAGAGGAAAAAGATCTAAAGAAACTGTCATTATACAGACTATAGAAAGAATTATACATCCAGAGGAAAAAGATCTAAAGAAACTATGTCATTATACAGAGATTATAGAAAGAATTATACATCCAGAGGAAAAAGATCTAAAGAAACTCTGTCATTATACAGAGACTATAGAAAGACAATTGTATCAGTAGATCAAGGGCATCTGTGCTTCATAGATCATATAGACCTGTACAAAACCTTTTTGTCCCAAAGAATCTTAAAGTTATACTTTTTTGTTCTGATGGATTTACCTGTGAATCTGAGTGTTGTTACCTGTGAATCTGATTGTTTTTTACCTGTAAACACAGCTGGGTCCTCGCCATCGGCCCCGGTGACATAATAACAGATGTGACCAGTCGTGTGACATGGGGTATACAAACATCTAATGTTTAATTTACCGACCTGAAACACATATACAATCCTATTTACAACACCGTGCTAAAGTCATAAAGTAATTAATGTGACATATCTACATTTTGTTTATTTCAAAAACAATTACCCACTGACTATATCGTTATGAGTATGTGACAACATTTACATAGTCAACGTTACCATCTTGTCAAAAAGAAAGGTCTTCCCAAGGAACTGATCAAAACAACATTAAAAACCTTGATCTTCAACCTCTTATGACGACATAAACTTTAACACACCAGATACCTGGGCCCATACTTATAAAACCCAGAGTGCGAAAATCATTCACCAAGTTCCATAGACAATAGGTCTATGGACATTTCAAAGAATTTGCATAGACCCAACAAAATTTCTGTAGATTGAATTTTTTCATCAGTGTCAAAGAACCACTTAAAACAGAGTTATCTCCCTTCCTTCAACCGACTTTTGAAAAAAATGATTTCCAATGACAAACTCAGCCAAACAAATCAGGAAATGAACAACACGCAAGAAAAATGCAATTGATATGAATTATTCAAATAGTTTTGATACTTTTTCAACATTGATGTTTACATATCTAAAGTTACTCCCTTACCTTGAACTCGTCGTCATGTTTACATATCTAAAGTTACTCCCTTACCTTGAACTCGTCGTCATGTTTACATATCTAAAGTTACTCCTGTACCTTTAACTCGTCGTCATGTTTACATAATTATCTAAAGTTACTCCTGTACCTTGAACTCGTTGTCATGTTTACATATCTACAGTTACTCCCTTACCTTAAACTCGTCGTCTTGTTTACATATCTAAAGTTACTCTTTTACCTTGAACTCGTCGTCATGTTTACATATCTAAAGTTACTCATTTACCTTGAACTCGTCGTCATGTTTACATATCTAAAGTTACTCAGACCCTTACCTTGAACTCATCGTTATGTTTTACTTTCCTGGTCAGGGCGTCTATTCGGTCATCTCCACCGAGAACGGTCAGTTTTAGGTCTCCGAACTTTTCCACAAGTTCTTTGTTACCTCCCGCATGATCACTGCAAAGTAAACAATAGTCCTCCAGGAATAGCTTCATTACAACTAGGTATGTCTCCATTATATATAGGATCTTGCAGTTAAGTCTAAGAATTATTGTAGGAAAAAAAAACTTTTGTAATTTTCATGCTGTTGACACAAGATGTATTGCTTGCAAATTGAACAAAAACTCAAGCCTTGTTCACAGATACTGCATAATGTTTGTTGCAGTGATTGCTGAGAACAGCAAAAATTACATTTTTTTGTCAATGAAGGGGCTATAACTCCGCCTAATAACGTCCACCTAAAGTGGCAATCAAACCTGGCTGAGCCCTTCTAGCATCTTACCTAGTAACCAAGTTTCAAGAAAATCTTATTATACTTGTTACCATTATTGCACTGAAACGAAGTGTGACAGATGGACGGACAGATGGACAAACCATAATTAATATTCCCCGCTTCGGTGTTAGCAGGGGGTAAAACAATGTGACGAGTTTCATAAAATCTCATAATATCAGTATCATTATCACATGATAAGAATTTGTGGCATTTGTGTAAAATATCAATTTTCACACCCCATTGATATGTAAAATGCTGCCATTTTGACACCAGTGCAGAAGTCAATGACGTCATGTAGTTGTCCTTGGCGTGCATGACAACACAATACAGGGCTAGACAGTAAATTTTTAAGGAAACTGTCCTGTCCTTTAAAGGCCCAATATATGCATCTTAAGGGAATTTTTTGAGATTACGAAAAACTCTCAGTTGATAACCATGCAAAAATAAGGCAAAAACAAAGTAAACATGAGTGGTAAATCCCAAGAAACTCTTGACAGAATTTCCCAAAGACTTAAAAAAAAAAACCGTTTATGTAAGAACCACTAGCTGAAACAACCAACCGAAGTTAGACGACTGTTCAAAATGGATGCATGTTTACAAAAACCGAGTTTCAACCGATACCCACGTAAGAATTCATCTTGAATTTTGCTGATATCAGCTATTCTAGATCTTAATCTATAATTAACAAGGTATTAGAATGCTAGATTTTCGGGTAATTTTTTTCCGAAAGTTATGTTAATTGGGCCTTTAAACAACCATTTTCCAGTGTCATACTTACTAGTGGTGGTGTGTGGTGATGACTGGTAAACTCGAAACACAGTTACCTATATTTGGCCTATAAACAACAGTTTTCCAGTGACATACTTTCTAGTGGTGATGTTGAACCCCAGTTACATATATTTGGCCTTTAAACAACAGTTTGGTGATGTGTGGTGGTGTTGAACCCCAGTTACATATATTTGGCCTTTAAACAACAGTTTGGTGATGTGTGGTGATGTTGAACCCCAGTTACATATATTTGGCCTTTAAACAACAGTTTGGTGATGTGTGGTGGTGTTGAACCCCAGTTACATATATTTGGCCTTTAAACAACAGTTTGGTGATGTGTGGTGATGTTGAACCCCAGTTACATATATTTGGCCTTTAAACAACAGTTTTCCAGTGACATACTTACTAGTGGTGATGTGTGGTGATGACTGTGGTCAACTTGAACCCCTCTTTCTTCACAGCATTAAGAACCTGGTGGTCAGATAAAATCTCAGCTTTAATAGGTAACTTTTTATTGAATTTGTAAACTTTTTACTGAAGTTGGACAGTTGAGTCTACTCCAGTTAACTAGGAGCTCAGAGTGACAGTTGAGTTTACTCCAGTTAACTGAGGAGCTCAGAGTGAGACAGTTGAGTCTACTCCAGTTGACTGAGGAGCTAAGAGTGAGGGTGTGAGTAATGACATTAACGGGTGTGTCTAGATCAAATAAATACTTTTTAGAGTTTTTTTGATACAAATAAAGGCAACGACAAATTGAGCAATGCAGTTCACTCTCATCGGAAAGGTGGAATGAGGTAGATCTCCCTGATTAGAGGTTTCAGAGGTCACCTATGATATGTACTACTGCTAGCTTTCAGGGTTCTCAGTAAAAGCCGGTTTCCGGCAAAAGTAGCCAGTTATTCACCAACTTTGAACCGGCAATTTTTCAGAATTTTATATATGTCAACATTACAGAATGTGAAAATTCAACCAGCTATTCTTTCAAAGTCAACCAATTCTTGCAAAACTTAGTGAGAACACTGGCTTTATGTATTATGTAGTATACTGACCTTTTCTGGTTCCACAGGGTCCACACAAGCACACTCCTTTGTCTCCTCATCTATAAGGAGGTACATGTAATTGTCCTTAAGTGCGGGAAGAAGTTCCACTCTCATGTCGGCCTGACTAAATGTGAGCGGCTTTGAGTGATATTCTAGTTGGGCAGCACTGCTACAATGGTGGGCTGAAATCCGGTCATTCATAAATGAAACCAAGATATACAAATGTAAAATAAATATTATATTAATTATTATTATTACATTGTTTATTATCAAACCTATTAATTTTTTTTTTACATTTTTACCATTATATAATCATGCATTCTATAAAAATAAATATTTTTCACTAATGAAAAATTTCATTTTGGCTGATTCGACCAATCAAAACACGGATTACAAACTACCACGGAAAAACTTACAAATTGCCGACTTGGTGAAAGCTTGGTTATTGTTGAAACACATACCTTGAGTCGACATTAGCCAATTTGTCTGTCAGAATGATAATTTGTAATTACCTTCCAGGGGATTTTAACATGAGACAAAAAGGCCTTATCGCCCGAGTTGTATTATATACATGTCATGGGTATACATTACACAGGTAACCCTTGGTCAATTTCATTGGTGAGATATCATGAGGAAATCAACATGTGATCTAAGTGAAATACAATACTTGTCATGTCACCTGAATGTTTAAGAAATTAAGTAGAAATAATATCTGATAACTTAATCCCCCCTCCCTCTTGATTGACATGATTGGAGAAATGCTTTTACAACTGCATGACAATAAACATAAAAATAAACTAAAAGCCCAGAGGGCCTGTATCGCTTACCTGGATACATTAATATCCAGGTAATTATGGTAAAATATTATCCAAAAATATCCCAAGGACAGGGATAGACTGAAAGTCCAATCCTTAAAACATATTTGTATAAATTAAAGGTTTGGTAAATGGGTGAGTATCTCAACTGTTTTCAAGTTCAACTAAGAAATTAGGTCCCTGGGGGTGTGGCCAGACCCTGACATCAATGTTAATATTACACTTGTGTTTGTCTCTTTACGTCCAGCAACTGTACAGTTTTGGGGTTGGGATCTCAACCATTTCAAAGTTGTGACACAGGGTTTAAGTCTGCAAGGGCGTGGCAGACCCTGGGATCAAATCTAAAATCCTGATTTAGATTGTCTCTTTATGTCCAGCAATTGTATATATATATAGGTGTTATTCTGCAAGGGCATAGCACACACCTGGTTTACACACCAACAATTATAATATCATGATTGCAATGGTATATTATGTTGTTAATCCAAGTTAAAAAATATATTTTTGCCCCCCCCCCCCCCCCCAGGAGGGGTGATCAACCCTTCAATCTGTACAATTTTGAATCCCTACCTTTCATGAACGTTTCCTACCAATTATGATTTGATTGATAGTGCGTTATTCTTAAGAAAAAGTTGTTATTAACACAAATATGATCATTTTTTTCCCTTTTTGGCCCCGCCTCACAGCCCCCTGGGGGTCAGTCCACCATTAGTACAATTTTGAATCCTGATCATGAGCACCTAGGGATGCTGTCTGCCAAATAAGGTTGATTTCCAATCAGTGGTAATGGAGAATTCTGGCTCTTAAAACCTATGGGATAATTTGAGGGATTTTATGAGATTAGTAAAATTTCTATGAGATTTTTCTATATAAAGTAATACTATTTTGAAATTTTAATGAGATTTTCAGGAAAAATTTGGGTTAAAATCCCCAAATCTCGCCCAAAAGTGATTCCTGATTACTTTAAGTAAACTAGGCAAATACTTATTACTTGTAAGCAACTGCCAAAGGAAAAGTACCTAGCTATGAGTCAGAAGAAAAAAATAACTTAAGTTAAAAATATACTTTAACATATACAAATTTGCACACCGTCCCAGAAAGTGACCTGTATTGGAACACAACATATCATATTTAATATCGGAACTATTAACAGCTGATTAATATGCATCATCAGTCTAACCTCTACAAAGAATATACATTACTAATTTACAGTTTGGCTATTTCTACATAGAAGTACACATACATCGAAAATATCAGTCGCTGCCGGCTGGATATATAAGGTTGTGTAAGAAACACAAACCCAGCGACAACTCAGATTTTCTGTAAACAAAAATATTGTCTTTAGCCTAAGACAAGGTGACACTGCACACTCAACTTCCAACCACATAATTGTGTTTTTGATTAAATAGTTCAGCGTGACAGCTGAGGAAACCGTTACAAAATGAATACATATTTGAGTAACTCACCAGTGGCAACAGGTTTTAGGGCCGATTTTATTACGGCCAGTCGCCGAACTAATTTCAACATGAGTATGTCGAAAGTTGGTCGTGGTAAACTGCAAACTTCCGGTTTAATGTCGTAACACTAATAAGGGGAGCCAACTCCATCGGTACTGAAACAAAAATATTAGACGTGAACCCAGTCAAAGGTAGCTACATTCATGTAGATATACAGGATAAAAAGATGAAACTTTAAAATCGACAAAAACACATTTAAAAAAAAAGAAATCAATACTTTATAGTTGCTGGATTTGGTCGATCCTGTTGTTGATCAAGCTAACAAAAGGGCAACATGACGGATGTATACACATTGTACATGTACCTTTAGTTAGAGTTAGGGTTTAATTAGTTTAGCAATTTTGGATTCCCAACTTTTGGCCCCTAGCATCACCGAAGAGTCCTAGGAGGACTAAACAGCTGTATGGTGCAGATTAATTCATTTTTAGGGCATCCTTTATATACTACTTAATTTAAAAGGTGCAAAACACATGTGCCTATACGTACATGTACGTCATCTTTATTGTAGGGGGTGGCATACTCTGTTGATGGGTTGTTTGTCCCCGAGCTCGAGGTTAGCCACAGTTAATCTCATTTGAGTAGTGGCACGGTACATAATATACACATTTTCGTAGTACGCGATTTGAAATTTGACAGAACTAGTTTGATTTTACTTCTAAATTCATGAATTAAAGGGGTTTTACGCACCTGACCCTTCTGCTTCTATATTAGTTTAGAAATTTTGAATTCCCACCTTTTGGCCCCAAGCATCACAGAAGAGTCCTAGTAGGACGAAACAGCTGTATGGTGCAGTTTCATTCATTTTTTCGGCATACTGTATCTATTACTAAATTTAAAAGGTGCAGCACATGTGTGTTACGTCATCTTTAGTTCACCCAGCACGGCCAAACACTAGAGCATGTTGATCAGGCCAAATACTTAGGGGTCACTATTACCTCTGACCTGAAGTGGGACGCCTATATTAGTAATATACTAATAGTGCCAACAGTTACTTTGGTGTTTTAGGCGAAACCTAAAAATTTCCTCTTTAAAGGTCAAGGAAAAGGCCTACAGAGCTCTAGTGAGACCTAAGCCTGAGTATGCTAGTGTGGTTTGGGACACATATCTTATTAAGGATATAGACCAAATCAAGAAGGTCCAGCAAGCTGCCTGTTTCGTCACAGAAATACTTCCGGTGTGGGACTGGGAGCCATGATCAATGGCCTTCAGTGGCGAAGCTTATGTGGTACAAGTAATTTCACCAAGTACGATCTGGAAAAATAGCACGCGACCACGCGCAACTATGATCGTACCTCAGTTTCCCTGTACGTAGTCGCAGACAAAATCCACGCAATCTATCCATTTATTTCTGTGTACGCTCTGTGTTCGATGTCATCTCGTATGACCTTCGATGTGGACGCTCCATCTGCGTCCTACGCTCTTTGGACGCTCAACATACGATTTAGCTGCGTTTATTCACTCGGTCTTAACAAGATTTAGGTTCGATCTATTCGATCAGCCTAGGCCTGCAACATAGCGTCGACCTTGCGGTGATCTTTCTTCGCAAGCATGCGACCTCGACCGACCAAGTTTCAATCTTGGCCGATCTAGTTTCGTATGAGACAGAGTCACAACATACTTGATCTATACGACCTCAATGTGATCTTAACGTTCTAGCCTCGAGTTGTACTCTCGATTCTAGATATTTTCCCGACGCGCGGCAATTCCCTGAAATTGCAGCAAGATTCTTTGAATATGCTAACCATGCTAAATATGAAGAGAATAAAGGTAAAATATGAAGAAATATAAGATCGCATCTTAAGCGAAAGTCGATCTTTATTGTTTGAAGCTTTATTGAACATGGATCGCACCTTAATAATTCAGTTGAAAGTATAGGGAGCAACAGGTCGCGCGCCTCGAGGCTTGATCGCAAAATCGAGTGAAGATTGATCGCAAAAGAGCGAAGCTAAATCGCATGGACCAAGCAAGTTTTAAACTGCACGATCATTCGCGCAATCAGTTCTTGCGCTTCGCTCATCCCCGCTCTAGGCTCAATTATGGTCCCTCGACCAATACGTCATTTTCTCGCCCTTGCTCGCTCTTTTGACGCTCTCTGTGCGGCATTTAGATCGAGGCTCAGTTTTTGACATGTCAAAAAACCGAACTACGATCTCTTTTTCATGGAAGACCGTTCCTCGACTATGTACGACCACGGGAGATCAAAGCGTGATTAGCCCTCGGGCAACAGTCGACTTTGTGCGACCTGCGGCGACTTAGTCACGCTCTTGACATCACAACTCAGTCTTCCGGGAAGATTTCTCGGTAAAATGACCCCTTTAGCCACTCGCCGCCATGATGCCCGCCTCACTATGGCTATACAACATAGCCAACAACCTGGTCTCTATACGTTCTTCTGCTTCTGACCTTATCCGAGCAGTCATATCTTCTCGACACTTTCACCCTCTTTCGTACCTAAATCTCTCCAGCAAATGTACTGCTCGTTAAATGGAACTCTCTCCCACCTGACTTGGCCTCTAGTGCCACACTTTCGTCTTTGAAATCAGCTATAAGTAACTATTAACACACTAATTGATATATTCTTCCCTAGCCTGCCCATTCACCCGAAACTTGCATAACCTTCATTCTATACTGAACGTTATGTCACTACTACTACATGAAGTAGGCAAGTAATTGGTAGAAGTAGAAACAAGCAATACCTAATCAGTTAAAAGTTCTTTATAGCCATCACTGAATAGAACCAACAGCAACCCGCAACTATCGGAAAAAAAATCCCCAAACAAAATATCCTGGGTAGTCATATAATGACATAGAGACGATGCAGCTGTACCTGTACCAGCCACATCCTCGATATCCAGGGGTTACGATCACCTAAAATGAACACTCTCTAGATCTAAACCCCAGGAATATGCCATGACACTACTGAAACCGGAGGTTCCGTGCACGTGTGCGCCACACGTTGTTGGTGAAACAAAAAGACCGGTACCGATTAGACCTTTTGATGTAAAATTATCCTGTGGTCACAAATTACAGGCATACATGTATATGCAGCCTGGCGAAGAAGTCTATTGTGTCCTTTATTTCAAGTTCAGAAGGGTGTATACGATCGACGTGGTCAGCAAACTTCTTATTGTTTATAAGCAATATTAATACTTCGTCGATTATATGAAAGTGAAATTAAAATATTTGGCATGATTTTTGTTACCTGTCCTGATTAGCTCTTCAAAATCGTATGAAAACAGAAACAAGTCCCCTAAGAGTGTTTGTTTACAAGGGAATGCCAACCGTCTGCTGAAAAATCTTTCCTCCAAACTCAACAACAAAAATATTGTCAAACAGGAATTCAATCATTCCTACTATATCTTCTTTAGTATATTTCATCTTAATTTTTGTTGTGTTTTTCACAATGAATGTTCCAAGATAGCTCACTACCATATATTTGTATCGTCGTCCGCCTTTTTCTAGAAAAGAAAGAAAACTCTCATAACGAAATATCTAAGACGCTCTATCAGTTTTGTAGGTGTATGGTAGTGTACATGGTGGGAAAATCAACTATTTTGATAGGGAAAAAAACGTTTTTACGAGGTGCTGATCAAGATTGATCAAAAGATCTTTCGAGCTTTTCAAAATCCACGCCATGTTAATTCCACTTCTGGAGTATACAGTGTCACAATAAGACTGGAGCCTTGATTTAATGTACTAAGAATGGTACTAAAACTGATAAGTGGGATCCCCCAAGGGAGTGTACTTGAACCTGTACTCTTCCTCATCTATATTAACATGTCGTACCAGAGGTTGCGGAAATGCAGTTATTAAAACACAAAAAAATCGAAGTCATAAATCGCTTTGCGGTTTATTTAGAATACCCTCCGATTTTTTTGTGTTATGGCTCAATAACATGAAAAATTAGAGTGATGTTAATCCTTAAATAGTAACTTTATAAATATAAGTACAGGAAAACGACCTTAACGACCAATATATGTTGTCGTAATGACGTCGGTTACAATTATTTGATTATTTAAAACGTCACTCGACAGGATAATTGGCTTTCACGAGACTTGTCACCAGTCATAAACACAGTGTTAAGCGCCACTTATTCTCTAAGTATCACATTTCCAGTGCATGTTTCACATTCCACAAGTAACGGGAAACCCCATGATATGCTATTTTTGGAAACCAGGCCTCGTTTCCCAGTATGAAATACATTGTATATGTCAAACCACAAAAGATCGTCGGGTATACATATTTTATATATCAGATATATTAGATACGCAAGTCATGATGAAATCATGATGTAATCGTAATATTTTCCCTATTTACTGGCATTTATACGAACAGTAATTAAAACCTTATATTTAAAACACTGTGATCAAAGAGTTGTTGAACATTTTTTTTATTATAACCGCTAATTATATAGCTATCCGTGCTTCCGAATAACAATGATAACGTTTTCAAATGAATGTCATGCAAATATTGCAACCGTGATAGCTATACTACATTACACAGTAATAGGATGGTTAATATCTTTGTGTGGTACACCTAGTACACTTTGTGTGGTACACCTGGTACACTTTGTGTGGTACACCTGGTACACTTTGTGTGGTACACCTGGTACACTTTGTGTGGTACACCTGGTACACTTTGTGTGGTACGCCTGGTACAGTTTGTGTGGTACACCTAGTACACTTTGTGTGATACACCTGGTAACTTTGTGTGGTACAAATGTACTCTGTGTGGTACACCTGGTACACTTTGTGTGTTACACCTGGTACACTTTGTGTGGTACACCTGGTAACTCTGTGTGGTACACCTGGTACACTTTGCGTGGAACACCTGGTACACTTTGTGTGGTACACCTGGTACACTTTGTGTGGTACACCTGGTAACTTTGTGTGGTACACCTGGTACACTTTGTGTGGTATACCTAGTACACTTTGTGTGGTACACCTGGTATACCCTTTGTGTGGTACACCTGGTACACTTTGTGTGGTACACCTGGTATACCCTTTGTGTGGTACACCTGGTACACTTCGTGTGGTACACCTGGTATAACCTTTGTGTGGTACACCTGGTACACTTTGTGTGGTACACCTGGTACACTTTGTGTGGTACACCTGGTACACTTTGTTTGGTACACCTGGTATAACCTTTGTGTGGTACACCTGGTACACTTTGTGTGGTACACCTGGTATAACCTTTGTGTGTTACACCTGGTAACTTTGTGTGGTACACCTGGTACACTTTGTGTGGAACACCTGGTACACCTTGTGTGGTACACCTGGTACACTGTGTGGTATACCTGGTACACTTTGTGTGATACACATGTTACACTTTGTGTGGTACGCTTGAAATATACATGTATATCTTTGGTGTCCACGATGAAGCAGGAGACTCTTACTCTTCCGGAATAGCTGGTCCTATTATCGTGTACTTTTACGAAGGTCTCTATGTAAATCTTTTCTTTGTTCATATTTTGCCTCTAGTTTAATAGATTTTGAGATCAGGTTATGGTTTTGTTGACGCTTTGGTATTCTCTGATTTTTTTATAATCCCATTAAGAAATATAATGTATCTTCGAATTATTTGAAGGTTAAAGTTTCAGAATATATTCTCGTTTGTATGCTTACTTGAATGATAATGGTGCCCACGCTATCTCTTTGAGGACGTGACATTTACTTGTGTGTGATATAGACTACATCGTCAATGATGCAAACGACACCGTTCCTTCCGGGACACCTACATGGCATTATTATTATGTAGTCTTATATTCTTGTGCTTCCGGAACACCTACATGGAATTATTATTATGTAGTCTTATATTCTTGTGCTTCCGGGACACCTAAATGGCATTATTATTATGAAGTCTTATATTCTTGTGCTTCCCGAACATCTACATGGAATTATTATTATGTAGTCTTATATTCTTGTGCTTCCGGGACACCTAAATGGCATTATTATTATGTAGTCTTATATTCTTGTGCTTCCTGAACACCTACATGAAATTATTATTATGTAGTCTTATATTCTTGTGCTTCCCGAACACCTACATGGCATTATTATTATGTAGTCTTATATTCTTGTGCTTCCGGAACACCTACATGGAATTATTATCATGTAGTCTTATATTCTTGTGCTTCCAGAACACCTACGTGGAATTATTATTATGTAGTCTTATATTCTTATGCTTCCCGAACACCTACGTGGAATTATTATTATGTAGTCTTATATTCTTGTGCTTCCCGAACACCTACGTGGAATTATTATTATGTAGTCTTATATTCTTGTGCTTCCGGAACACCTACGTGGAATTATTATTATGTAGTCTTATATTCTTGTGCTTCCCGAACACCTACATGGCATTATTATTATGTAGTCTTATATTCTTGTGCTTCCTGAACACCTACATGAAATTATTATTATGTAGTCTTATATTCTTGTGCTTCCCGAACACCTACATGGCATTATTATTATGTAGTCTTATATTCTTGTGCTTCCGGAACACCTACATGGAATTATTATCATGTAGTCTTATATTCTTGTGCTTCGAGAACACCTACGTGGAATTATTATTATGTAGTCTTATATTCTTGTGCTTCCCGAACACCTACGTGGAATTATTATTATGTAGTCTTATATTCTTGTGCTTCCGGAACACCTACGTGGAATTATTATTATGTAGTCTTATATTCTTGTGCTTCCCGAACACCTACATGGAATTATTATTATGTAGTCTTATATTCTTGTGCTTCCCGAACACCTACATGGAATTATTATTATGTAGTCTTATATTCTTGTGCTTCCGGAACACCTACGTGGAATTATTATTATGTAGTCTTATATTCTTGTGCTTCCGGAACACCTACGTGGAATTATTATTATGTAGTCTTATATTCTTGTGCTTCCCGAACACCTACATGGAATTATTATTATGTAGTCTTATATTCTTGTGCTTCCCGAACACCTACATGGAATTATTATTATGTAGTCTTATATTCTTGTGCTTCCGGAACACCTACATGGAATTATTATTATGTAGTCTTAAATTCTTGTGCTTCCGGAGCACCTACATGGCATTATTATAATGTAGTCTTATATTCTTGTGCTTTTGCAAGGTTCTCCATATCAATCTTGCCTTTGTTCATATTTTGTCATTCGTTTCATCGATTTTGAGTTCAGATTATGATTTTGTTGACTCTCCGAAAATCTCTGAATATTTTTACCACATAGAAAAGCATTGTTTCAATTATAACATCCAGATGAGAAAATAACATGATCACACGCCGAGTAGTGTGTTATTTACTCATTTATTCGGAATTTCTCTAACAAACTACTCCAACATTAAAATTGGATAAAACAAAAACTCAAATGTGTTTCCGGCCCAGGGGTGGATGTCAAATCAAGTAGACTTTATTTTCTTGTTTATCGTTGTCCTAGCTATACACGATGTGTTGTGTCACAGTTCGGTTAGTTTGTCGTACGGTAGACCAACTCGATCCCTCGTCCCATCAACTCGACAATTTAAGCGAAATTTTAACTTTCATTGAACATTCAAGGATTTATTTTATCTTAGTTGTACGTTTTGAATAAGATATGCAATTACATGTGTAACGCTGAAAATATATATTTAAACTATACAACAGATGTGTATATATTGTTCTGCCTGTTACCAATGACTTGACCGACCTGCTGTACTGGCAGAATGTGCCCCCGTCACGCCAGTTGTTACACACATGTAAAGTTGGTGTATTATGTAGTCTACTAGGAAGACTTTGTTTCTTACAACTATGACTGACGTGTCTAAAATTAGTGTGTTGGTTTATCTCAACAGAAGGTACACCCAGTAGTTCTTTACGTTGAGTGTACCAGGCAGACGACTCTCCCCACACGATTTTATCGGACGTGTGTGTGTGTGTGTGGCGCTCACGACATTTCAAACACATGTATGTAAAATCTACACACGCGGAAACAGTGTTGGACATATAAAAAAAACGTGCTAAGGATGTCTTTTTTCGGTAAGTATTACTCAGTTTATAATTCAATTTTCACATGTTGGGTAAACTTCCATTTTACTATATATTTGTACTTAACTCCTGATTTTATTTATGTATAGCATATATACCCCCCCCCCCAACCCCACAACCCCAAACCGCCTCTGCTCATGCAGCTGCATCGATCAATGATATCAGTTTGATAAAAAATAGACGAGAACTTATAAAGTAAATATATCCCTAGCCACCCAAATATAGGATATCATCTCTCCCCCTCAACACATACATGTACATAACTCATAACCTTATTATATCGAATACGTACCTACTTATCCTAATTATGTATATACGTAACTCTAATTCGACCGAATGGTAAGCAACATCCACTGTGGGAGGAAACTGGAGTGCATGTAGAAGACCCACGTAGTCGATTAGATGACCCGGTAATTATTAACAAAAACGACACCATTAACAGCTAATTTCCTATTTAAGTTATTTTCTGACAGAACCAAATGTTTATTTGGGACTGCTGTTAATTTGTTTCTTAGCGTGTCAATGACCTACCTTCCTGTGACATTGTTTTGAAAATTATCATGAAATCTAAGTTTAGATTTTCGACGAAAAGAAGGGGTGGTGACACATGTGTCCTGCTGTACTTGTTAATACTTTGCCCCTGGTGTGTCGCCTGCTCTAGCCCGTGTGTGCTCCCTGGTGTGTCGTCTGCTCTAGCCCGTGTGTGCTTCCTGGTGTGTCGTCTGCTCTAGCCCGTGTGTGCTCCCTGGTGTGTCGTCTGCTCTAGCCCGTGTGTGCTTCCTGGTGTGTCGTCTGCTCTAGCCCGTGTAAGCTCCCTGGCGTGTCGTCTGCTCTAGGTCGTGTGTGCTCAGTGGTGTGTCGTCTGCTCTAGCCCGTGTGTGCTCCCTGGTATGTCGTCTGCTCTAGCCCATGTGTGCTCAGTGATGTGTTTTACACATAATCAGTACTGTTGTACCTGACATTTGAAATCCGAGTTTTGGTACTATGATATTACGATGAACAGGCACGACAAAGGGATAGGGATATCTGGTACCATGTTGGCGGTAGGGGGGACACTATTCATGTATATATACATATGGGGTTTTTACGTACACTGTTGTGTTATAGCATGTATCAGTGCTAAATTCTTATTTCATCAATCGTAAAACTATGAATCGACACTATTATCTTTAAATTTGTTTTACTTCTAAATTTATAAATTAAAGGGGTTTTACGCACCTGACCTTTCTGCTTCTACATTAGTTTAGACATTTTGGTTTCCTACCTTTTGGCCCCAAACATCACTGAAGACTCCTAGGAGGACGAAACAGTTGTATGATGCAGTTTAAGTCATTTTCGGCATACTGTATATATTACTAAATTCGTAGGTGCAGCATATGTGTGTGTTACGTTACTCCCTGGATACGTATTATCTTGTGAACACTATGACCTAAGCCCTAAAAAATGTACTGACAGATAAACCAGCTCAGGCAATCTTACAAATGTGCCCCCCCCCCACCCCCCACAATCGGTACCAGCTCAGGCAATCTTACAAATGTGCCCCCAGCCTGGTAAATAGATGATTTAGACAAACGTACACATAATTATTTGGGTAAAATCAACGTATATGATGCCTCAGTTCTCACTTTGAGGACGTGACATTTACTTGGATGTGACCAAGATGTACATGGCGGTTGTCGTCGATGAAGCAGAAGACGCTTACTCTTTTATTACACCTGGTCTCATTCTCTTGTACTTTTTCAAGGGTCTCGGGGTAAATCTGTTCATATTTTGTCCCTGGTTTAATCAATTTTGAGTTCGATTTATGGTTTTGATGACGCTTTGGTATTCTCTATATATAACACTTACTAGCATTGCCAAACCCCGAACTACAGAAAGTAAAGACCCATATCGGGAATACCTAGAAATCGCACAGGGTAACATACAGGGAAACGAAATCACACAGGGTAACATACAGGGAAACGAAATCACACAGGGTAACATACAGGGAAACGAAATGATTTCTTCGAAACGCTTTTCACATAAATCATATAAAAAAAAAACTCCACCAAGAAAAAACAAACACTCCCCTACTTCTGTAGCAAGCTGACACCTTTCAGACACACCCACTTGAAATAAAGAGATACATGCCGATTCTTGGAATCGGTTATAACTCCTGATAAATTCACGTCCTCACCAATGGAACTCAAAATTGTATAACAGAAAACTTTGATAATGATAATATTGGTAGCAAAATGCTACATTTGCAGAAAGAAAACCAAACTTCTATCTCTCTTATTATTACATTGATTTATGAAATGCACATTTGATGTTAAAACGTCCTATACAAAGTACACCAACATATAAATAATCTTTCTTCCCTTCCTGTCTGTTGATAACTGAAGGTTACCTTTCATAATGTTCAGCGTGGCTCTAGTCTTAACAATAGTGTTATACTCACTTATCAAAGATCTCTCTCTTTTTTAAATAGCAAAACAAACAAACTGACGTAATCATTATTGATTTTTGCCGAAATACATTTATTGCAGTCTCTCAAACTCCTCGTATCTGTAAACGTTGACAGTCATTGAAGCTTTTGAATCAGACAACTATTTTTGATTGAAAAAAGGCAGGTATTTGGAGGCATTTTAAGGGTGATCCTTTGTTTAAATTATTCACCACTGAAGACATTTAAGTTCATTACGAAATTTCAGGGATAAACGAGTTAACACCTGGGATGCGTCTTTCATTTTACTTCAGATTTCAGTCAGATGATTATTTTAAAATATACAAAAAAGGATTGAACGCCGGTTTTTTTAATTTCATTTACTTTTTCTTGAAAAAGATTTGTAATTAACTGCATTTGTTTTTGTGTCGTCTATTAAACGACATTGACGGAACAACCCTGATTTGAATCAAATTGGCGCCAATAATTAACCGCAATCATTTGAGCGATTGATGCAGGTGCGGTCTCCATGTTATCCGGAGTGGAGCGGCAAGACTTGCAGCTTATATACGCCCCAACCCCCAAACCGTCTCTGATCAGCTACATCGATCAATGATATCAGTCTGATAAAAAAATAAGACGAGGACTTATAAAGTAATTATATGCACAGCCACCCAAACATAGGATATCATCTCCCTCCCCCCTCAACACATACATGAACATAACTCATAACCCTATTATATCGAATACTTACCTTCTTATCCTAATTATATATACGTAACTCTAATTCGACCGAATGGTAAGCAACATCCACTGTGGGAGGAAACTGGAGTGAATGTAGAAAACCCACGTAGTCGATTAGATGACCCGGTAATTATCAACAAAATAGCAGCAACAACAACAACCACAAACGACACCATTAACAGCTAATTTCCTATTTAAGTTATTTTCTGACAGAACCAAATGTTTATTTGGTACTCCTGTTAATTTGTTTTTTAGTGTGTCAATGACCTACCTTCCTGTGACATTGTTTTGAAAATTATCATGAAATCTAAGTTTAGATTTTCGACGAAAAGAAGGGTATGGTGACACATGTGTCCTGCTGTACTGTTTATACTTTGCCCCTGGTGTGTCGTCTGCTCTAGCCCGTGTGTGCTCAGTGATGTGTTTTACACATAATCAGTACTGTTGTACCTGACATTTGAAATCCGAGTTTTTTGTACTATGATATTACGATGAACAGGCACGACAAAGGGATAGGGATATCTGGTACCATGTTGGCGGTAGGGGGACACTATTCATGTATATATACATATGGGGTTTTTACGTACACTGTTGTGTTATAGCATGTATCAGTGCTAAATTCTTATTTCATCAATCGTAAAACTATGAATCGACACTATTATCTTTAAATTTGATTTTACTTCTAAATTTATAAATTAAAGGGGTTTTACGCACCTGACGTTTCTGCTTCTGCATTAGTTTAGACATTTTGGTTTCCTACCTTTTGGCCCCAAGCATCACTGAAGACTCCTAGGAGGACGAAACAGTTGTATGATGCAGTTTAAGTCATTTTCGGCATACTGTATATATTACTAAATTCGATAGGTGCAGCATATGTGTGTGTTACGTTACTCCTTGGTACGTATTATCTTGTGAACACTATGACCTAAGCCCTAAAAATGTACTGACCGATAAACCAGCTCAGGCAATCTTACAAATGTGTCCCCCCCCACCCCCCACAATCGGTACCAGCTCAGGCAATCTTACAAATGTGCCCCCAGCCTGGTAAATAGATGATTTAGACAAACGTACACATAATTATTTGGGTAAAATCAACGTATATGATGCCTCAGTTCTCACTTTGAGGACGTGACATTTACTTGGATGTGACCAAGATGTACATGGCGGTTGTCGTCGATGAAGCAGAAGACGCTTACTCTTTTATTACACCTGGTCTCATTCTCTTGTACTTTTTCAAGGGTCTCGGGGTAAATCTGTTCATATTTTGTCCCTGGTTTAATCAATTTTGAGTTCAATTTATGGTTTTGATGACGCTTTGGTATTCTCTTTATAAAACACTTACTAGCATTGCCAAACTACAGAAAGTAAAGACGCCATATCGGGAATACCTAGAAATCGCACAGGGTAACATACAGGGAAACGAAATCACACAGGGTAACATACAGGTAAACGAAATCACACAGGGTAACATACAGGGAAACGAAATCACACAGGGTAACATACAGGGAAACGAAATCACACAGGGTAACATACAGGGAAACGAAATGATTTCTTCGAAACGCTTTTCACATAAATCATATAAAAAAAACTCCACCAAGAAAAAAACAAACACTCCCCTACTTCTATAGCAAGCTGACACCTTTCAGACACACCCACTTGAAATAAAGAGATACATGCCGATTCTTGGAATCGGTTATAACTCCTGATAAATTCACGTCCTCTCCAATGGAACTCAAAATTGTATAACAGAAAACTTTGATAATGATAATATTGGTAGCAAAATGCTACATTTGCAGAATGAAAACAAAATTCTATCTTTCTTATCATGACATTGATTTATGAAATGCACATTTGATGTTAAAACGTCCTATACAAAGTACATCATCGTATAAATAATCTTTCTTCCCTTCCTGTCTGTTGATAACTGAAGGTTACCTTTCATAATGTTCAGCGCGGCCCTAGTCTTCACAATAGTGTTAAACTCACTTATCAAAGATCTCTCTCTTTTTTAAATAGCAAAACAAACAAACTGACGTAATCATTATTGATTTTTGCCGAAATACATTTATTGAAGTCTCAAACTCCTCGTATCTGTAAACGTTGACAGTCATTGAAGCTATTGAATCAGACAACTATTGTTGATTTGAAATAAGGCAGGTATTTGGAGGCATTTTAAGGGTGATCCTTTGTTTAAATTATTCACCCGTGAACGCATTAAAGTGTTCATTACAAAATTTCAGGGATAAACGAGTTAACACCTGGGATGCGTCTTTCATTTTACTACTAATTATTCTTACCAGAAATGTGATCAGTTTGTGGCTCATTTGTTCCGTCTAAATACTATTAGTAAATTTTATTCTGTCAATTCGAATTTTTTAACTCATTATATTATCATGGCAGCGTCGATGTTTTAAGAATTTTGTTTGCGGCGTTATCTAAATGCCATAGTGTGTGCATTTATGTACAAAAAAAAACTAAAATAATCTCGTGTAAATATTCCTTCCCTAAAGCGACTCGTTGATCTACGTCAGTCACGTGAGTAAGCAGCGTCATAGCGACGTTTTCTCCAGTGTTCTATATAACTCGAAAATAACACTTTCTTATCGTTTTAGGTCACGTGGTATTTCCATTTAAAATCTGTTCACGGTAATACTGATCTCCCAGACATCACGTCACAAAGGTCGAGTGTCCGATTAACATCAGTTCCTAACTCCTAGGCACTGTAATAAACTCCGAACGTTCCTTTTTGGAATTATGTATTTGAACCGTTGATGATTTGAAACCCTGCAGATATATGTATTCAATCTTTGTCTTCAAGGCATGAACTTGGACTTACTGCATAGATAACCTTTACTGAAACGGGCATCCGTTCAAATTAAGCTTCTAGTGATGCAATTCTGAAATAAACCCAGAGAATACTGAAGCGTCAACAAAACAATAATCAGAACTCGACTACACAAGGCATAAAATATGAACAAGGGAAATACTTACACGGAGACCATTGAAAAGTACAAAATGAACAAGGTGTAAGGAATAAGATTCATCGGTTTGGTATGAATGATATATACTGAGTTTGTTCTGTACACAAACAGGAATTGAAAACTCAGTATCTATAAGAACAAGGTGTTTAGGAAGAGTAAGCGTCTTCTGTTGTCAACGACATCCGCCTTGTAAATCTAGGTCCAATCAAAGTAAATGTCATGTCCTCAAAGTGAGAACTGAGGCATCATTCTCAATCACAACAGTTAGGCATACTTATGAGCATAATCAAAACCGTTCACGTTTATATCATATAAAGAAGGATACAGAATATTTCTCAATGATTCCAAGATTGCGACCGTAGAACTTGCTCATAGAGTTCATCAACCAGAATCTCTCGAATCCCTGTGCCATACGTTTGTACGTCAACGACCGACATATATCACGCAGATCTCCATATTAAGCGCAAGCCTTAGAATAACTAATCAACTGCGACATGTACACACCATAGGTTGGATAAGCAAGGGTGATACTATCAGGAAAGGGAAAATTTACAATAGGAAAATCAAAATCGCCGTTTATCGCAAAGCTTCGTAGAAAGCTGCACGTGTGGGTCATTGTTTAAGCAATTATCAAAATGCCGCCACCGCGAGAAACTTCCCACGCAATATGCAAGCACCGCGTTCATGACGTTATAATTATTATTGAGTTTTTATTGAATTTTATTGAGTCAGAATAATCAAATTACTCGACGAAAAAAACAAAAGGAAATTTTTAACAAACACATACGTTAATCACAAGTTTCCTTGTCTACTCTCATTAACACGTGTCAACAAAACCAAACTTCGGGCTAACGCGTGTGGAAAGGAGATTAAGTTGGAGATGTTCCGGAAGCGGCTTTTGTTTCATAGCCGACACTCGTAATATAAATCCAGATCAAATTAAAGTAGTATTAGTCCTCATAGTGGGAATTTAGGTAGTGACAACCCACAATGAATTCTAATGATCAGAAATGGGACGTCTAGGATACCTAAAAACCTGTATGTCTCGTGGCAAATCAGACCTTTTCTAAATTATGAACATATATTCTAAAGAATTCGTGATGTTGTCCAGCACATTGCATATGGTATTTGTGTGAGATCAGAATAATTTGCATAGCCCTGGTAGTAATTCTTCAATAATGATATTCATAGTATGTGTATGTCGGTATCCATACGGAAGCATATTCCCATAACTAGGTCAGCATTACCCTCGGTCTTTGAACACAGATATTTATCGTGTATTGGAATATGTTAGTAAACTGTTTTTGTTTGTTTTTTACTTCACGAGACCTATGTCCCGTCCATATAATGCAGTATATGCGCTTTACTTCACGAGACCTATATCCCGTCCATGTAATGCAGTACATGCGCTTTACTTCACGAGACCTATATCCCGTCCATGTAATGCAGTATATGCGCTTTACTTCACGAGACCTATATCCTGCCATGTAATGCAGTATATGCGCTTTACTTCACGAGACCTATATCCCGTCCATGTAATGCAGTACATGCGCTTTACTTCACGAGACCTATATCCCGTCCATGTAATGCAGTATATGCGCTTTACTTCACGAGACCTATATCCCGTCCATGTAATGCAGTACATGCGCTTTACTTCACGAGACCTATATCCCGTCCATGTAATGCAGTACATGCGCTTTACTTCACGAGACCTATATCCCGTCCATGTAATGCAGTACATGCGCTTTACTTCACGAGACCTATATCCCGTCCATGTAATGCAGTACATGCGCTTTACTTCACGAGACCTATATCCCGTCCATGTAATGCAGTACATGCGCTTTACTTCACGATACCTATATCCCGTCCATGTAATGCAGTACATGTGCTTTACTTCACGAGACCTATATCCCGTCCATGTAATGCAGTATGCGCTTATCCTGGCATTTATACGATGAAAACATATGTCATTTTCTTTAAATTATGTCTTACAAAAGACGGATTTCATAGATTTTTGGCATGGACTAGAATATTTTATCCATCACTTTGACAATCATATTATGATATTATTGCTAAAATCAGGAGGACTCTTTTCACATTTTGACACTGGATAAACTGAATCCATCATTGTGTCGGTCTTGGCCTTTGATCTTTGAACTTTGCATGTTCCCATGGAGCTTGTGGGACTAAACGTAAACTGTAAATCTACAGAAATGTTCGTATCTTCTCTACCATGATTCACTGGCTGCAGTCGCTACACTTGATACCAAACGATCTCTGTGTTAAACTGGAGCCCGTATGGTTGTAGCTGTGTTATATAAGGTCACTAAAGTTCAATCATTGCATCAACTAATTGGTTAGTCAATCAACTATAGACAGCTGGGAATTGTCTTTCATCAATGTTAAGTGTTTGTCTCGTTTGTATAGATTGCCATTAAAGAAACTGTTAGGTCAGCGAAATATTTTTTGTCCATTAAACGTCATTCAGTGCATGTCAACAATGGGTGTTACATCGTCTGTAAAGTATGTTTAATGTAATGTCACTGTAAAAATGATTTTTGTTGTTTGAAAATTCTCGCAGTTGTTTCTTTTAATGAACTTGTGTGAAATTATCTGCACACGAAGATCGACAAGTATTGAATTGGAAGAGCTTTTTGACAGAGCGACCGATAAGATGATTAAACTAGACTCCGAAAGATACGGAGTTGTCCTATCATCATGTACAGTTTATACAGTGATTTTTCATCCTGAAAATATTTGTAATTATGACGTAACTTCCAACAGAATACTGCAATCAGAATTCTGAAATTAGTTAAGGATTAACCGGAATCTATTTTTTATGTTTTGGAGGTATAACACAAAAAACCGGAATATACTCTGAAATAAACCACTAAGCAGTTTATGATGAGAGTACACTCCGGTTTTTATGTTATGGATGTATAACACAAAAAACCGGAATATACTCTGAAATAAACCACTAAGCAGTTTATGATGAGAGTACACTCCGGTTTTTATGTTATGACCCCATAACATAAAAAATAGATTCAAGTTAACACTTATAATACCCTCCGAAAATTCACTTTTTAATGGATTATTTTCTCTTACAAATTATTACTCTGCTGCATCAGCCAATCGAAAGCGATGTTATAAACGGCGACGTCACTTTCCACGTTATGGGCTGATAACATAAGCAATTTAAGCCAATAAAAATGCTTGTTTCAAACAAAATTAAATTATAAAGCAATATTATTCATTAATTGGAAATTTCTCTAGAATTTATGTAGTATTCGTTGTTTTGTGGTATACTTTAATCAATTTGTGTTTTAAATATTTCAGCTCGAGAGAATTATCACTTTTACCGATGGTTAGAACAATGCTGTATTGAGGCAATCTGATTAAAATACATATCCTCACTATTACTATCGCGTGTAGGATCTGATAGCGACCAATCGAAGGTCATGTGCAGATGACCTTTGTTTTCACCAATCAAATACTGCTCACCAGATTCTAAAAGTGAAAGGTGATTTCGATTTGTTTCTACACTTGTCGTTAAACCAGAGTAAAGTAGCGAGAAACCAAAACGACCGTATACAAAAATGGCGGCGCCCAGTTCAGCGGTTTCTACGCCAAGGCGTATGTTCTTCTTAGACATTATCTGTTTGATTTGTAGTTTTTCGTGTGTCCGAAATGAATAACAACTGACGGTAAACAAATTAGAATTAAAATATACTAATCAAATTGTTATATAACGCCCTGAATGATTTTCTCTTTTTCGCATCGACCCGCCGCCATTTTTGTTCTTCTACCAAACACTGTTTACAAAGTGCATTTTGCTTGGCTGTTCATTTCCTATATATGGAAATAATAAAGGTCATCTGCATATGACCTTCTACTGGTCGCTGTCATGTCCTACACACGATAGTAATAGATCTGTATTTTAATCAGATTGGTGTTGAGGTAAACACACGTGACTTGTGTACGGTCTATAAATCATGTGTGAGATACTATACACATTCATGTTTATATTACCATTAATCAGCCATTGTTTACATGGGGCAAGTTTTTCAAAGATTGGTTAGCTTAATCACTATTTAACGAAATATTTAGGTCTTCAATAATTCCGTCAACAAACGAGGCACAATCCGCAATATTGCATTTAAACTGAACAAGCTAAACATAAAGTATCTAAAAGTTGCACCTTATCCAATGGTTTGGGTAAGGGTTAGTTACAGGATAATTTAAATTTGCACTAATCACCGATAAAGCTAAAATATCTTTTGAACAACTAGGTCCTCAACACAGAGGACTGATTATTTAACATATTCCTTACTGTATATGGCCCTGTCAGAAACCAAACGAAAATAGGACAATAAAAAGTGCAAATATTTGAATCCAATAAAGTTGACATAAACAAGATTTATTCACACCTGTTAATTATAATTATTGATAAGTATCCATGGAAACGCACTTACGACGTTTCCCTTGCTAAACCATTACATATATTGTCCAAGAATACGTTGGCACCATCTATTTCTGGACAGAATGCTAGCTGATGAAATACAATGTAAACAATGTGAATTTATTACATCGAATGTTTCAAGATGGCATTATTTGTCAGTTTAGATGCATTGAAATGAAACAGACAGCCCTAACCTAATTTTCCTGCATTGTGGAATTGACATTCATAACCTTATGACTGCCATGGGAATAGGCAACCGTAAACCACCACATCAGCTAAATGACAAACTCTATTATAATGACCCTTTCAGCAGACGTGTGCCGTATGTACTAGGTACACTGCTTATGAACGTATTACAAAACAAAGCCTTTAGTTTTCTAGCCTGGCACCAGCAGACATACTTATTTTCTCCGTTGTAATACATGTATTATCTTATTTTCTCCATTGTAATACATGTATTTTATTGCTTGAGTTCTATAATCTAGAAAAGAGAGATAAAATAAACCAAAGTTGTTGCTATTAAGGGGCCAAGTATCTCCTTGATATTTCTAATTTACATTGCACTTTGATCCATTGCGACCACCTTTATTATATACAATCTGTTAACATCCTTGCTCTAGGCCTCCCTATGATCTTTCTTCTTGTTGTGTGTTATATCTACGTCTACTCTCGGTAGCGTTCAGTTCAATGGTACAGTACACAACGTTAGAACGTTTGCTTTGTATCTGTGAATCCAAACGTCAGTATATAGAGGTTACACAACCAGGGGTTTTAAATAACAAAACACACGAGCTTTAGCGAGAGTCTTTGGACGAAATAGACGAAACAATAGACGAAAAAGCTGTATGATGCAGTTTAATTCAAGTTTTCGACATACTGTATCTATTACTAAATTTAAAAGGTGCAGCATATGTGTGTGTTACGTCATCTTTGGTAACTTTAAAGAATAAAAAAAATAAACGGGGATGAAATAAATTCCATATCAAATAATCACGAGTCGTGTGACAGTATCAGTGTTGTTTTTTGGCGTGAACCGCGGAATATTTGCGCGAAAACGCATTATCTCGTGTAATATCGCCACGTGATATTGGACTAAGGAACTTCCGGCCAAAGTTCAACTTGTCAACCAATCAAACATCCGGAAGGTCATATACAACTAGTAGTTTATAACATATTTTTATCCAACAGTCTGCACATTACACCAGGTTATGTGGTATAAAGGTTGTTCTTCACAAATGTCTATATTTTTTGCTTGATGGATACATTCTTATTATCGCTCATTGCCCTGATACGAATGCTTCTACAGCTAGCCTCGATATATTCCATGTGTTTGTCAGTTAGATCCCTGGTGTTTGCTCTCTTGCTGCATACTATTTTATGTTCCATCTCGACATCAATTGTCCCGTGTATTTACTCTAGGACGCAATATCACTTGTAATAATGTTAATTATGATATGATAATACTTAAGGAAGTTTATGTAACCAAGTGTAAGCCAGTCGGATGACGTAATCCTGTTTGTTAATAATATTGGCACTCAACGTGTAAACTGATACAGTTTGGACCTGCCTAAAACCAGCATCACCTGCATCGACAATGTAGCATGTCCCACACGTAGAAGATATAATAGTTTGGAAGCTACGTCTAGTTAAGTGCAGCGACCATGATGAGGGGCAGGGACATGTCGTTACTACTTTTCTCAAAATAATGTAGTATTCCCGGTATAACTATTAGAGCATAATTTGAAGCCAGTTATAGATAATTGAGATTAATGCTGTGATTTACATATTTCGTTAGATATTATGGTATTACTATATAGTCGGTGTGATGTATATACATGCATGTCGGTGTGTTATCGGTGAGTTTTGGTCCCACCAGTATAACTACCCTCGTCCTACACCTCTACCAATACTGTATTCAGAGCGGACAGACATGAGCTTGTACTTTATAAATCTTTAGAATTCCGTTTGGTCTGGGACGTCTGTGTCTCTGTATCTGTTGTGTGAGGTATGATATCAGTAATAGTGTTCCAAGATCTGGTGTTCTGATCCTATCCCTGAGCGAACCCCCCGCCGTCCCAACATCAATTACTCCTCATGTACACGTGTTCTGACTGCGATTCAAATATTAAAGATGGCGGCCACGGAATTAAAGATTCTGCATCAGCGAGTCGTTATTTTACTTAAGGAATCACAAAGATTAAGAGCCTCATTGTCTGTGATTTAGACATTTTAAATTTTACTCATGAATGGTCATTTTAAATGAATTAACGGATCGATTTTTAAGACATGTTACAGTTGTAATTCACAGTCTATTATTTTTTGCATTTTACGTTAAATAAATTTAACATGATATTCGGATATTCTAATTGTGCAGCAATATATATAATCAGCAGAACAATGACTCTTTTATCGTTTTAACTTGCCGGTGTTTATGTTCATAACACGTCTCGTTTCGTCTTTAGTTATTTTGTACAAAAAGCAAGAAGTTTGCTGATCACGTCGATCGTATCATAGTTACTTGAGTTTCTGTCAGTATATAAAATATTTCTATATATATGGAGCCCTTTTGAACTTGAAATAAAGGGCACAACAGAGTCATCTACGTCAGTTGCTTACCTCTGTATTAATTAAACTACGACCATCATGAACAGCTTACTTCGAAGCTATACGATACACATGACGATTTTAATTTTCCTATCGTGAACTTTCTTTTTCTTGATAGTAACATCCCTGTCTCTCCAACCTATGGTGTTCGCATGTCGCAGTTGATTCGTTATTCTCAGGTTTGCTCTAAATATCGAGATTAGCGTGATAGAGGTCGATTGCTGACAAATAAAGTTATTAAACAGGGTTTCTAGAGATGCAGGTTGATAAGGCAGAACTATGGGCAAGTTTTGTGGTCGCCACCTTTGTCTCATTGAGAAATAATTTGTATCTTTATGTGATATAGAGATGGATGTTCTTGAGTATGCTCTGTAGTGTGTTTACTTGTTGTGATTGACAATGATGACTCGGTTCTTACCCTGAGGACATGGCATTTACTTGGATGTGGTTTACATAGCGGTTATAGTTGATGAATCAGAAGACGCTACTCTTCTGGAACACCTAGACTTATTCTCTGGTATTTGTATATATGGGTCTCCATGTAAATCTTTGAGTTGAGATATTTTTGTCGCTTTAATATTCTGTTTTTTTCTGTCACATTTTATTTTATCGACGCGACTGTTGATAAAAGTTCATTAAAGACTCTACATGTTACAAGCCATATTAAGATAATGTAATTTTAAGTATACGGACTTGTACAAACCAAGATAACATGAATCTTCTGTATTCTTATTAAACGCACTTAACTGTTCAGATTCGTTTCACTTAATAGCCTGAGGAATTCCACCTCCCTCGTTTTTTGAGCAGGAATCAATCCCTCGCATGTCTTTTTCTGTATTTTTCATCTTCGAGTAATGTATATAATGGAAATACATCATATCGTTAATCAAATGCCACAGTAGGTTTTCTATCGTCCGTATTCAACAAAGCTGTTTGGAACTAGTCGCTTTTTATTGTCCAGGAATAATTGGGAAAACTTACCTAATCACTTAAGTAAGAGGAAGGCCCTTATCAGCTTTAGCTGCACGCACGTACTTCTCACGAGCGGTTCGTGTTTCTAACATTCCGCCGAGCTACCGGGATGAAAAACAAGATAATTCTGACTTCTCTGGGTTAGCCCATCATTGGCGTGGTCTGTCCAATATCAAGGATTGGGAGATCCACACATCTCCCGTTATCAACATTCTCTCATGTAGATTTTTTATTTTGGGTGAAGATTTTGGAAAAAATGCAATAGTTCGTGGAACTTACAAATTAGGAAAATGGAACAAGCCATATGTGTTATACTATAGGAAACTGTCGCTTTTCTCGGAACCACTGCCATGTTAAACATATAAAACGCTAAATGCATTGACATTGATGCAGAAAGGAATCGAGACCGGTGATACTGATCCTGTCAGAACCTGTCACTCTAGAGCCTAATCGCAGTGGTAAGTTATCATATCAATCTTACTTTTCACTAATTATCAAATTTCAAAGCAAAGTTAAATTTTCATGTTTCTTGGAGTTTTATATACGAATACGATTTTGAAGAGATAGAACATTTGTCATTTATTGAGTAAATTTTGCAAACATTTTTTTATCTCTAGTACAGTTTTAATGAAATTTTCTCTGAAATCATAAAGGGAGGAAAAAATATATATTTTTGTTTTTTATGTATTTTTGAAAAAAGCTTTTTCAATGTTTATTTCTTAAATTAAATCGAGTAAATACTGCATGTATAAGCTGCTTTCTGTCTTTATGTAAAGTATACGATATGCATGTTTGTGTACTACAAACGAAGCTGCTATGTTAAACAATAATTACATGTATAAAAGTCAACTGTATATTTGTTACAAAAATGCCTTATATTTTCATCTATAATTTACCTCACATTGAAGAGATTAGATGAAAATAAAAATGTGATTATAAAAATTCCGCTTAAAGTTTGTTCATCATAATTATTTGCTGGCTTATCAATAAATTTATCCGATTTACTTTTATAAAATTCCAGATAGACATTGCTTGCAAACATATTTTAATTTGAATTGTATTTATTAAATAAAGATCAAAGTAAACTCTTGATGATAATATTTAGATTTAAATATTATAAAGAGTAAAATGTACTGTGTAGCTATGACTAATCAGATCACTTTATTATTACCCCTGGCAACATTTAAACTTTCTATTTGTTATGTGACTCAATATTTACACTCTCAGCGATTTGTGTATACGGTACTTAGTGTGGCGTCTTCCTCTTTTGATTACCAGATTGTCTCTCGTTCTCAGGATCATTTACTGCGATTTTGAATTTCGGTCCGTTTATTTAGATTCTGTTCGTTATAAAATAGAAAACAGCAGTTAGATAGAGCGCGTGTGTTACAACACCTGCTTAGCATGTTTAGACATACATCTGGTCAACAGGCTGCTCATTGTGAAACACGGTCCGGGACATCATGAGTTTTGTATCTTGGCCTAGTTTGTCATAATATCTACAAACTGGATGCCATGCTGTTGAATCTTTGTCTGTTTTATCTAAACTTCAGTTGTGAGATTCAAATTCACAAATCGTCTCTATATCTTTTAATGTACTCGTCGAAAATTATACAAGCTAAAACATGGGCTAATAAATGAAAAAAGGAGATGGATCCCAATTTCTTCTTTATTTCTCAGTCTTGTTAAGAATATAAAGTACTTCGCATAGTGTTGCCAGAGATTGGGTTGTTTGTATGCTCGTTGTGATTCCCTTTGGTGTAATTTTGTTAGAAAAACCGTTTGATGAGAGAAGCGTCCATTATTATACACCTACATGTACAACATTACATGATAGAAAAATTAAATATTCCATAAGTAAACATTTGTAACAACAAAACTTTATAAGAAAAAGGTTACGACACAATCGTCTACATCAGCTGCTTACCTCGATCTCTACTTAAACTACAACCAACATGGACAGCTTACTACTAAACTATACAGTAAACGTGATGATTTCAATTTTCCGATTGTGAACTTTTGATTTCTTGATAGTAACATCCCTGCTTCTCCAACCTATGGTGTTTACATGTCGCAGTTGATTCAATATTCTAGGACTTACTCTAAATATCGTGATTTTCGTGATCGATGTCAACTGCTGACAAACAAACTAACAACACAGGGATTCGAAAGATGCCGATTGATCAGAACTATGGGTGTTATGGTCGCCATCTTTGTCTCATTGAAAAATATTCCGTTTCTTTGTGTGATATGAAGATGGACAGTTTTGAGTTTAGCATTCTTACTTGTTGTGATTGACAATGACTCGTTCTCATTTTGAGGACTTGATGTTTACCTAGATGTAACCAAGATTCACATGGCGAGTGTCGTCGATGAAGCAAAAGACGCTTACTCTTCCGGAACTTTACGAGAGTCTCCATGTAAATCATTCCTTTGTTCCTATTTTGCCTCTAGTTTAATCGATTTTGAGTTCGGATTATGTTTTTGTTGACGCTTTATTATTTTTCTGATATTCTTTACAACTGTAATAAATAATGACCGTCTCGCGGAAACAAATTTGGACAGGGACAGGTGTATGCCGGGTGTTTCTGTGTAAAGCGCATACGCATTTCTTTTACCTAATTCCTAATCAGGGATTTTGAGTTCGGATGATGGTTTTGATGACGCTTTGATACTTTCTGACATTTTTTTAAAGATTATATAAATTTCAATGTAATTTTTTTCTTGTTTGAAACTTTTGACTAAATCCATTTATTCTCCAGAGCTGTATATTCCACTATGTCCATAGACAATGTACTGTATGTAGATAAAACGAACACTGATAGCCCAGTGAGAACAAAATTAGTTTTTTTAAAGCACATTCACGCTGGGTTTTAGCAATATTTCACTGCCTAGGGTATATTAAACTGGCTATCTCTCCAGAATCAACCAAGCTCTAAACTTTCTATTAATACCACCCTTGATTCACGAGACGAGAGCCAGAAAGGCTATATACCTATTTTGCCTTAGCATGCTCTTACTGTAAGTAGCTATGATGAAGTAGCGTCTAGTGAGAACCTCTTTCACCTGTTGTACTAATTAGGTTAATTGTATTAACTAACAGGTAACATATGGCTTCTTCATGGTGTATTTTTGTCTGGGCCCTTGCTCCCCAAATCGTCTTCTCCCACACCTCACAGGCGCATGCCCGTTTTTGCTTTGAAAAATATGAACTCGTCTTTTTCTATGTAGGGGACAGACAGCTCACTCGTGCAATCATTCTATAACGTCACTATCACGGCATCATTTTATGCCATGTACCCAAAGTCACGTCATCAATTTCGTTGCACATTAAGGATGGCCCGATACACTGGGTAACCGTTATATCTGATTTTACGGTAGGAATGAGAAGGTGATATTCAAATTCCCCTCTCTAATATAGACAGAGAAATCGCAACCCTCGGGAAAAGAGTTATTAAGTTTAGCTAACTTCCTTAATTCATAAAGCTTAGCCCCGCGTTACGATTTCATAGTCTCTATTACACCGGTGATTTTTTCTCAATAAAACTTTCTTTTATCTCGCCTTTTTTTATTATGAAGCGTGGTGGTCACTGATAGACCTGGTGTTGGGACCACGTGGTGGTCATTGATAGACCTGGTGTTGGGACAGCGTGGTGGTCAATGATAGACCTGGTGTTGGGACAGTGTGGTAGTCACTGATAGACCTGGTGTTGGGACCACGTGGTGGTCACTGATATACCTGGTGTTTGGACAGTGTGGTGGTCACTGATAGACCTGGTGTTGGGACCACGTGGTGGTCACTGATAGACCTGGTGTTGGGACTGCGTGGTGGTCATTGATAGACCTGGTGTTGGGACAGTGTGGTGGTCATTGATAGACCTGGTGTTGGGACAGTGTGGTGGTCACTGATAGACCTAGTGTTGGGACAGTGTGGTCGTCATTGATAGACCTGGTGTTGGGACAGTGTGGTGGTCATTGATAGACCTGGTTTTGGGACAGCATGGTGATCACTGATAGACCTGGTGTTGGGACAGTGTGGTCGTCATTGATAGACCTGGTGTTGGGACAGTGTGGTCATCATTGATAGACCTGGTGTTGGGACAGTGTGGTGGTCACTGATAGACCTGGTGTTGGGACAGTGTGGTGGTCATTGATAGACCTGGAGTTGGGACAGTGTGGTGGTCACTGATAGACCTGGTGTTGGGACAGTGTGGTGGTCACTGATAGACCTGGTGTTGGGACAGTGTGGTGGTCACTGATAGACCTGGTGTTGGGACTGCAGGGTGGTCACTGATAGACCTGGTGTTGGGACAGTGTGGTGGTCACTGATAGACCTGGTGTTGGGACAGTGTGGTGGTCACTGATAGACCTGGTGTTGAGACAGTGTGGTGGTCACTGATAGACCTGGTGTTGGGACAGTGTGGTGGTCATTGATAAACCTTGTGTTGGGACAGTGTGGTGGTCACTGATAGACCTAGTGTTGGGACAGTGTGGTGGTCACTGATAGACCTAGTGTTGGGACAGTGTGGTGGTCACTGATAGACCTGGGGTTGGGACAGTGTGGTGGTCACTGATAGACCTGGTGTTGGGACAGTGTGGTGGTCACTGATAGACCTGGTGTTGGGACAGTGTTGTGGTCACTGATAGACCTGGTGTTGGGACAGTGTGGTGGTCATTGATAGACCTAGTGTTGGGACAGTGTGGTGGTCACTGATAGACCTGGTGTTGGGACAGTGTGGTGGTCACTGATAGACCTGGTGTTGGGACAGTGTGGTGATCACTGATAGACCTGGTGTTGGGACAGTGTGGTCGTCATTGATAGACCTGGTGTTGGGACAGTGTGGTCATCATTGATAGACCTGGTGTTGGGACAGTGTGGTGGTCACTGATAGACCTGGTGTTGGGACAGTGTGGTGGTCATTGATAGACCTGGAGTTGGGACAGTGTGGTGGTCACTGATAGACCTGGTGTTGGGACAGTGTGGTGGTCACTGATAGACCTGGTGTTGGGACAGTGTGGTGGTCACTGATAGACCTGGTGTTGGGACTGCAGGGTGGTCACTGATAGACCTGGTGTTGGGACAGTGTGGTGGTCACTGATAGACCTGGTGTTGGGACAGTGTGGTGGTCACTGATAGACCTGGTGTTGAGACAGTGTGGTGGTCACTGATAGACCTGGTGTTGGGACAGTGTGGTGGTCATTGATAAACCTTGTGTTGGGACAGTGTGGTGGTCACTGATAGACCTGGTGTTGGGACAGTGTGGTGGTCACTGATATACCTAGTGTTGGGACAGTGTGGTGGTCACTGATAGACCTGGTGTTGGGACAGTGTGGTGGTCACTGATAGACCTGGTGTTGGGACAGTGTGGTGGTCACTGATAGACCTGGTGTTGGGACAGTGTTGTGGTCACTGATAGACCTGGTGTTGGGACAGTGTGGTGGTCACTGATAGACCTGGTGTTGGGACAGTGTGGTGGTCACTGATAGACCTGGTGTTGGGACAGTGTGGTGGTCACTGATAGACCTGGTGTTGGGACAGTGTGGTGGTCACTGATAGACCTGGTGTTGGGACAGTGTGGTGGTCACTGATAGACCTGGTGTTGGGACAGTGTGGTGGTCACTGATAGACCTGGTGTTGGGACAGTGTGGTGGTCACTGATAGACCTGTTGTTGGGACAGTGTGGTGGTCACTGATAGACCTGGTGTTGGGACAGTGTGGTGGTCACTGATAGACCTGGTGTTGGGACTGCAGGGTGGTCACTGATAGACCTGGTGTTGGGACAGTGTGGTGGTCACTGATAGACCTGGTGTTGGGACTGCAGGGTGGTCACTGATAGACCTGGTGTTGGGACAGTGTAGTGGTCACTGATAGACCTGGTTTTGGGACTGCAGGGTGGTCACTGATAGACCTGGTGTTGGGACAGTGTGGTGGTCACTGATAGACCTGGTTTTGGGACTGCAGGGTGGTCACTGATAGACCTGGTGTTGGGACAGTGTGGTGGTCACTGATAGACCTGGTGTTGGGACAGTGTAGTAGTCACTGATAGACCTGGTGTTGGGACCACGTGGTGGTCATTGATAGACCTGGTGTTGGGACAGCGTGGTGGTCACTGATAGACCTGGTGTTGGGACAGTGTGGTAGTCACTGATAGACCTGGTGTTGGGACCACGTGGTGGTCACTGATATACCTGGTGTTTGGACAGTGTGGTGGTCACTGATAGACCTGGTGTTCGGACCACGTGGTGGTCACTGATAGACCTGGTGTTGGGACAGTGTGGTGATCACTGATAGACCTGGTGTCTGGACAGTGTGGTGGTCACTGATAGACCTGGTGTTGGGACAGTGTGGTGGTCACTGATAGACCTGGTGTTGGGACAGTGTGGTGGTCACTGATAGACCAGGTGTTGGGACAGTGTGGTGGTCACTGATAGACCTGGTTTTGGGACAGTGTGGTGGTCACTGATATACCTGGTGTTGGGACAGTGTGGTGGTCACTGATAGACCTGGTGTTGGGACCACGTGGTGGTCACTGATAGACCTGGTGTTGGGACAGTGTGGTGGTCACTTATAGACCAAGTGTTGGGACAGTGTGGTGGTCACTGATAGACCTGGTGTTGGGACAGTGTGTTGGTCACTGATAGACCTGGTGTTGGGATCACGTGGTGGTCACTGATAGACCTGGTGTTGGGACAGTGTGGTGGTCACTAATAGACCTGGTGTTGGGACAGCAGGGTGATCACTGATAGACCTGGAGTTGGGACAGTGTGGTGGTCACTGATAGACCAGGTGTTGGGACAGTGTGGTGGTCACTGATAGACCTGGTGTTGGGACAGTGTGGTGGTCACTGATAGACCTGGTGTTGGGACCACGTGGTGTTCACTGATAGACCTGTTGTTGGGACAGTGTGGTGGTCACTAATAGACCTGGTGTTGGGACAGTGTGGTGGTCACTGATAGACCTGGTGTTGGGACAGTGTGGTGGTCACTGATAGACCTGGTGTTGGCACAGTGTGGTGGTCACTGATAGACCTGGTGTTGGGATAGTGTGGTGGTCACTAATAGACCTGGTGTTGGGACAGCGGGGTGGTCACTGATATACCTGGTGTTGGAACAGCGGGGTGGTCACTGATAGACCTGATGTTGGGACAGTGTGGTGGTCACTGATAGACCTGGTGTTGGTACAGTGTGTTGGTCACTGATATACCTGGTGTTGGGACTGCGTGGTGGTCACTGATAGACCTGATGTTGGGACCATGTGGTGGTCACTGATAGACCTGGTGTTGGGACAGCGTGGTAGTCACTGATAGACCTGGTGTTGGGACAGCAGGGTGATCACTGATAGACCTGGTGTTGGGACAGTGTGGTGGTCATTGATAGACCTGGTGTTGGGACAGTGTGGTGGTCATTGATAGACCTGGTGTTTGGACCGCGTGGTGGTCACTGATAGACCTGGTGTTGGGACAGTGTGGTGGTCACTGATATACCTGGTGTTGGGACAGTGTGGTGGTCACTGATAGACCTGGTGTTGGGACAGTTTGGTGGTCACTGATATACCTGGTTTTGGGACTGCGTGGTGGTCACTGATAGACCTGGTGTTGGGACAGTGTGGTGGTCACTAATAGACCTGGTGTTGGGACATTGTGGTGGTCATTGATAGACCTGGTGTTGGGACAGTGTGGTGGTCACTGATAGACCTAGTGTTGGGACAGTGTGGTCGTCATTGATAGACCTGGTGTTGGGACAGTGTGGTGGTCATTGATAGACCTGGTGTTGGGACATTGTGGTGGTCATTGATAGACCTGGTGTTGGGACAGTGTGGTGGTCACTGATAGACCTGGTGTTTGGACAATGTGGTGGTCACTGATAGACCTGGTGTTGGGACAGTGTGGTGGTCCCTGTTAGACCTGGTGATGGGACAGTGTGGTGGTCACTGATAGACCTGGTGTTGGGACTGCAGGGTGGTCACTGATAGACCTGGTGTTGGGACTGCAGGGTCGTCACTGATAGACCTGGTGTTGGGACTGCGTGGTGGTCATTGATAGACCTGGTGTTGGGACAGTGTGGTGGTCATTGATAGACCTGGTGTTGGGACAGTGTGGTGGTCACTGATAGACCTAGTGTTGGGACAGTGTGGTGGTCATTGATAGACCTGGTGTTGGGACAGCATGGTGATCACTGATAGACCTGGTGTTGGGACAGTGTGGTGGTCATTGATAGACCTGGTGTTGGGACAGTGTGGTCATCATTGATAGACCTGGTGTTGGGACAGTGTGGTGGTCACTGATAGACCTGGTGTTGGGACAGTGTGGTGGTCATTGATAGACCTGGAGTTGGGACAGTGTGGTGGTCACTGATAGACCTGGTGTTGGGACAGTGTGGTGGTCACTGATAGACCTGGTGTTGGGACAGTGTGGTGGTCACTGATAGACCTGGTGTTGGGACTGCAGGGTGGTCACTGATAGACCTGGTGTTGGGACAGTGTGGTGGTCACTGATAGACCTGGTGTTGGGACAGTGTGGTGGTCACTGATAGACCTGGTGTTGAGACAGTGTGGTGGTCACTGATAGACCTGGTGTTGGGACAGTGTGGTGGTCATTGATAAACCTTGTGTTGGGACAGTGTGGTGGTCACTGATAGACCTGGTGTTGGGACAGTGTGGTGGTCACTGATAGACCTAGTGTTGGGACAGTGTGGTGGTCACTGATAGACCTGGGGTTGGGACAGTGTGGTGGTCACTGATAGACCTGGTGTTGGGACATTGTGGTGGTCACTGATAGACCTGGTGTTGGGACAGTGTTGTGGTCACTGATAGACCTGGTGTTGGGACAGTGTGGTGGTCATTGATAGACCTAGTGTTGGGACAGTGTGGTGGTCACTGATAGACCTGGTGTTGGGACAGTGTGGTGGTCACTGATAGACCTGGTGTTGGGACAGTGTGGTGATCACTGATAGACCTGGTGTTGGGACAGTGTGGTCGTCATTGATAAACCTGGTGTTGGGACAGTGTGGTCATCATTGATAGACCTGGTGTTGGGACAGTGTGGTGGTCACTGATAGACCTGGTGTTGGGACAGTGTGGTGGTCATTGATAGACCTGGAGTTGGGACAGTGTGGTAGTCACTGATAGACCTGGTGTTGGGACAGTGTGGTGGTCACTGATAGACCTGGTGTTGGGACAGTGTGGTGGTCACTGATAGACCTGGTGTTGGGACTGCAGGGTGGTCACTGATAGACCTGGTGTTGGGACAGTGTGGTGGTCACTGATAGACCTGGTGTTGGGACAGTGTGGTGGTCACTGATAGACCTGGTGTTGAGACAGTGTGGTGGTCACTGATAGACCTGGTGTTGGGACAGTGTGGTGGTCATTGATAAACCTTGTGTTGGGACAGTGTGGTGGTCACTGATAGACCTGGTGTTGGGACAGTGTGGTGGTCACTGATAGACCTAGTGTTGGGACAGTGTGGTGGTCACTGATAGACCTGGTGTTGGGACAGTGTGGTGGTGGGACAGTGTGGTGGTCACTGATAGACCTGGTGTTGGGACAGTGTTGTGGTCACTGATAGACCTGGTGTTGGGACAGTGTGGTGGTCACTGATAGACCTGGTGTTGGGACAGTGTGGTGGTCACTGATAGACCTGGTGTTGGGACAGTGTGGTGGTCACTGATAGACCTGGTGTTGGGACAGTGTGGTGGTCACTGATAGACCTGGTGTTGGGACAGTGTGGTGGTCACTAATAGACCTGGTGTTGGGACAGTGTGGTGGTCACTGATAGACCTGGTGTTGGGACAGTGTGGTGGTCACTGATAGACATGGTGTTGGGACAGTGTGGTGGTCACTGATAGACATGGTGTTGGGACAGTGTGGTGGTCACTGATAGACCTGGTGTTGGGACAGTGTTGTGGTCACTGATAGACCTGGTGTTGGGACAGTGTGGTGGTCACTGATAGACCTGGTGTTGTGACAGTGTGGTGGTCACTGATAGACCTGGTGTTGGGACAGTGTGTTGGTCACTGATAGACCTGGTGTTGGGACAGTGTGGTGGTCACTGATACACCTGGTTTTGGGACTGCAGGGTGGTCACTGATAGACCTGGTGTTGGGACAGTGTGGTGGTCACTGATAGACCTGGTGTTGGGACAGTGTGGTGGTCACTGATAGACCTGGTTTTGGGACTGCAGGGTGGTCACTGATAGACCTGGTGTTGGGACCGCGTGGTATAGGTTACGAACCCCTACTACACTGCCAAAAATTGTTACTTCACTTTCAAGTGATAGTAACATCTCTGCTTTTCTCGCTTATGGTGTTTACAAGTCGCAGTTGATTCGTTATTTTACGCCTTGCTCTAAATATCGTGATTTTTGTAATTGATGTCGCCTGCTAACAAACAAACTAACAACACAGGGATTCGAGAGAAGCAGGCCCCGGTTTCATCAACGTTCCTTAGCTTAAGTAAACTCCTTAACTTAAAAATGTCCATAGGAAAGCATTACAGAATTTAAGGAAAGTTTCTTAACTAAGGATTTTCTGTAATGCTTTCCTATAGAGATTTTTAAGTTAAGGAATTTCCTTAATTTAAGGAACGTTGATGAAACCAGGGCCAGGTTGACCAGAACTATGGGCTAGTTTTATGGTCGCCATCTTCGTCTCTTTAACAAATATTTTGTATCTTTGTGTGATAAGAAGTTTTACGTCATTTCGAGGATTGGATGTTTACTTGGAGGTGACAAAAAATCACATGGCGGGCGTCATCGAGGAAGCAAAAGACGCTTACTCTTCCGAAACACCTGGTCTTATTCTGTTGTACTTTTACAAGAGTCTCCATGTAAATCACGTGTACCTATTTTGCCTTTAATTTAATCGATTTAAGTTAGGATTATGGTTTTGTTGACGCTTTCGTATTCCCTGATTTTTATATGCACAAAACAACGGTGACGTTATGCATCAAAATGCACAAAAGGACACAGTTCATTCGTACATTAGTTCCTAATGCATCACAATCAAGCGCTATTTTGTCTTATAACATATTTTGATTTTAACAACTTTCCAACACAAAAATACATTTTCTTGGCATGGTATAGCTTAAAACTCATTCAAGCGTATCAAAACACAATGATTTGCCCCGTATTTCGTGCTGTTTGCATTTAATTCGAAATCATGATGTTCAGGCATAAAATCACCAAGCTTCCTGCTAAAACAATCTCACCCCATTATTATTGTTATTTGCGCACCAAACGTAGAGAGAATGGGGAGTAACTATGTACGTCTAATTCACTAAAGATGCTGGTGTCCTTTGTAATATCGGTGTATATGCCATTAGCTGTTGTCAGATCAACCCGACCTCCCTCCTTTAGGTTCCTACCAGGTCACGGCAAGTTGCGTAGAACTGTCTATTGCACATGCTAAACACATTATCAACAAAGTAATATGTTTTCCTGTTTTTATAAAAGAATCAGGATTCGCTTTAGTGTTTACCGTACCTTCTTAACTTACATACCTGGCCATCTTCAGCTTGGTAAATATACCAATATTCGTGTACTGAACATCGCCTGTATTTTGCTGTTTTTGTTTTTATTTTCGCGTTGCTGTACTTCGTATGGGAATTAATGTGTTTGGTAGAGAGCAATTTGTCAATACACACAAGCAATAACCATAACACCGCCCTAGCAACCTACAATGTGTATGACAGTTGGATATAGGATACTTCACTTGTATTTAAATTACATATTAACAATTTGTTAAACACAACAAAGATCGAACTACCAACCGTGTCATTATTTTGCTCAGAATTTCTAATTCCAAATCCCAAAATAGTATCTATGCATTGGAAAAAAACATAAATGGTTTCAAATTTCGCGATACAATGCTTACACGTATGTCGGTAATGCGACCTAATGCCGCAGTGTATGTATCTACATACATACTTATACGTCTAAGCATTGTAGAGCGCAATTTTAACCCATTGATGTTTTCCATTAGAAACCTGAAAACTTTAGAAATATTGCCACGCGAACCTCGGGGCTAGATAGTACACTATCTAAGCTATCACTTTTAACTGTTTACTTATAACGCCGTTTAGTGTGTTTTATTCTGATGTTCGATTTTAATACTTCCTTTTCTTTTATTACAGAACACGATTTAGCAGAGTGACAGTTCCAACAATGTACGGGAATATACGGAATATATCGAGTAACCTCTCGTGTGTTGTCGGGTAATACATGGAGTAAGCTGTGTGATATTTCTAACATTGTATGTGAGCATACGGAATAAGCCAAGTAAAATCTCAGAGTGGTCTCGGAGATCAAATAGTTAACGAGAATACACGGAATAAGCCGAGTCAGCTCCCAGAGTGGCGTCGGAAATCAAGCAGTTTGCGAGAATATACGGAATAAGCCTAGTGAACTCCCAGAGTGGCGTCGGAGATCAAGCAGTTTACGAGAATATACGGAATAAGCCGAGTGAACTCCCAGAGTGGCGTCGGAGATCAAGCAGTTTACGAGAATATACGGAATAAGCCGAGTAAAGTATCGCTCGGTATCGGAGAATACACGGAGTAAGTAATGCATGGAAACAAACAGAATAATCTCGACAAATAAAACAATGTAAAAAGTTTCATCCCGTTAATGATTTTATGAACCTATTCTTTTTCATTCTTCTGTGTTCAAACGCAAGTAAAATGGCGAACAATACAACTACAGGAACGAGTCTCAGTAATGAGATAATGCTGATAAACAAGTTCTACAACAGTCATAGAAGCTGTAACAACCTTTCCGATTCCTCGGATTATTTCGGAACTGGAACGACTGTGGTTTTAGGAACCATGCTAGTTTTTACAATTATCGGGGCCGTGTTCGGGAATCTCATGGTGATTGTTGTCATAGTGAAGAATCGAACGATGCGAGAAATGACCTACATGTTTCTACTGAGCTTAGCTATAGCTGACTTCATGATCGGGGCGTTCATGGCGCCTCTAGCGTTCCACAATCTTCTAAAGGAATGCTGGAGCCTTCCTCGTTTAATGTGCACTTTGAATCTCGTCATAAACACCACACTTTTAGTGACATCAATCCATACTCTTATGTGGATAGCCGTGTATAAATACATCTGTGTGAAGCGAGTATTCAGTCCCCCGGACCGATGGGTGGGCAATCTGATGATAGTACTAGCATGGGCCTGGGGTTTCTTGTTAGCATTGTTAACGGTCTATTTTAGCCAGGCTGTATACAAGCCTAAGACAATGCAATGTGGGCCTACCTACCCTGTTAATTCTTATGTCTTACACGCTGCAAACCAGTTCATCAACCTCATCATACCAATAATTGTCATGATAGTCGCCTACATCAAGATATACATTGCTATTCGTAAGTCAGGAGAGTTCCAACGACAACACACCATCTCAGTGGAGGGTCGTCAACAACGCAGCGAAGCGAGGGCCGTTGCTAAGACACTCGTCATTGTTCTCCTGTGTTTCCTGTTCTGCTGGCTTCCTTACTTCTGTTATGCTAACATCGGTGCCTTCATAACCAACAAGGGCGACATTCCATCCTTCCTCAACGCATTGGTAAGTACACCATCTACCTATATCAACGCCCTTGTACGTACATATACCACCTTTCAATGACACGGCACGTGCCAAACCAACCTACATGAAGGCAGTGCTTGGTACATAACGATTTAAAACCGGACATGGTTAGTACGTAGCGACCTTAAACAGGGCCTGATTAACACATAACGATCCTAAACACGGTGTGGTAAATAATAAAAACGATTAATAGGGCGTGGTTAATACGTAATGGCCTTACACAGGGTGTGGTTAGTATATAATGACCTTAATCAGGGCGTGGTTAGTACATAACGACCTTAACAGGGCGTGGCTAGTACACAACTACCTTAAACAGGGCGTGGTTAGTACACAACTACCTTAAACAGGGCGTGGCTAGTACATAACTACCTTAAACATGGCGTGGCTAGTACATAACGACCTTAAACAGGGCGTGGCTAGTACACAACTACCTTAAACAGGGCGTGGCTAGTACATAACGACCTTAAACATGGCGTGGCTAGTACATAACGACCTTAAACAGGGCGTGGCTAGTACACAACTACCTTAAACAGGGCGTGGCTAGTACATAACGACATTAAACAGGGCGTGGTTAGTACATAACGACTTTAAACATGGCGTGGTTAGTACATAACGACCTTAAACAGGGCGTGGTTAGTACCACAGTGTTAACAGTGTAATTTTGCAGGACTGCAGGATGATTAGTGCTGTAAGCATGGCGAAGGAAACACAAACAGGGAGACTTCATAGACAAACGATTTCTGTTTGGCCCGGGGACGGAAAGGTGTATTTGTAGATCTATAATTTAAAAACATGTTAACATTTAAAAGGACAAGGGTAGCAACTAAGTAAAAGCTGTTCGTTTTACTGATTGGCTTCTTCATCATGTCTGCCAGCTATGTCTATGTGAAAGGTATTTAGTTTATACACTTCGATTTCTCTAACGGTGTTTGGGTTCGTAGAGTGGACGGGTTTTGCACGCCTGATCCTTCTGCTTCTACATTGGTTTATTTAGATTTTGGATTCCCACCTTTTGGCCCCTGGCGTCACCGAGGGTTCCTAGGAGGACGAAACAGTTGTATGACGCGGTTTCAAGTTCATATGAAGCGAAGACATATAAGACACTCACTGTTGGATCTGATCCGAAACCTTATATTATGGAGCTATTCCAAGTTTCTCACAATAATGACATTAGTATTTACTTTACGATCAGACAAGCTGTTCAATTGTTTTACTTTGATTAAATAACCAACGACTTTCTATTCTAGATCTAGATGAATACGGCGTGAAATGATTTTCTTTGAAAGATGACGTAACACACACATATGCTGTATGCTGCACCTTTTAAAGTTAGCAATAGATAGAGCATACCGAAAAAAATGAATTAAATCGCATCATACAGCTGTCTCGTCCTCCTAAGACCTCAGCACCTAACATGTCATAAGACACGACGGTGCTGAATGACATGCCATGATTGTGTCAAAATCCCGATGGTGCTGAATGTCATGCCATGATGGTGTCAAAATCACGATGGTGCTGAATGTCATGCCATGATTGTGTCAAAATCACAATGGTGCTGAATGTCATGCCATGATGGTGTCAAAATCACGATGGTGCTGAATGTCATACCATGATTGTGTCAAAATCACGATGGTGCTGAATGTCATGCCATGATGGTGTCGAAATCACGATGGTGCTGAATGTCATGCCATGATGGTGTCAAAATCACGATAGTGCTGAATGTCATACCATGATGGTGTCAAAATCACGATGGTGCTGAATGTCATGCCATGATTGTGTCAAAATCACAATGGTGCTGAATGTCATACCATGATTGTGTCAAAATCACGATGGTGCTGAATGTCATGCCATGATTGTGTCAAAATCACGATGGTGCTGAATGTCATGCCATGATTGTGTCAAAATCACGATGGTGCTGAATGTCATGTTGGTGTCACTGAAACACATTCTGTATCCATATATGATAGAAAGTTTGACGTGTGTTTGAATATGCTCATTAGTATGCCTACTTGATTGACAATGATGACGTAGTTCCCACATTCACGATGTGACATTTACTTTGATGTCACATTGGTTTACATGACGGGTTTCGTCAATGAAGCAGAGGACGCTTACTCTTCCGGAACACCTGGTCTTATTCTCTTGTACATTTTCAATGACTTCGTTTCCTTTGTTCGAATTCGGATTATGGTTTTGTTGAAGCTTCAGTATTTCGGGTGGTCAAAGTGTTTTCCCTACATTTCGGCGTTTCTCTGCTGCCTGGTTTCCGTGCTTGACTTCTTAATGTTACTTTTCCTATCGAGTTCTCCTTGTAACTGAAAACATCACTCCCTCTTCGTCTTCAATCCCCCAAACACCTTTGAGGTGGTACTTTTACAACTGATTCCTAGATGAAGTTATATGTTTTTGAGAATAGGATGTTATCGCACTAGTTGACAATGAGAATAGTACACTGTTATATACAGATAATTTATTTGAGCTCTGTATTGGACATAAAGCCACGGAGTAGAAATTGATGACTAAATATGTTCTCGACTGAAAAATGTTAGACGAGAAACATATTTTTATTTTCAGTATTTTTATTACATCATTATTTACATATTTTTATGTTAGTGTATGCTATCTTGTTTCACATAAATAACTTAATTTCACTGGACGAAATTATTTGCCTTTAACAAGACACGTCATTATCAACAGGCGTCTGTGCAACGTGCTTATCTGAACGATATGTAAACACAGGGTGAAATCTTCATACTACACGAACAATTTGTTGCTTTCATGTTGCGTCATTGCACGAAGGTCCTGATTTATCCCTCCCTTATCTTAGTCGGCACGTGCTTGACGGGGCAACCAGGCTATCTCCTACACATTGGAATCATTCATTAAAATATAAATTACGATGCCTGCATCGATATGAATTTAAATACAACGCTAGGGTTGTTGACTTGGAAGTAGAAGTATCAAGGCACTGAATATAGAGAATTCCTTGATAGATGTCAACTGCTGACAAGCAAACTTACGACACATGGATTCGGGAGATACTGTAGGGTGATGAAGACTATATTGGTCTCATTGACAAGTATTCTACATTCTTGTATGATATGAAAATTGATGTGTTGGAATATTCTAATTTGTATGCCTGCTTGTTGTGATTGAGAATTATGTCTCAGTTCTTACTTTGGGACCATGCCATTGACTTGGATCTGACCTAGATTTACAAGGCGGGTGTCTTCGATGAAACAGAAGACGATTTATCTTCTGGACACTTGTTCTTATCATCTTGTACTTTTACGAGAGTCTCCTTGTAAACCTTTCCTTTGTTGTTCATATTTTGCCCCTAGTTTAGTTGATTTTGAGTTCGGATTTTGGTTTGTTGACGCTTTGGTATTCTCTGATTTTTTTGCCATATCACAGGTATGTGTCTTGTTACTCTAACGCCGGTGTATTTGAGAAAGATACATTTGAGCAAACGTATTTATTTGAGGGACTTGTATGTCGTGGGTAGATGTGTTGTTAGTGTGTATGTTTTGGGGAAGGGACAGAGTAAGTAACAGCGAAATACGGGATATCAATATTATCGGCATATTTGTCAATAATGTTGTTGGATCGAGCATTAAGTTCCACGAGATTATATATAAAGAGACTGCTTGCTCATAACAGATCCTTGGAATAAGGTGTTTGATTAAAAGCTGCAAACTGTGAAATCGGCGTGTAAGGAATGTCATCACACGGCCACGCTTGATATCCCATCACATAAATAACAGAATACCGAAGCGTTAACAAAATCATAATCATAAGAAGAAAAAAATTACATGGAGACCCTTGTAAAAGTAGAAGAGAACAAGACCAGGTGTTCCGGAAGAGTAAGCGTCTTCTGCTTTATCGACAACACCCACCATATAAATCTTTGTCACATCCAAGTAAACATCAAGTTCTCAAAATGAGAACCGAGTATCAGTGTTAAACACAACAAGTAAACACACTAATGAGCATATTCAAAAACGTCTATCTTTATATCGCTTAAAAGATACAGAATATTTCTCAATGAGACAAAGATGCCGACCATAAATTTAACGTTGTAATCATGACTTAAAGCATTTATTTTGTTGACTTTAAATTTCCAAAACAACATTTTATCATACCTTGTTGCTAGTGTAGCACGCGACCCTGAGTTAACTCGGCGTTATATCTCCAAACCATACCCTTGGACACAGCATACCATACTATTCCCATTGTACTTACAAACTTAGTATTTCTATCTAATTGTCTTGCCTAATTTTAAACATTATTAGATAGATCACTTTGAATTGGATTTTGTTTCTCATCCATATTTCCTTTTTTCCCCTAAAACAAATAAGGAACTTCAGACTTTCTCGACACTCTCCGGTCGTTATTCGAGTGACACAGATAACCAGTTCAGGAACTCGTTCCTCGTTCAAATAAATTAGATCGCTGTTTCTATGTGCCCAACCCTCTCCTATCTAATGATTACATTTTATTTTGTAAACATAACACTCCTCCAAAACTACTTTGTAGGTACATACAGGTATCCAATGTCTCGATATAACTGTCCAGAGTCTCAAAAACACTTACAACCGTGTCCCTATAATATTATAGCGTACTCTAATGCCGTATTGCGTAGATGTTGAAATAAATGACCGCTTTAGTAATGCACGATTCAGAAACGTTTAATATTTTGTGCGAATTTTTAATTTGATGCTTGGAAACACACGAGATACTGAGGTTGTTATACAGACGGAGCAGTGTTTCTTCACTGTTTATCTCCTCCTTGATAGAGTCAGCAGCAAGTGGACTGCTCTCCTGGTGACGTCATAGGAATGTTCAAATTATCTTGAAGCATACTGCGAGGCGGACAACAAGTTTATAAAACATCACTGTCTCTTGCTGTTAATGGTATACTTTGGTGTAACATCCAACAATACTTTCTATTTACTGTGGCAGGGATAGCCTTCTAAACTAATGGTCGGTTATCATTAGAGTGGCTATAAACAAGGTTTCTCATCGTTGCAAGTTGACATAGGATATCTTGATAAATGCTAACGGCACTGCTCTTTCGTTTTATATCAATCACTGAACGATAGCAAACTATCCTGTTTTATGACAAGAAGCTGGTAAATGACTCATGGTTGTTTATTCTATAATCTGAATTAGGAAAGATAATAGTGTGGTTTCAACGGGGATCGAACCCTCGATATCCAGGTTCCTAGCCAGGTTATCTAGGGGATCGAACCCTCGATCTCCAGGTTCCTAGCCAGGTTATCTAGGGGATCGAACCCTCGATCTCCAGGTTCCTAGCCAGGTTATCTAGGGGATCGAACCCTCGATCTCCAGGTTCCTAGTCAGGTTATCTAGGGGATCGAACCCTCGATCTCTAGGTTCCTAGTCAGGTTATCCACCAATTCCCCGTTTTCTTAAAACTACATACATGTATGTACAATTAAACTCCACAAGTTGTTTCATTATTTAACACAGGTCAATTGCCGTGTAATACGGGGGGTGCAATGGAATTTAAAAACAAACCGTATTCAAGGGTCGTTAACGTTTCATATGAAATTAATAAACTTGTTTCATCAATTAAATTCTGAAGTATTAAATGAACAGCGTGTTAGATCATCTTTGTCTCTTTGTGATTGTGTTTATCGCCTCGGCTGGAGGTGTCCTGGGTAATGTTCCACGCACGGTAGTAACCAATATAGGGCCATTCCGAGTCGCACGATACAGCGAGAGGTGTCAGTGAGCCGCTAGTGGATAATGTTCCACGCACGGTAGTAACCAATAGAGGGTCATTCCGAGTCGCACGATACAGCGAGGGGTGTCAGTAAGCCGCTAGTGGATAATGTTCCACGCACGGTAGTAACCAATATAGGGTCATTCCGAGTTGCACGATACAGGGAGGGGTGTCAGTGAGCCGCTAGTGGATAATGTTCCACGCACGGTAGTAACCAATATAGGGTCATCCCGAGTCGCACGATACAGCGAGAGGTGTCAGTAAGCCGCTAGTGGATAATGTTCCACGCACGGTAGTTACCAATATAGGGTCATTCCGAGTCGCACGATACAGCGAGAGGTGTCAGTGAGCCGCTAGTGGATAATGTTCCACGCACGGTAGTAACCAATATAGGGTCATTCCGAGTCACACGATACAGGGAGAGGTGTCAGTGAGCCGCTAGTGGATAATGGCAGAAAGAAAATGATAAAGATCTCAAGTGTTGAAAATAGCTCGAAAACAATCTGTGTAGGTCCCTCTGATAACTCCTGTAGCTCTTAGCACAGTTACAAAAAGCATGATTTTTACGGTGGACTCTCAATAGCCAAGTGATGTAACTCAGCATGACTATCACTGAATTCAATAAACATGTACAGAGAACGTTAAACTGCAGTTGTTGGCATGAGAATATGGACGCCCTCTATTTTAAAAAAAAATGTGCGATTTTCGTGTTTATATTTATAGAATGCTGTCTTGTTCGAGTTTAAACTTACATAGTTTAGATTCCACATTAGCAGACAGCTCTGAATGTCAGCGCCATTTCAGTGTAAAACGATATTACACTTATCAGCATCTCCACTAATAAAATAAGTTTTGCTAAAAGAAGAAATAACATTCCAGCTTATAGGTTGTATCTGTTACACAGAGAATGTTCGTGCTACTGTCATGATGAAGATGTTACGTATACTGACATGGTGGACCTTGCAGAGAATCATGAAACAAAATAAAGCAAAACATTCGCTAATTAACGTGATGTATTATTTGCATGCTGGTATTTGAAGTACATCTGTTTTCGAGATATTATAACGATCCATATCAATATGAAGACATGCACATTTCTATGTTTTACAGCCTCTATGTGCTCAGCTTCATCCTCCTCCCACTTCAAAATAAATCACGACGACTTCCCTCACTAAATACAGGATGTTGTTGTTTTGCCCAACATCTAAACGAGAAACCCCAATACGTCTACACTGACATATCCAATCGGCTGTATTGAGGGCAGGTCTGACATATCCAATCGGCTGTGTTGAGGGCAGGTCTGACATATCCAATCGGCTGTGTTGAGGGCAGGTCTGACATATCCAATCGGCTGTGTTGAGGGCAGGTCTGACATATCCAATCGGCTGTGTTGAGGGCAGGTCTGACATATCCAATCGGCTGTGTTGAGGGCAGGTCTGACATATCCAATCGGCTGTGTTGAGGGCAGGTCTGACATATCCAATCGGCTGTGTTGAGGGCAGGTATGACATATCCAATCGGCTGTGTTGAGGGCAGGTATGATATATCCAATCGGCTGTGTTGAGGGCAGGTCTGACATATCCAATCGGCTGTGTTGAGGGCAGGTCTGACATATCCAATCGGCTGTGTTGAGGGCAGGTCTGATATATCCAATCGGCTATGTTGAGGGCAGGTCTGACATATCCAATCGGCTGTGTTGAGGGCAGGTCTGACATATCCAATCGGCTGTGTTGAGGGCAGGTCTGACATATCCAATCGGCTGTGTTGAGGGCAGGTCTGACATATCCAATCGGCTGTATTGAGGGCAGGTCTGATATATCCAATCGGCTGTATTGAGGGCAGGTCTGACATATCCAATCGGCTGTATTGAGGGCAGGTCTGACATCGGTGATCATTAACTTTCCTCTGTAGTTCTTCTTATTTTCTTTATCTGAGTACCAGAAACACAACTTTTGTTTATTTAGGAGAGAGTTTGTCTTTGTCGATGATTGTTTTGTTGTCAGTAGCCATGATGCATTGACATTGGGGCTCAAGTTAAAATTGTCTTCGATGTGTTTACGTGGAGTTGTTGTTTAAATGGAAACGTTCTTTCAATTGTGTTTGAGTAAACATATAGTTCAAGTGGACATGTTGTTTAAATGGTGTTTAAGTCAATATATAGTTTAAGCGGACATTTTTTTTAAATAGACATGTTGTTTAAGTGGACACGTTGTTTAAATGGTCCCATTTATTAGGTCGACATGTAGTTTAAGTGGAGTTGTTGTTTCAATGGACACGTAGTTTAGGTCGACATGTAGTTTAAGTGGAGTTGATGTTTAAATGGACACGTAGTTTAGGTCGACATGTAGTTTAAGTGGAGTTGTTGTTTTAAGGACACGTTGTTTTGGTCAACATATAGTTTAAGTGGATTTGTTGTTTAAATGGATACGTTGTTTAGGTCGACATGTAGTTTAAGTGGAGTTGTTGTTTTAATGGACATGTTGTTTTGGTCGAAACATAGTTTAAGTGGACTTATTGTTTATGTCGACATGTAGTTTAGGTCGACATGTAGTTTAAGTGGATTTGTTGTTTAAATGGACACGTAGTTTAGGTCGACATGTAGTTTAAGTGGAGTTGTTGTTTTAATAAACACGTTGTTTTGATCGACATGTTGTTTAAGTGGAGTTGTTGTTTTAATTGACACGTTGTTTTGGTCGCACATAGTTTAAGTAGAGTTGTTGTTTAAATGGATACGTTGTTTAGGTCGACATGTAGTTTAAGTGGAGTTGTTGTTTTAATTGACACGTTGTTTTGGTCGACACAGAATTTAAGTGGAGTTGTTGTTTAAATGGACACGTTGTTTAGGTCGACATGTAGTTTAAGTGGGATGTTGTTTTAATGGACACGTTGATTTGGTCGAAACATAGTTTAAGTGGACTTATTGTTTATGTCGACATGTAGTTTAAGTGGATTTGTTGTTTAAATGGACACGTAGTTTAGGTCGACATGTAGTTTAAGTGGAGTTGTTGTTTTAATAAAGACGTTGTTTTGATCGACATGTTGTTTAAGTGGAGTTGTTGTTTTAATTGACACGTTGTTTTGGTCGACACATAGTTTAAGTGGAGTTGTTGTTTAAATGGATACGTTGTTTAGGTCGACATGTAGTTTAAGTGGAGTTGTTGTTTTAATGGACACGTTTAGGTCGATATGTAATTTAAGTGGACAGGTTGCCACTTGGAGGATTCTGTCATCGAATGCATACTGCTTTGCTGTTAAGATAAAACATATACTTGATTGAATATTTTATCAGAATACAGTAGTTAATAGACCAGATGCCATACAACAATTCCCGCCTTCTACACCGACTACCTATTGTCAGACGTCTAGTTATCACACAATCTATCAGCAACAGCAGGAAGGAACATGAATGCGTTTATTCTGATTTCTGTCTTGATACGTTGTCAATGGGTCGTAAGTGTCACTGACAGGATGTGAAATAGGCGCCATCTGTGTCTCCTGTACCAGTTAATGCCGGCCGGAAGTGATGCTGCCTCATGCACATTAAGTGCAGCTCTCAGGAACTCCTTCTAATTTACGGCAAATCTTTTATCAGTCGTGTTTTGTTTTGGAGGACTTTGCAATTGGCTTTACAGTGTTCTGAAGTCTTCTGATTTCTGATTCCAGAACACCTTGTCTTATTCTTTTGTGCTTTTACGAGAGTCACCATGTAAATCTTTCCTTTGTATCTATTTTGCTCCTAGTTTAAACGATTTTTAGTTCGGATTATGGTTTTGTTGACGCTTTGATATTCTCTGATTTGATTTTTTTTATATATACGAGGAAGACGAACCTGAAAATTTATCTCAATCATGCAAAATATCTTCGATAAGAAATTGCTTGTAATTACCATGGTATTCGGATTAGCTCAGTTGTAATAATTTTAAGCATTCAAAAACGAAAAAAAAAAAAGAAAAAATATCAAAAGTATTTTTAGAGGCATTATTTTTTAAACAAAATAAATACCACATTTGAATTTTAAAATGCTTGAGCAAACGTTCTTACAAACACAACCGATAAAGAATACCAAATGTTTATGAAAACGAAATTCGACTAAATTAGTAAATAGTATTTGGAAAGTATGCTTCATCCAAACACTCCAGACAAAAATGTCACGACCTCATAGCGCGGAATCGGGACAACTCCGGAGAGATTCATCATGACCCAATAAACGTCTGGAATTCGAATTACAATAAATAAGTTTATAGTCCATTACCTTAAAGTTCAATAGAAAGGATCGATGGCGAAACTTACACATTAATACAGGACCGATATGACATAACGACAATAGTATCACATTAATACAGGACAGATATGACATAACGACAATATTATCACATTAGTACAAGACCGACATGACAAAACGACAAAAGTATCACATTAATACAGGACCGATATGACATAACGACAATAGCATCCCATTGATACAAGACCGACATGACATAACGACAATAGTATCACATTAATACAGGACCGATATGACATAACGACAATAGTATCACATTGATACAAGACCGACATGACAAAACGACAAAAGTATCACATTAATACAGGACCGATATGACGTAACGACAATATTGTCACATTAATACAGGACCGATATGACATAACGACAATATTATCACATTAATACAGGACCGATATGACATAACGACAAAAGTATCACATTAATACAGGACCGATATGACATAACGACAATAGCATCCCATTGATACAAGACCGACATGACATAACGACAATAGTATCACATTAATACAGGACCGATATGACATAACGACAATAGTATCACATTGATACAAGACCGACATGACAAAACGACAAAAGTATCACATTAATACAGGACCGATATGACGTAACGACAATATTATCACATTAATACAGGACCGATATGACATAACGACAATATTATCACATTATACAGGACCGATATGACATAACGACAATGTTATCACATTGATACAAGACCGATATGACGTAACGACAATGTTATCACATTGATACAAGACCGACATCACATAACGACAATAGTATCATATCAATAGTATCACATTAATACAAGACCGACATGACATAACGACAATATTATCAAACAAGTGAAAGAACTGTTACATAATGCTAAACAAATAATTTGTATAGATAACTACACGGTAACAGCCCGAACCGCGTTTATCGTCGTTGGTTAATGCCCTGAGTTTGTATAAGACACACTTGTCTTCAGTATGTCTGTTACTACCATAACACTCCAGGATAAACCATTACATATGTCTCAGGGGAGGTTACCACGGCCTCAAACCAGCGCTGGTATAGGTAATGGTACTGATACAGGTAATGGTACTGATACAGGTAATGGTACTGATATAGGTAATGGTACTGATACAGGTAATGGTACTGATATAGGTAATGGTACTGATACAGGTAATGGTACTGATACAGGTAATGGTACTGATACAGGTAATGGTACTGATATAGGTAATGGTACTGATACAGGTAATGGTACTGATATAGGTAATGGTACTGATACAGGTAATGGTACTGATACAGGTAATGGTACTGATACAGGTAATGGTACTGATACAGGTAATGGTACTGATACAGGTAATGGTACTGATACAGATAATGGTACTGATACAGGTAATGGTACTGATATAGGTAATGGTACTGATACAGGTAATGGTACTGATATAGGTAATGGTACTGATACAGGTAATGGTACTGATACAGGTAATGGTACTGATACAGGTAATGGTACTGATACAGGTAATGGTACTGATACAGGTAATGGTACTGATACAGGTAATGGTACTGATACAGATAATGGTACTGATACAGGTAATGGTACTGATACAGGTAATGGTACTGATATAGGTAATGGTACTGATACAGGTAATGGTACTGATACAGGTAATGGTACTGATACAACAGCCTTGTTCCTTAATAGTGCCACACAAGATTATTACAGAACGCACACCAAGGTAAATGCGTCAACAAATAATGTAACAGTATAGCAGGGAATATATGTCTGAGAGTTTCGTACGAGTGCACGAGTTTTGTGTGAAGGTAACACGTGATTAATGGGAATACAGGTTTGATAGTCATTCTAGCCTGAGATTATCGGTTTTTAAATAATTTTTGATTGAAACATACAGTATAGGTAAGGAAAAACTTTGTAAAAGGCAGTCGAGGTAGAAAAACAAAAGGTTTATGTTATTGTTCTTGTAGCAGAGAGACTTTAGGTATTGGTCGTAGGATAGAGTAGGTGTAAAAGGTCAGATGGTTTTTCAGCGTTTTTGTCTTATAGAGTTTCATCTCTGTTTTTTTAACCCTGGACGTTGTATGTATGTGTTTATTGAAGATGGCATAGATCTTAGTTCAGATTTAATGGGACTATATTAGAGAAAGAGTATATATGTGACAATGTATATATTGCGTTTTTATCGTACATACATCAAAAACAATATAAAAGTCGGTCCTTCGGGTCTTCCGGACAGGCTTCTTCCAAAAGGTATTTTGGTGTTCGCGTTATATATTGTTCGAGAAAAAGGTTTTCTCTCCTAAGTAATTATATAACAGCCGCACTCCTGCACGTAGTTATGATAGCAACACCTACATGTACCTCCTGTGTACCGTAAGGCGTTTTGACATTTAGGTAACTAACAGTGTGCCAAACTTTTATACGATAAAACAATCCTATTTCCTGCCAAAGCCTCCAGGACTTTGGTTTAAATTTAGCAGTTTTGAGAAAATACGAGTCACCGTTTACCTAAAGAACAATAAGATTGATGACATTTATTTTCAGTCGTTGATTGATTATTGATTGATCAACTCTGTAGTATTTTAGGTACAATATCGCCATGGATATCCTGATAATTTGATCCGAAAACCATATTTGATATTTTTATAATGTCCAAAAAACTATAAATGACATTTATTCCCTTTATATGTTCCCGTCATTTCATATAAAATACGTTCTGTTTCTACAAATAAAGCTATGTTGAAAAAAGGCTTTCATTTTTGTGGAGTATGTAAGATGTATGTATCATAAATTAATATTCCTCTTTGCATAAAGTAGGTTTTTTGTTCGATATGGTCTCCCTTAAAAATAAAGATCTTGATATATAATATTACATAAATTACTTTCAAGTTTGATTAAAATCATACGTAATATATCTTTACAACTTACGATTGTACAAAGGCTCATGCATAGTTGTACATTTAACAAAGAAATAAACCATTGTTCGATCGGAACGAAAGCTGACTTGAGGAGATGCTTACAGTTTATGAAATAGGCCACTCATGGTAATGCTGAACTCGACTAATAACTCACTAATGTAGTAATGGCGTGATATTTTAGGCCAGTATCATAATGAGCAATTGGTGGAAATTGTTTTATTTAATGGAAATTGTTTTATGTATAATTTGGTTTTGTATTAATAGTGAATTAAATCTTGATTGTTGTAATGGCTGAAAATCCATGTAAGTCTCGTTGTGTTAAGGACGCAGACACAATCACAACGGACACATAGCTTAGATGCAGAGCGCTGAACATATATATATTTCGTCTATATCAAAAACAAAGAATGCCAAAGTGTCAACAACACCATAAAAGGAACATAGCGAAGACATTTATAGTTAAACCTGTCCATGGGATAAACAACACGTCCTGGTGTCTATCATCATATCAGCAATACAAAACAAAAAGGAAATGTTGGAGTAATTGTTTTAATGTCTATACCATAATCAGTTCTATAAGACTGTGTTCTATTTGAAAATATCATTTATTTTGCTAAACTATTGAGCTAAAATAAACTGCATTTTGTAAGTACACGTAATATTCAGGGGATCTGATGCAATGATTTAGGCGTCAAACAATGACAGCCATTATCACTGGTTTTTTTCCCCTGTACATGTTTTTATTTCACAATGACCCCAATAGTTAGCAGTTCCGGACATTGTAAACTGAATATCAAGTTAGTTGATTAATAAGGCAGCATGCATGTATTACTGATAGGAATATGAGTGCTTTACATTGTCTCATTGAGAAATGATTAGTGTTCTTTTGTGATATGAAGATGGACAATTTGGAGTGTTATTTAATACTTGTTGTTATTGAGAATGATTACTCGGTTCTCACTTTGAGGATTTTATGGTTAACAGGATGTGACCAAAATTTACATGGCGGGGTCATCGATTAAGCAGAAGACGCTAACTCTACCGGAACACCTGGTCTTATTCTCTTGTGCATTTACAGGGTCTGCCATGTTAATATTGCCTTTGTTCCTATTTTGCCTCTAGTTTAATAGATTTTGAGTTCGGGTTATGGTTTTGGTGACGTTTCAGTATTCTCTATTTTATTTTACCACAGTTCCATCTGATAGACAAATAAGAGACTAAACAAGCTATTATTTCAATTTGAATTTAAATATTACTGGTAACATTTTTGTATATCGAAATTTGCATTACCAAAGATGACGTAAAACACACATATGCTGCACCTCTTAAATTTAGTAATAGATACAGTATGCCGAAAACATGAATTAAACTGCATCATACAGCTGTTTCGATCTCTTAGGACTCAGGGATGTATACGATACAGTTCCATTCAACTCGTCTGTTCAAATCACGTACAAAGTATAACTAACCAAAGAAGGTTTCTTTGCCATATCAGAATCTGTTTTACCTTCCGGACCAGCCATACAATGAAATAAAAAACATGCCAGTTAATGAAGTATTGGTTTCGTTAATCATACACAAAGCGGTGTTTACATATCTTATAATAAATTTATTGAAGGACTAAGAAAATAATTACACAACCTTACTTACACTACGTGTGTCATTCGTCTTTGTTTTCTTGAAAGCGCTGTTCTACTTTAATATTGTACAATACAAGTCTGAATCAGATTGTAACATGAAAACAGAATCTTTCCCAATAAGTCTGAACATTATTGTAATTAAATCGTGTTTCAGGTTGCCTGGTCACGATGTTAATTCACATTTTGCTGTTTTTATCCGCTTCTAATTATAAATCACAGTTTTTCCAGGCAGGCGAGTGGTCAACAACGGTCACAGAAGGTCCATTCCACGTGCGGCTTAATTGGAAACGCGATAAATATGCCTTGTACTTAATGACCGGTAACACATTAGGTTAAGTTGATGTGTTAGATAAAAGGTCAGGTCCCACACACCTTTGATAGTTATAAATGCAATGATCATTACTCCGTGGTAAACGTAATCAGTTATTCCGTCCGTCATCAATACCTGTGGTTTTCATCACTAATACCATTGATTTTCTGATTAGTAACTTCGTGATAATCTCACAGTAGTATTTTAATGGCAATTCGCAAGTGTAGAAATAACTCAACCGGAATACAGTTGTTTGTCCTTTTTTGTCTTCGGATATAAACTATGTAAATTATATTCATTTTAAGCTTTCTGACGAAACAGCTGTATGATGACGTTTAATTCATTTTTTCGGCATACAGTATCTATTACTAAATTTAAGAGGTGCAGCATACGTGTGTGTTACGTGATCTTTGTTAACTCCGCTTTGTGAATCTTTCTGACAGGACGAGCGAAAGTGAGTCGAAACAAATCCTTATCTTACAGCATGCTATGTTATGAATCACACCTACACGACTCGGGTTATGCAGAATTTCGTTTTTGTCGGCTGCCTTGGTCGTGTATTGTTTTGTTTTTAAGATATGGTAGAGATGGTTATTTTAGATTTGCTTGGGTTCTGACCTTCAGTTAAAGAAATCGCCGTTTAACTTTGGATATATACAAACACAACATACAAACATAAACAAAATAAATCGATGGAGACCGATAACAGTGTATGGATTATTTCCCTTGCTCCTAAAATTGATCTTTATTTTCGATAGTGTATTTAACCTAAACATACATGTATTTTTTTCCTAATCAGAATGACCAGGTGTCTGAATACACCTTCGACACAGGGATTCGCGACATACAGGTTGATGAAGACTACGAGCAATTTTTATGGTCTCCTTGAGATTTACTTTGTACCCTTTTATGACATGAATGTAGATAATAATTATGATCATTAGTGTGTTTACTTGTTGTGATTGATCATTAGTGTGTTTACTTGTTGTGATTGATCATTAGTGTGTTTACTTGTTGTGATTGATCATTAGTGTGTTTACTTGTTGTGATTGATCATTAGTGTGTTTACTTGTTGTGATTGATCATTAGTGTGTTTACTTGTTGTGATTGATCATTAGTGTGTTTACTTGTTGTGATCATTAGTGTGTTTACTTGTTGTGATCATTAGTGTGTTTACTTGTTGTGATTGATCATTAGTGTGTTTACTTGTTGTGATTGATCATTAGTGTGTTTACTTGTTGTGATTGATCATTAGTGTGTTTACTTGTTGTGATTGATCATTAGTGTGTTTACTTGTTGTGATCATTAGTGTGTTTACTTGTTGTGATTGATCATTAGTGTGTTTACTTGTTGTGATCATTAGTGTGTTTACTTGTTGTGATCATTAGTGTGTTTACTTGTTGTGATTGATCATTAGTGTGTTTACTTGTTGTGATTGATCATTAGTGTGTTTACTTGTAGTGATTGATCATTAGTGTGTTTACTTGTAGTGATTGATCATTAGTGTGTTTACTTGTAGTGATTGATCATTAGTGTGTTTACTTGTAGTGATTGATCATTAGTGTGTTTACTTGTTGTGATTGATCATTAGTGTGTTTACTTGTTGTGATTGATCATTAGTGTGTTTACTTGTTGTGATTGATCATTAGTGTGTTTACTTGTTGTGATTGATCATTAGTGTGTTTACTTGTTGTGATTGATCATTAGTGTGTTTACTTGTAGTGATTGATCATTAGTGTGTTTACTTGTTGTGATTGATCATTAGTGTGTTTACTTGTTGTGATTGATCATTAGTGTGTTTACTTGTTGTGATTGATCATTAGTGTGTTTACTTGTTGTGATTGATCATTAGTGTGTTTACTTGTAGTGATTGATCATTAGTGTGTTTACTTGTTGTGATTGATCATTAGTGTGTTTACTTGTAGTGATTGATCATTAGTGTGTTTACTTGTAGTGATTGATCATTAGTGTGTTTACTTGTTGTGATTGATCATTAGTGTGTTTACTTGTAGTGATTGATCATTAGTGTGTTTACTTGTAGTGATTGATCATTAGTGTGTTTACTTGTAGTGATTGATCATTAGTGTGTTTACTTGTTGTGATTGATCATTAGTGTGTTTACTTGTAGTGACTGATCATTAGTGTGTTTACTTGTTGTGACTGATCATTAGTGTGTTTACTTGTTGTGATTGATCATTAGTGTGTTTACTTGTAGTGATTGATCATTAGTGTGTTTACTTGTTGTGATTGATCATTAGTGTGTTTACTTGTTGTGACTGATCATTAGTGTGTTTACTTGTTGTGATTGATCATTAGTGTGTTTACTTGTTGTGATTGATCATTAGTGTGTTTACTTGTTGTGATTGATCATTAGTGTGTTTACTTGTTGTGATTGATCATTAGTGTGTTTACTTGTTGTGATTGATCATTAGTGTGTTTACTTGTTGTGATTGATCATTAGTGTGTTTACTTGTTGTGATTGATCATTAGTGTGTTTACTTGTTGTGATTGATCATTAGTGTGTTTACTTGTAGTGATTGATCATTAGTGTGTTTACTTGTAGTGATTGATCATTAGTGTGTTTACTTGTAGTGATTGATCATTAGTGTGTTTACTTGTTGTGATTGATCATTAGTGTGTTTACTTGTAGTGATTGATCATTAGTGTGTTTACTTGTTGTGATTGATCATTAGTGTGTTTACTTGTTGTGATTGATCATTAGTGTGTTTACTTGTAGTGATTGATCATTAGTGTGTTTACTTGTTGTGATTGATCATTAGTGTGTTTACTTGTTGTGATTGATCATTAGTGTGTTTACTTGTTGTGATTGATCATTAGTGTGTTTACTTGTTGTGATTGATCATTAGTGTGTTTACTTGTTGTGATTGATCATTAGTGTGTTTACTTGTTGTGATTGATCATTAGTGTGTTTACTTGTTGTGATTGATCATTAGTGTGTTTACTTGTTGTGATTGATCATTAGTGTGTTTACTTGTTGTGATTGATCATTAGTGTGTTTACTTGTTGTGATTGATCATTAGTGTGTTTACTTGTTGTGATTGATCATTAGTGTGTTTACTTGTTGTGATTGATCATTAGTGTGTTTACTTGTTGTGATTGATCATTAGTGTGTTTACTTGTTGTGATTGATCATTAGTGTGTTTACTTGTTGTGATTGATCATTAGTGTGTTTACTTGTTGTGATTGATCATTAGTGTGTTTACTTGTTGTGATTGATCATTAGTGTGTTTACTTGTTGTGATTGATCATTAGTGTGTTTACTTGTTGTGATTGATCATTAGTGTGTTTACTTGTTGTGATTGATCATTAGTGTGTTTACTTGTTGTGATTGATCATTAGTGTGTTTACTTGTTGTGATTGATCATTAGTGTGTTTACTTGTTGTGATTGATCATTAGTGTGTTTACTTGTTGTGATTGATCATTAGTGTGTTTACTTGTTGTGATAATGAAGACTCTGTTTCCACTTTGAGGACGTAAAGTTTACTTTGATGTGACTACGTGAAACAGAAGACGCTGACTCTTCCGGAACATCTGGTCTCTTGTACTTTTACAAGGGAGTCCATCTAAATCTTACTTTTTCCATATCTTGCCCTTGTTTAGTCGAGTTTGAGTCCGGCTTATAGTTTTGTTGACGCTTCGGTATCATCTTTTTTTTTATTTAAAGCAGATTATCGAAATTGATTTCTAGCTATTTGTACAAGGCATCGGTCAACTTAAAGAGATGTAAGTCCACCAATCATGTTCAATAGATTTGGCATAAGTAACATTACTTGAACCGACAAATATCTTAAAAATTGGTTCAAATTTGCTGTTCTCTCTTAAAGTGAAATGTAAGGAACTAAAGCGCAGGCGAACAACACGAACGATTAATTATTTCGTTGATATTGTCTATTATCAACACAGAGATATAAACTGGTATAAATAGGGAATTAAAACAGGTGTCTTATCGCGCAAGAATAAACTGCCTCGGCTGGCAGATTTAGTGGTTCACTGTTACATGAAGTGTGGGTATCTGATGGTTAGAACAGCTGGGATGTTAGTATATATATATTTATCTACTGTTAGGAAGTAGTTCATAAAAACATCAACTTATCACTATCATTAAGAGGGGCTGGTGTTTTAAAGGATCACATATTGTGTTACTGTACAAATGGTAATTTTTGCGTGTGGTACATGTGATTTTCGCGATGTTACCCTTTAAACAGGTTCCCGGTGACTTGTAGGTGTTTAACGGCTCATCGTAAACGGTCATTCAGGACTAAGTGGTTTCGCCGCGCTCACGTGTTTTGCTTTGACAATAATTCTGAAATATGTAAGTTCTATTTCTGTGTACCTGTAATTTATACACATTCAATATACTAATATACGTATTTAGTAAATACAAAAAAATGTTAACATTTCTACCCCGTGAGAATTTCAATTATAACATTATCATATCGATGATGGGATAATCACAAAACCAAAATACCCCGAAATGTATTTAACTGATATTGGGTTCGTTTTATGATTTAATTGACGGTTTGGTATTATCTGTTTTTTATTGTTTTTAATTTTTATAGCAATTATATTTATAAATATATTATGGTTGGCTTTATAATTATATATTTTATTTTGTTGTAGGCTTACAGCTTTGGCTATATACATGTATTATGGTTGGTTTTATAATTATATATTTTATTTTGTTGTAGGCTTACAGCTTTGGCTATATATTATGGTTGCCTTTATAATTATATATTTCATTTTGTTGTAGGCTTACAGCTTTGGCTATATGTTATGGTTGGCTTTATAATTAAATATTTTATTTTGTTGTAGGCTTACAGCTTTGGCTATATGTTATGGTTGGTTTTATAATTATATATTTTATTTTATTGTAGGCTTACAGCTTTGGCTATATGAACAGCGCCTGTAATCCGATTATCTACGCGTGGCGTTTCCCAGAGTTCCGGAGGGGCTACAGGGACATTCTGTGTAAGAAGCCACAATATATAATGGCCATTGGTACGTGTACTAACACTAACAGCGATGTATAAGTAAAGAGAGCAGTCTCAACAAGTCTGTACAAATCATTTATTTTCAATGGAAAATGCAAAACAGATATATAAAAAAGGTAAAGAAGACAGAAATTTAATTTTCGAAATAAGCTGGATTTGAAGTTTCTCGAGATTCCCTTTACTTATGTGTCATCTGTTTAAACACTAACTCAAATTGCGCAGCTTAACTTCAATATATTAATAACTATTATAAAAGAGTATTGAGGCGGTTGCTAGAGGACGTTTTAGCGTTAGTTACACTGGTTTCAGGCAAGGGCAATGGTAGCTTACAACAGCTTAGAAACTGAATAGAATGCCAAAGGCGAGTGATGCTGACGTGTAACCCTGATATATTGCTTGCTCTGAAAACTACCTATTGGACAAATTCGTCACTCTAAAAATCATGCTGTTTGCTGTGGTTTAGATTTATTTTCTACGTTGAACTATAATTGCCTTTTTGCAGCTTTAAGTTAGCAAACAAAAATATCGTTAAACTGGAAATAGAAAAGGTTGATCAAACAAATAATTGTTAGACTTCCTCTTGACCAATATGTAGATAAAATTATTCAATGTGAAGGGAAAGAATAGGAACTTCGTGAAGTGTTCACTACTATAATATAGAAGATTCGTTTTGAAGGAACAAGAAAATATTCACAAACATTAACAGGGACGCAGTACTTCATTATTACACTGTATGTACAACTTGAATGTTCTCTAATCTGTATCTCTCCATTTCAATAACACGACAGTAATACTCTCTTTGACCTGTACACTAGAACAGAATAGATGATTTTTCTATATTTGTATTGTAGGAAAACTTCTGGTTATCGGTATAAACACTTTTTGTTTTGTATAATGCGGCACTAGTATTGGACGTGAAAAAAAACGATAATGACTCAACTAAAAATGGACACATAACTACTTGTGATATCAAATGTAATTTATAAGCGACTAGAATGGGTATTTTGAATAAATTATTTTTCCCTTAATCTTCCATCTTTAAATGGCTCTTGCTGTTAATAGGACACGGATACCTATGAAACCATCCTTAATTATCTTGTCGTGCGTAGGCCACGAAACAAAAACCAACAGCAGCTCATGAATTGAACAAAATGCAAATCTTCGGATTGGTAATATCGGATAATAAAAGCTTCCAAATCCTTCCAAAAGTAACAGTGAATGTGTAAATGAAGTCTATGTCACCCAGCCGGTGATTCATTCCATCAGCCCATCTCACGACAGAGTTAGTTTAAATGGCATAGTTGAACTTTGAACACGATTCTCAGGAAGTCTTTTGTTCAATAATTTCCATTTTTGTTTTCAAATTTCTGTAAAATTGATTGCTTTGATGCTTTCCTTACTCACACAAATATCCATCATCAAGATGAGCTACAGTTTGGTAACAAGCAACAACCTCTACGTGAGGTATCTTGTAAAGAGAAAGCAGACCGTTGCCTTTATTTTCTTACGTTATATGAAAACTTCTGTCAGTGGGAATGTAGATTACCTAAGTCACAACTATAGCTATTAATAACAAACTAAAACAAATACATAATGTATAAATACGTACAAATAACGTATATATTCTCTGTGCACTCTTTCATATACCCACGCTGTGCAGCTCGTATCATGTGAGTTTGCGTAGTTTAATCAATCACACTTCGCAGATTAGCTTCTGAATGGCCAGCCATGAATTGCTATTCACAAAGAAATATTCATCACGCAATCAAAAGCTGTGTTAATCAACGTTTTCTCATTTGTTCAAACAATATACCCTATCAAGCGGCTTGTCATCTGATGATTTACATGCAATTGTTGAAAAGCTTTTTATGTTTGATGCAAACAAAGCTATGCACTTCGCTGAATTCAGATAAAAATTACAACAGTAACATTACAATAATCTTTAGAAGCGATTACGACCAAAATATGTGTTTTTAGCGATGTTTGCAGATATTAACTAAAATGAAACGAATGGTAAGGTTGGACTATAGGAATGCCGAGTTACTTCATTATACGTATCATTCCCTAATAACAAGCACATTTCCTCAATTCTGAGAAAGCACATAGACATTTTATGTTTTTAATAAGTTTCTGTTGATAGTTTTTATAGTAGAATAACTTTCCTTTTCAGTCTATGTTATTGTTTAATCATTTATCCCTTTATGGTTTTTTATCCTTTATTGTAATGGTGAACATATTTTTTGTCACAAACCTTGCTTGAGGTCTAAAAAATAGAAGTTTGGAGCTTTGATATATAATTTGGAAATAAATAACATTCTGTGCAACTGTCAGTCATAAAATTCAGTTTGTTATTAATGACAAATATGTACGAGTATCTTTTATAGTATCTTTTTGAGAGATACTTTATTTCAATAACAATAGCATCGTATGTTTTTTTTTGTATTTTTCTATGTTAAAAAATAAATGTTTCGTTCACCATTTCAAAGCTGATCAAGCTTAGAATGATATACCGTATTTAATTCCCCTCCAAATGAACTGAGTTTTTACTTTGAGTTTTGCACACTTCGTAACTTCGGTATATGTAGTGTGTGTGTGTGTGTGTAAATATGTATGCGTACAAAATTACACATTTAACATTATCTAACCATTGCAGTAAATTACGAAAATGCTTTTCAAATGAAATATAACCATCTACGGGCTAGTTAAGTACAACTAACGTGCTTCAATTTATTTTGATTTATTACATAATGCGTTTGATTTTCCTTAACTATACACATACACTATATTTTGAACCATTTACTAGTGAAATAAGCTATTGCACGACTAAAATGACTATTGCATGGTCACGTGCGAACTATTGAACACCGCGAGACGTTTCCTACCCTTTCAAGCAGACGTCAATGCTGACAGACAACAGACATGGCGACTGCTACAGGAAAGCTGACATTGGTAGACGCCAATGAATACGGACTGATATTTTTGCGGTTATTACAAAGAAAATCGAATATTTACCATTTTATTTTTTTACATAGGCCTACAAGAAAACACACGATACATTATAAAATTTATCTATTATTGTTGAAAAACATGTTAATAAAATAAACAATTTCAGTGATTCAAAGTGTGTTTAAGTGATTATGTAATAAAACAAGTATATCATGTTTGTCTGTACAATAGTCCAGAATATTTGACCCTCGTTACTGGTAATCGACCGATTTTCTATTGCACTCGACCTTTGGCCTCGTGCAATAGAACATCTGTCGATTACCAGTACCTCGTGTCAAATATTCTGAAATATCAGGTAAAAATATATTTAGGAATAGGGAAATGTTTAACTAAATTCAGATTAATTTTACTTTTGTTTTCTCTAAATTTCTCATTGAATAGCTAAATCTTAGTCTGAGACGTCATAATGCCTAATAGATTCAAACAGAACTCAACGATATATCTTAAGCAATGCCTACGATCCCGCCTTAAGCAGAATGCCAGACATCTGCTCAAACGTCTGGCTTCGAAAACTGTCATGGCCGACGGCTAAATAACATACCTGATGATAACTGTTGCTATGGTGATTTTAGGACCACTCGGTAGAACAGTTATGACGACACGCAAGAAACAGGACAGGTCTCTGTCATCATGTACGACCGCCTCCAACACCAGTAACCCCGGAGTAATCCGATCCGGGGGTTCCAACGGCAGCGTTGGCAACGGTAACCTAAATATTGTCATCGCACGTGCTGTTGTCATTTTCGTAGTTTGGTTGTTTTATTTATCAAATATTTTTTATCCTGTTGTTTTCAGCTGTTATCGTAAATGTTTTGCACTGAAGGTTTTGAATGTTGGTTATACATTTTCAAAGAAATGAGGACTATTTATTAAAAATCCTTTTTCGATTGCATGTATTGTAAATATAGAATCCTTTTGTGTTTTTGTTGTCGGTTACTAAGTATATAGTGATGTGTTCATGTTTTACCTACTACATGTAGCTCCCTCACGAATCAAATCTGATACTAAAATCTTTCCGGGAAACATTTAACAAATATTATATTCTTATTTATAGATTGTATACCAAGGTCTGATATTAACTACATGTAATGTGGAATTTAATTCATAAATTAATTCACAAGATATTCAGTAAAGTAACGTTTACAAGTATCAGTATATTGTGAATACGTTATTTATTAGAATATAATCAATCAAATGAAAGAAATTCAACACACCCACCCCTCCCAGCACTGCCCCAATCCCACCCCCATTATCTGAATTCAGCAAATATAAGCACGTTGGGTGTCGTCGATGAAGCAGAAGACGCCCACTCTTCTGGAACACCTGGTTTTATACTCTTGTACTTTCACGAGGGTCTCCATGTAAATATTTCCTTTGTTTCTATTTTGCCTCTAATTTAATCGATTTTGAGTTCGGATTATGGTTTTGTTGACGCTTTAGTATTCTCTGATATTTTTTTACAACTGTAATTAATAATGACAGTCTCGCGGAAACAAATTTGGACAGGGACAGGTGTATGCCGGGTGTTTCTGTGTAAAGCGCATACGCATTTCTTTTACCTAATTCCTAATCAGGGATTATCACAATTATTACGTTTGATCTGATATAACTTGATTATAATTTTAGCATGGTAACACTGACATTTTTAATCGTTTCTAATCATTAATCAATGTGTCTGTTTTGTATTTATTTACTACTGTACCTTATTGGGATATTTGAGTTTCGATCGAGTTTTAGATTGTTTTTATTGAACATTTGATTCTATATTATTTCATTTATACTGAATGAACAAATTACAAAAAAAAATATAAATGATATTCGTCAATAATAGTATGGAAGGTTTGAGAACAATTGAATAATCATGAAGTCCAGACTAGATTGAAGCGGCATAAGATTGACGGCCGATACATTGAAGTTAGTTTGGTAACAGGAGCAGTGCTTGCGCATGCAAACTAATTTCAAGTAGTCAGGCACAGCATAGAAATAAGAAAACATTCACTTACTTGATAAATCAAGTACACTTCCTAGGACAATGAAAATATCTAGTTACTGTGATATATCAAGTACACTTCCTAGGACAATGAAAACATCTAGTTACTGTGATATATCAAGTACACTTCCTAGTATGTACACAATGAAAACATCTAGTTACTGTGATATATCAAGTACACTTCCTAGGACAATGAAAACATCTTGTTACTGCGATATATCAAGTACACTTCCTAGGATGTACACAATGAAAACATCTAGTTACTGTGATATATCAAGTACACTTCCTAGGACAATGAAAAGACCTAGTTACGGCGATATATCAAGTACACTTCCTAGGATGTACACAATGAAAACATCTAGTTACTGCGATATATCAAGTACACTTCCTAGGACAATGAAAACACAATGAAAGCATCTAGTTACTGCGATATATCAAGTTCACTTCCTAGGACAATGAAAACACAATGAAAGCAACTAGTTACTGCGATATATCAAGTACACTTCCTAGGATGTACACAAAGAAGTGACTGCGATATTTTGCACCAATTATATCTTGCACGTGTGGTTAGAGAACATTTGAACTCTGTTGTATAATTTAAGTATCATGACCTTAGATGAATACATACAATGTGGTTATGTTTGTATTGGATTTGGTAAATGTTGATACGTGTATGACATTGTATTTGTGTGTGTGATTACCGCATGACATACGAATAAAATAAATTTTAGTTCTAATTGCTATTTTTTTATTTCATTTTTTGGTTTTATGTTGTTGTTTTTTGGGGTTTTTTCTGCTATATTTGTATTAAATATTACGGTTTAGCATATTTTACTGTTTTCTGTGGCGAAGTGGCGAAGTTAAATTGTCAAAACGGTTTTTGTAACTACTGTTCACCGAGTGTAAATCAATATTGACACCAGATAATTATATACGTACGTTATTTGTGTAAACTTTACAAATACCAGTTCTGCTGTTGAAACTTCGATGCTATGTTTTTGTTAATTTTTTGTTATCCCATTTCCAACACACTTTTTGCAATCTACGTTTAATGTCGGTATATCCCACTGGTTAGGTTTCCTGTATATTTGAAGCATTAAATCATTATGTCATACGTTCTGTAGGGACAGTAAACTTAACAATGAAACAGAGTGTGATTGGCGCTAGAACTTATGTTTCCCTGACCCAAACTTCAAAGCCTTGTGATTTAGCGTAAAATGTTTATTTCATGTATTAATATGAATACTCTTCCGAAACACCTGGTGTTATTCTCTTGTTTTATTTTACAAGTGTCTCCATGTTAATATTTCCTTTATCATATTTTGCCCCTAGTTTATTCGAATTAGAGTTTGGATTATTGTTTTGTTGACGCTGCGGTATGTATGCTCTGATGTTTTTTAGGTGCAATTGACCTCAATTCAGAAGATAAAGGCTGCAATAAATGCAAGCAGTGTTTGTATTAGTTATATACACGTTGTCACAAATTGCAAGAGTGGCTCTGCTTTGTTTAATTGATATTCAGTTTGAAGTATTGTACAGTGAATTGAAGTTGAACTGCACACGGAATGATCTATCATATCGGGAATATTAATCCTTATTTCTAAAGTAAGATGTGGTATATATACTAAAAACACTGTTTCGCTGCAAAATGAATTGCATGTTATGGTTAAAATGCACTTTGTATTTCAGTGAACTTGTGTATACCGACATAGCGGCCCTCCACCTGTGGTGACAGGTATAGGCTATGGATGTGACGTTGTAACGTTGGTTCATATTGAACCCGTTCTGTTGTTGATCATGAATGTCATTTTGTTGTGAATCCTTAATTTGCAATGACTCGTACTGTTGTTAACCTTGAATTTCAATGTGGCCCTTGTATTTTCGCTGAACCCATACTGTTGTAAACCCTGAATTATAATTAACCCATTCTGATCTAAACCCTATAATTTCAATAAGCCCATCCTTTCTGAACCCTTAACTATTAATAAAACCCTATTTTGTAACCCTAAAACTTCAATAACACCATACTTTTCTGACCCCTGATATTGTCCATGAACCTCAGTTCATCCTTCCATGAATCTATACCCTGGTTAATCCTCCCTCACGTTTCTGTTTTATAGATAATTAACGAAAATCAAAACAATATCAATTTTTCTTGTTCAAACTTTTTAAGCTGTCGTAGAATATTTTCTTGGCTTGTCTAATTAATCTCATGACATGAGTAAAACTGTCGCGAATCAGAATTGTGTTGATTGAACAATTTTGACCTATTTATGTTGTTTGTGAAATTGATCAATGAAAGTTTATTTTATTAAAAATGTTTTTTAAGTAAAATATATGATATCAATAACCACTGATTCCAAATAAGCTACTGACATACATAATTTGTTCTATGTTTTATTACTATAGGAACTTCAGCTAAGTCAATAAAAACTAGAAAACTCATTACAAAAACATATTTAAATGTTTCCAGAACTTCGTTTATTGACACAAAAATAAAAGCATTTTAACTTTGTTAATTGTAGACAAAATGAAAGACGGGCAGCGCCAATCCAAAGATCTAGAGCTTCATCGCCTTGACAACGGCCGAGACTCCGTGTTTCTCCACGGTGACGAAAACAAAGAACTTTTTCCTAAACGCTCATCCTCTTCATAAGTACCACCATATAAACTGGAGGATGTCAAAGGCTCGCATAGAACTCTGTTTAATTTGTGTGATGAAAAGTGTTGTTTTTTGAATGGTTGTATTTAAACATGTCGTTTGACCTTTAATAATCCGTACTGCTGTTATGCGCTCATGATCTGCTACTGACTAACGTCTGGTCAGGTATTGTCTGTAATTATTTGTTTATACTGTCATTGGTCTGTAGGATCATTGTTGTCTGCTGTTATTGTTAGTTATTCTACAAAGAATAATGGAATTCACCGTTAACGACCATATCTAAAACAAAATGTACTATTAATTAAGTGTGTTATTTTAAAAGTGTATGTAACGACGGTCATCATATTAGTGTGAATGGTATATACATGTGTATACAGTCATCATATTAGTGTGAATGATATATACATGTGTATACAGTCATCATATTAGTGTGAATGATATATACATGTGTATACAGTCATCATATTAGTGTGAATGGTATATACATGTGTATACAGTCATCATATTAGAGTGAATGGTATATACATGTGTAGACTGTCATCATATTAGTGTGAATGATATATACATGTGTATACAGTCATCATATTAGTGTGAATGGTATATACATGTGTATACAGTCATCATATTAGTGTGAATGATATATACATGTGTATACAGTCATCATATTAGTGTGAATGGTATATACATGTGTAGACTGTCATCATATTAGTGTGAATGATATATACATGTGTAGACTGTCATCATATTAGTGTGAATGGTATATACATGTGTATACTGTCATTATATTAGTGTGAATGGTATATACATGTGTATACTGTCATCATATTAGTGTGAATGGTATATACATGTATATACAGTCATCATATTAGTGTGAATGGTATATACATGTGTATACAGTCATCATATTAGTGTGAATGATATATACATGTGTATACAGTCATCATATTAGTGTGAATGATATATACATGTGTATACAGTCATCATATTAGTGTGAATGGTATATACATGTGTATACAGTCATCATATTAGTGTGAATGATATATACATGTGTATACAGTCATCATATTAGTGTGAATGGTATATACATGTGTATACAGTCATCATATTAGTGTGAATGGTATATACATGTGTATACAGTCATCATATTAGTGTGAATGGTATATACATGTGTATACTGTCATCATATTAGTGTGAATGGTATATACATGTGTATACAGTCATCATATTAGTGTGAATGGTATATACATGTGTATACTGTCATCATATTAGTGTGAATGGTATATCCATGTTGATACTGTCATCATATTAGTGTGAATGGTATATACATGTGTATACGGTCATTATATTAGTGTGAATGGTATATACATGTGTATACAGTCATCATATTAGTGTGAATCGTATATACATGTGTATACAGTCATCATATTAGTGTGAATGGTATATACATGAGTTTACAGTCATCATATTAGTGTGAATGATATATACATTTGCATACTGTCATCATATTAGTGTGAATCGTATATACATGTGTATACAGTCATCATATTAGTGTGAATGCTATATACATGTGTATCCAGTCATCATATTAGAGTGAATGGTATATACACGTGTATACTGTCATCATATTAGTGTGAATGGTATGTACATGTGTATACAGTCATCATATTAGTGTGAATTGTATATACATGTGTATACAGTCATCATATTAGTGTGAATGGTATATACATGTGTATACAGTCATCATATTAGTGTGAATGATATATACATGTGTATACAGTCATCATATTAGTGTGAATGATATATACATGTGTATACAGTCATCATATTAGAGTGAATGGTATATACATGTGTAGACTGTCATCATATTAGTGTGAATGATATATACATGTGTATACAGTCATCATATTAGTGTGAATGGTATATACATGTGTATACAGTCATCATATTAGTGTGAATGATATATACATGTGTATACAGTCATCATATTAGTGTGAATGGTATATACATGTGTAGACTGTCATCATATTAGTGTGAATGATATATACATGTGTAGACTGTCATCATATTAGTGTGAATGGTATATACATGTGTATACTGTCATTATATTAGTGTGAATGGTATATACATGTGTATACTGTCATCATATTAGTGTGAATGGTATATACATGTATATACAGTCATCATATTAGTGTGAATGGTATATACATGTGTATACAGTCATCATATTAGTGTGAATGATATATACATGTGTATACAGTCATCATATTAGTGTGAATGATATATACATGTGTATACAGTCATCATATTAGTGTGAATGGTATATACATGTGTATACAGTCATCATATTAGTGTGAATGATATATACATGTGTATACAGTCATCATATTAGTGTGAATGGTATATACATGTGTATACAGTCATCATATTAGTGTGAATGGTATATACATGTGTATACAGTCATCATATTAGTGTGAATGGTATATACATGTGTATACTGTCATCATATTAGTGTGAATGGTATATACATGTGTATACAGTCATCATATTAGTGTGAATGGTATATACATGTGTATACTGTCATCATATTAGTGTGAATGGTATATCCATGTTGATACTGTCATCATATTAGTGTAAATGGTATATACATGTGTATACGGTCATTATATTAGTGTGAATGGTATATACATGTGTATACAGTCATCATATTAGTGTGAATCGTATATACATGTGTATACAGTCATCATATTAGTGTGAATGGTATATACATGAGTTTACAGTCATCATATTAGTGTGAATGGTATATACATGTGTATACAGTCATCATATTAGTGTGAATGGTATATACATGTGTATACAGTCATCATATTAGAGTGAATGGTATATACACGTGTATACTGTCATCATATTAGTGTGAATGGTATGTACATGTGTATACAGTCATCATATTAGTGTGAATGGTATATACATGTGTATACAGTCATCATATTAGTGTGAATGGTATATACATGTGTATACAGTCATCATATTAGTGTGAATGATATATACATGTGTATACAGTCATCATATTAGTGTGAATGGTATATACATGTGTATACAGTCATCATATTAGTGTGAATGGTATATACATGTGTATACAGTCATCATATTAGTGTGAATGGTATATACATGTGTATACTGTCATCATATTAGTGTGAATGGTATATACATGTGTATACAGTCATCATATTAGTGTGAATGGTATATACATGTGTATACTGTCATCATATTAGTGTGAATGGTATATCCATGTTGATACTGTCATCATATTAGTGTGAATGGTATATACATGTGTATACGGTCATTATATTAGTGTGAATGGTATATACATGTGTATACAGTCATCATATTAGTGTGAATCGTATATACATGTGTATACAGTCATCATATTAGTGTGAATGGTATATACATGAGTTTACAGTCATCATATTAGTGTGAATGATATATACATTTGCATACTGTCATCATATTAGTGTGAATCGTATATACATGTGTATACAGTCATCATATTAGTGTGAATGCTATATACATGTGTATACAGTCATCATATTAGAGTGAATGGTATATACACGTGTATACTGTCATCATATTAGTGTGAATGGTATGTACATGTGTATACAGTCATCATTTTAGTGTGAATGGTATATACATGTGTATACAGTCATCATATTAGTGTGAATGGTATATACATGTGTATACAGTCATCATATTAGTGTGAATGGTATATACATGTGTATACAGTCATCATATTAGTGTGAATGGTATATACATGTGTATACAGTCATCATATTAGTGTGAATGGTATATACATGTGTATACAGTCATCATATTAGTGTGAATGGTATATACATGTGTATACAGTCATCATATTAGTGTGAATGGTATATACATGTGTATACTGTCATTATATAAGTGTGAATGGTATATACATGAGTTTACAGTCATCATATTAGTGTGAATGATATATACATGTGTATACAGTCATCATATTAGTGTGAATGGTATATACATGTGTATACTGTCATCATATTAGTGTGAATGGTATATACATGTGTATACAGTCATCATATTAGTGTGAATGGTATATATGTGTGTATACTGTCATCATATAAGTGTGAATGGTATATACATGGGTATACAGTCATCATATTAGTGTGAATGGTATATACATGAGTATACAGTCATCATATTAGTGTGAATGGTATATACATTTGTATACTGTCATCATATTAGTGTGAATGGTATATACATTTGTATACAGTCATCATATTAGTGTGAATGGTATATACATTTGTATTCTGTCATCATATTAGTGTGAATGGTATATACATGTGTATACTGTCATCATATTAGTGTGAATGGTATATACATGTGTATACAGTCATCATATTAGTGTGAATGGTATATACATGTGTATACTGTCATCATATTAGTGTGAATGCTATATACATGTGTATACAGTCATCATATTAGTGTGAATGGTATATACATGTGTATACAATCATCATATTAGTGTGAATGGTATATACATGTGTATACAGTCATCATATTAGTGTGAATGGTATATACATGTGTATACAGTCATCATATTAGTGTGAATGGTATGTACATGTGTATATTGCCATCATATTAGTGTGAATGGTATATACATGTGTATACAGTCATCATATTAGTGTGAATTGTATATACATGTGTATACAGTCATCATAGTAGTGTGAATGGTATATACATGTGTATACAGTCATCATATTAGTGTGAATGGTATATACATGTGTATACAGTCATCATATTAGTGTGAATGGTATATACATGTGTATACTGTCATCATATTAGTGTGAATGGTATATACATGTGTATACAGTCATCATATTAGTGTGAATGGTATATACATGTGTATACAGTCATCATATTAGTGTGAATGGTATATACATGTGTATACAATCATCATATTAGTGTGAATGGTATATACATGTCTATACAATCATCATATTAGTGTGAATGGTATATACATGTGTATACAGTCATCATATTAGTGTGAATGGTATATACATGTGTATACAGTCATCATATTAGTGTGAATGGTATATACATGTGTATACTGACATCATATTAGTGTGAATGGTATATACATGTGTATACAGTCATCATATTAGTGCGAATGGTATATACATGAGTATACTGTCATCATATTAGTGTGAATGATATATACATGTGTATACAGTCATCATATTAGTGTGAATGGTATATACATGTGTATACAGTCATCATATTAGTGTGAATGGTATATACATGAGTATACTGTCATCATATTAGTGTGAATGGTATATACATATGTATTGTGTCATCATATAAGTGTGAATGGTATATACAGGTGTATACTGTCATCATATTAGTGTGAATGGTATATACATGTGTATACAGTCATCATATTAGTGTGAATGGTATATACATGTGTATACTGTCATCATATTAGTGTGAATGGTATATACATATGTATTGTGTCATCATATAAGTGTGAATGGTATATACAGGTGTATACAGTCATCATATTAGTGTGAATGGTATATACATGTGTATACAGTCATCATATTAGTGTGAATGATATATACATGTGTATACAATCATCATATTAGTGTGAATGGTATATACATGTGTATACAGTCATCATATTAGTGTGAATGGTATATACAGGTGTATACTGTCATCATATTAGTGTGAATGGTATATACATGTGTATACAATCATCATATTAGTGTGAATGGTATATACATGTGTATACTGTCATCATATTAGTGTGAATGGTATATACATGTGTATACTGTCATCATATTAGTGTGAATGGTATATACATGTGTATACAGTCATCATATTAGTGTGAATGCTATATACATGTGTATACAGTCATCATATTAGTGTGAATGTTATATGCATGTGTATACAATCATCATATTAGTGTGAATTGTATATACAGGCGTATACAGTCATCATATTAGTGTGAATGCTATATACATGTGTATACAGTCATCATATTAGTGTGAATGCTATATACATGTGTATACAGTCATCATATTAGTGTGAATGGTATATACAGGCGTATACAGTCATCATATTAGTGTGAATGCTATATACATGTGTATACAGTCATCATATTAGTGTGAATGGTATATACATGTGTATACAGTCATCATATTAGTGTGAATCGTATATACATGTGTATACAGTCATCATATTAGTGTGAATGGTATATACATGTGTATACTGTCATCATATTAGTGTGAATGGTATATACATGTGTATACAGTCATCATATTAGTGTGAATGGTATATACATGTGTTTACAGTCATCATATTAATGTGAATGGTAATACATGTGTATACAGTCATCATATTAGTGTGAATGGTATATACATGTGTATACAGTCATCATATTAGTGTGAATTGTATATACATGTGTATACAGTCATCATATTAGTGTGAATGGTATATACATGTGTATACAGTCATCATATAAGTGGGAATGGTATATACATGTGTATACAGTCATCATATTAATGTGAATGTTATATACATGTGTATACAGTCATCATATTAGTGTGAATGGTATATACATGTGTATACAGTCATCATATTAGTGTGAATGGTATATACATGTGTTTACAGTCATCATATTAATGTGAATGGTATATACATGTGTATACAGTCATCATATTAGTGTGAATGGTATATACATGTGTATACAGTCATCATATTAGTGTGAATTGTATATACATGTGTATACAGTCATCATATTAGTGTGAATGGTATATACATGTGTATACAGTCATCATATTATTGTGAATGGTATATACATGTGTATACAGTCATCATATTATTGTGAATGGTATATACATGTGTATACAGTCATCATATTATTGTGAATGGTATATACATGTGTATACAGTCATCATATTATTGTGAATGGTATATACATGTGTATACAGTCATCATATTATTGTGAATGGTATATACATGTGTATACAGTCATCATATTAGTTTAAATGATATATACATTTGTATACAGTCATCATATTAGTGTGAATGGTATATACATGTGTATACAGTCATCATATTAGTGTGAATGGTATATACATGTGTATACAGTCATCATATTAGTGTGAATGGTATGTACATGTGTATACAGTCATCATATTAGTGTGAATGGTATGTACATGTGTATACAGTCATCATATTAGTGTGAATGGTATATACAATAGAATACTGTCATCATATTAGTGTGAATGGTATATACATGTGTATACAGTCATCATATTAGTGTGAATGGTATGTACATGTGTATACAGTCATCATATTAGTGTGAATGGTATGTACATGTGTATATTGTCATCATATAAGTGTGAATGGTATATACATGTGTATACAGTCATCATATTAGTGTGAATGGTATATACATGTGTATACAGTCATCATATTAGTGTGAATGGTATATACATGTGTATACAGTCATCATGATAGTGTGAATGGTATATACATATGTATACAGTCATCATATTAGTGTGAATGGTATATACATGTGTATACAGTCATCATAATAGTGTGAATGGTATATACATGTGTATACAGTCATCATATTAGTGTGAATGGTATGTACATGTGTATATTGTCATCATATTAGTGTGAATGGTATATACATGTGTATACAGTCATCATATTAGTGTGAATTGTATATACATGTGTATACAGTCATCATATTAGTGTGAATGGTATGTACATGTGTATATTGTCATCATATTAGTGTGAATGGTATATACATGTGTATACAGTCATCATATTAGTGTGAATTGTATATACATGTGTATACAGTCATCATATTAGTGTGAATGGTATGTACTTGTGTATACAGTCATCATATACGGAGGCCGTCCTTACATCCACCGGGGGGCCGTCCCTACATCCACCGGGAGGCCGTCCTTACATCCACCGGGAGGCTGTCCCTACATCCAACGGGAGGCCGTCATTACATCCACCGGGAGGCCGTCCTTACATTCACCGGGAGGCCGTCCCTACATCCACCGGGAGGCCGTCCCTACATCCACCGGGAGGCCGTCCCTACATCCACCGGGAGGCCGTCCTTACATTCACCGGGAGGCCGTCCTTACATTCACCGGGAGGCCGTCCTTACATTCACCGGGAGGCCGTCCTTACATCCACAGGGAGGCCGTCCCTACATCCACCGGGAGGCCGTCCCTACATCGCCGGGAGGCCGTCCCTACATTCACCGGGCGGCCGTCCCTACATCGACCGGGAGGCCGTCCTTACATCCACCGGGAGGCCGTCCCTACATTCACCGGGAGGCCGTCCTTACATTCACCGGGAGGCCGTCCCTACATCCACCGGGAGGCCGTCCTTACATCCACCGGGAGGTCGTCCCTACATCCACCGGGAGGCCGTCCTTACATCCACCGGGAGGCCGTCCTTACATCCACTGGGAGGCCGTCCTTACATCCACCGGGAGGCCGTCCTTACATCCACCGGGAGGCCGACCCTACATCCACCGGGAGACCGTCCCTACATTCACCGGGCGGCCGTCCTTAAATTCACCGGGCGGCCGTCTCTACATTTACCGGGCGGCCGTCCTCACATTCACCGGGCGGCCGTCCCTACATTCACCGGGCGGCCGTCCTTACATCCACCGGGAGGCCGTCCCTACATTCACCGAGCGGCCGTTCCTACATTCACCGGGTGGCCGTCCGTACATCCACCGGGAGGCCGTCCTTACATTCACCGGGCGGCCGTCCCTACATTCACCGGGCGGCCGTCCCTACATCCACCGGGAGGCCGTCCCTACATCCACCGGGGGGCCGTCTCTACATCCACCGGGAGGCCGTCCTTACATCCACCGGGCGGCCGTCCTTACATTCACCGGGAGGCCGTCCTTACATTCACCGGGAGGCCGTCCTTACATCCACCGGGAGGCCGTCCTTACATCCACCGGGAGGCCGTCCCTACATCCACCGAGAGGCCGTCCTTACATCGACCGGGAGGCCGTCCTTACATCCACCGAGAGGCCGTCCCTACATCCACCGGGAGGCCGTACTTACATACACTGGGAGGCCGTCCTTACATTCACCGGGAGGCCGTCCTTACATTCACCGGGAGGCCGCCCTTACATCCACCGGGAGGCCGTCCTTACATTCACCGGGAGGCCGTCCTTACGTACACTGGAAGGGCGCCCTTACATTCACCGGGCGGCCGTCCTTACATTCACCGGTAGGCCGTCCTTACATCCACCGGGAGGCCGTCCTTATATTCACCGGGAGGCCGTCCTTACATACACTGGGAGGCCGCCCTTACATTCACCGGGCGGCCGTCCTTACATTCACCGGGAGGCCGTCCTTAAATGGACTTGTTTGTTCATAGGACATAAAAACAATCAAATCAAACTTTAAACCACGATAGATTTATCCAAATCATTGTATTTTAGACAGTATCTTCAAAGTTACATGTTAAGAGTGGTGGAAGAGGCTTTAATTATTGTTCTTGCTAAAACAAAACTGGACAAAGTGTATAGAATAAAATTATGTTTGAAATTGATAACATAAATATTCATGTAACCAGATTATTGTGCACAATACTTGTATAATCACTAACATAGATACTGTTATATCAGTATTAACAGGGCTAAAAACATCACCTTTTACATAGTTTTTCCAGGTTGTTTTATCAATTTGATCATGTAAACAAATCATATGTAGAATTATCTCCCCTGCCTCGATTAAACACCATTAGTTTATTCAAAAACGCAGGGTTAGTACGGATGTATGAAACTATTCAACGTGCCATAGTTTTGTTGCGTAAAAATATTTATTGTATAAAAATGTTACATTGTTTCATTTAAACTAATCATTAATGTATAATTATATAGTACTTACTTGTTATCAACGGAATGGAAATAACGTTAACGTGTATTTGATCGAAGTTTACTCCGATGATCAATGTAACATACTGCAATCATACCTTGTCTGTGTTGTGTATTGGTCCGTAATATAAATATTGTTGTGTAACGATTAATGCATTAAATACTAGTGAAAAGATTTCATTGTTGTGTACGTTTTTATATCATTACTACTCACCCCTGATCTCATGTATACTGTAATCTACAGAAAACGTGATCAGAGTTTACGGATTTCTAACACAAGGAAATATATCTGAGCAAACAGTTATTAATTTTAAAAAACTTCGTATTATCACAAACTAATTCCTTTATATGAAAGGGGCGACATATCAAATCTACATTTAAGCTAAGCTAGTATGCGGATACAGATATGTTTTTTCCCCTTTTTATAACCTACTTATAGCAAAAAAGAAAATTCCAGAATATTGAGCTTTCTTTAATTACCATGTCTTATTTCTGATTTATTTAAAATGCATATATTATTCGAAACACGAGAAATGGTCACCTTGAATGAATGGTCACCTTGAAGGAATGTTTATCTTGAAGGAATGGTCACCTTGAAGGAATGGTCACTTTGAAGGAATGTTTGCCCCTTCTTTAACGATTCACTTTATTTATAAAGTTCATATTCATTCCACAGCGACGTTATGCTGTTTGGGTTGTCTCCCTTTAAGTAAAGCACCAATTCTCGGAATATGATATAGATCATGGGTCATTGTTATTCCCTGAACAGGATTCTTAACTGGAGAATTTGTCTGCATATTATGAACAATCCTTCTTACTGACATTTCTACATAGCTGTAACAACTTACAATAAATCATTTATATCCTTTCAATTTTTGTTTTGGATATATTGATACTGCACCAAATTTATTTGCAATCGACCAGAACAAAAACGATGGGTTTTAAACAGGGGTTGTTATTTCACATTTCTTTTTCACCGAGTTAGAAGGATGTGTCTCCATGCAAGAGAACAAACTCAAGAGGATAATTTAAGCATGAAATATTTGCTACCAAAAGATCCTTTAACACGCTTATCATTCCAGAGTATTGGAGAAGAATTCCTACCGTTATGGTATTAGAATACAGTCATGGTAATTTTGAATTTCGTCCTGGGTACCTAAGGCATGGTATTTCAGTGAGGTATTATTTTAACTTCCACATCAGATCCACGCTGTGGAGACAACTTCATCGTATACCACTTTCAATACACATGCATTTATAACCTATCTGATCCACTGTAACAAGCAATAAAATAGGGTACTTCAGACGTACATTAACTTGAATGTGATGTGACTGGTAAAAAAGAGAGACCTCATTCCTACGCTGCTTAGAGTAATATATTTATTTACTACTTATACGGTGTATCACATCATATTTTTTGTATTATTCTAAATTCATTTTCAACGTTAATCAAGCCATTATTTTCATTATACCATTTAAAAGTGTTCATGATTAATACAATAGGTTGGCACTATTTTGTCGTTGCGCAGAACGACAGTACTATAAGTAATTTGGTTTTGATGGTAAAACTCGGCTGATAACGCGTGATTGTCTTTTAAATAAGGAAATTAATATCAAATTATTAAACATGTTCAATAAATTTATTATGTCATGGGCACTCGTGCAAGATCCCCTTTTTCATTACACATTCATGTGATGATGCTTAAGAGACATATCTATAAACAAACTACCGAAGAACAAAGAAAAGATTTACACGGATACACTTTTAAAATATGACCAGGGATTCTGAAAAAGTAAGCAGTTCTCACCTTTGTTAATATCTTGACTCTAATTAAATCTATTTTGAGTTCGGATTATGGTTTTGTTGAAGTTTCGATATTTTCTAATTTGTTTTTAGGAGATGGTGGTCAAAATCGATGAATTTTTCGTTTTTTCTCAATCCCCATCCGATAATAGCACTTCTGGAGAATGTAGCGTTATACCAGGACTGTAGCAATGACTTAATGGTTACTTAGAATGATCTTTAGACGTTTTAGGAAGAGCCAGCAATAAAGTGTTGCTTAAAAGGATCCTTGTGCAGTTTCGTTATCAAATTTAAACGTGATAGGCCATTAACCGATATCTTGAAAGATTGTAATACTGATGTATGGTTAGATAGGATTTCGTCTTTAAAAAAATGGTTAATTGGAATGTAGGGTTACCTTGATCATTAAGCAGGACTGGTTCTGTTTGCAAACGAGAAATGTTATTGCGTTTGCAAACTGGGATCAAGTTATTGGATGCCTGGTATGTAGACAACAGTGCCTCAGATATAATGCAGTTACTAGGATATTACACCTTATAACACCTTAACAAATCTATCAAGGTGGCTTTTGTCGCTTGAGGTAATTGTGAGTTTAATTATACTAGCTTATGATAGGTTTTTGGCTGATATAGCCAGAGGCAAGCTAATATATCTGCTATGTTGCGGGCGATATCGACAGCTGGAATTAGATTGAAAATGTACCTAATGTAATTATATTATTGATTACATATGTAAATTGAGTGATATACGCCACACGATTGTAATAAAATGATATGAGAGTGTTTTCGATATTAAATTTACTTATATTACATGATACACTAACTTAATATGTCGTAATACAATAAGTGTACGTGCGTATAACACAGAACAAGCTTCAGCTTATTGGACATTAAACTAACCTTATACAAAAACAAAATCGAGCTCTATAACATTACACACGAGTTAAATTATTGTATATTTGTCACGAGTAAAACATATCAGACAATCTGCTATTTTAAGTCGTCAGCGTACAATGTATATCAGTCAAAAACTGCTTGGGACCTAGTATGTTTAATCTTGCTTTTTTAATCAACGATCACAGACTTCGGTGGATTGGAATACTACCACCCGGGGATTGGTGATACAAGACAGTTTGGGAAAGAATTTGGTGGATCGGAATACTACCACCCGGGAATTGGTGATACAACACAGCTTGGGAAAGACTTCGGTGGATTGGAATACTACCACCCGGGGATCGGTGATACAAGACAGCTTGGGAAAGACTTTGGTGGATCGGAATACTACCACCCGGGGATTGGTGATACAACACAGCTTGGGAAAGACTTCGGTGGATTGGAATACTACCACCCGGGGATCGGTGATACAAAACAGCTTGGGAAAGACTTGGGTGGATCGGAATACTACCACCCGGGGATTGGTGATACAACACAGCTTGGGAAAGACTTTGGTGGATCGGAATACTACCACCCGGGGATCGGTGATACAAAACAGCTTGGGAAAGACTTGGGTGGATCGGAATACTACCACCCGGGGATTGGTGATACAACACAGCTTGGGAAAGACTTTGGTGGATCGGAATACTACCACCCGGGGATTGGTGATACAAGACAATTTGGGAAAGACTTTGGTGGATCGGAATACTACAACCCGTGGATTGGTGATTCAAGACAGTTTGAGAAATGACTGGTTGAGTGGACAAATACCAACCAGGGATTAGTGATTCCAGATAGCTTGGGGAAGGTGTTTGTTCAGCGAACAACCACCATCCGAGGATTAGTTTTGGAAAGACTTTCGTAGAGCGGGCAACTACCACCCCGGGATTTAAGATTTCATCTGCCAATATCTGGTAAACTTCCCCAGATTTCATTCAAGATATTTGCAACACTGATCTACAAAAATACCACTTACGTTCCGCACACCCTGACACGTTTTTAGAGAAGTCTTCCCGTCAGATGTCTGACACAAGGACATTAACAGCTTGATAGTTAAAGTTTTCTCGTTGTGACATGGCGACACATACATAATTATCTTGGCATATCTGTCTTTATTTAATAGAGAGTTAAGATGTCTAAATAGTCAAATAGACAACATCACAGGTTATTATGGACAACATCACATATCTAACCCCACAAGTCGCTATGGACAACATCACAGATCTAACCCCACAAGTCGCTATGGACAACATCACAGATCTAACCACTAAAGTCTCTATGGACAACATCACAGATCTAACCACACAAGTCGCTATGGACAACATCACAGATCCAACCACTAAAATCTCTATGGACAACATCACAGATCTAACCACACAAGTCGCTACAGACAACATCACAGATCCAACCACTAAAGTCTCTATGAACAACATCACAGATCTAACCACTAAAATTTCTATGGACAACATCACAGATCTAACCACACAAGTCGCTATGAACAACATCACAGATCTAACCACAAACGTTTCTATGGATAACATCACAGATCTAACCACACAAGCCTCTATGGACAACATCACAGATCTAACCACACAAGCATCTATGGACAACATCACAGATCTAACCACACAAGTCTCTATGGACAACATCACAGATCTAACCACATAAGTCTCTATGGACAACATCACAGATCCAACCACTAAAATCTCTATGGACAACATCACAGATCTAACCACACAAGTCGCTATGGACAACATCACAGATCCAACCCCTAAAGTCGCTTTGAACAACATCACAGATCTAACCACTAAAATCTCTATGGACAATATCACAGATCTAACCACACAAGTCGCTACAGACAACATCACAGATCCAACCACTAAAGTCGTTATGAACAACATCACAGATCTAACCACTAAAGTTTCTATGGACAACATCACAGATCTAACCACACAAGCCTCTATGGACAACATCACAGATCTAACCACACAAGCCTCTATGGACAACATCACAGATCTAACCACACAAGTCTCTATGGACAACATCACAGATCTAACCACATAAGTCTCTATGGACAACATCACAGATCTAACCACACAAGCATCTATGGACAACATCACAGATCTAACCACACAAGTCTCTATGGACAACATCACAGATCTAACCACATAAGTCGCTATGGACAACATCACAGACCTAACCACTAAAGTCTCTATGGACAACATCACAGATCTAACCACTAAAATCTCTATGGACAACATCACATATCCAACCACACATGTCGCTATGGACAACATCACAGATCTAACCACATAAGTCTCTATGGACAACATCACAGATCTTACCACACAAGCCTCTATGGACAACATCAGATATCTTACAACACAAGTCTCTATGGACAACATCACAGATCCAACAACAACAGTCGCTATGGACAACATCACATATCTAACCACTAAAGTCTCGATGGACAACATCACAGATCTAACCACTAAAATCTCTATGGACAACATCACAGATCTAACCACTAAAATCTCTATGGACAACATCACAGATCGAACCACATAGGTCTCTATGGACAACATCACATATCTAACCACACAAGTCTCTATGGACAACATCACAGATCCAACCACTAAAAGCTCTATGGACAACATCACATATTTAACTACTAAAGTCTCTATGGACAACATCACAGATCTAACCACCAAAGTCTCTATGGACAACATCACAGATCTAAACACACAAGTCTGTATGGACGACATCACAGATCTAACCACTAAAGTCTGTATGGACGACATCACAGATCTAACCACTGAAGTCTTTTCGGACAACATCACAGATCTAAGCACTAAAGTCGCTTTGAACAACATCACAGATCTAACCACTAAAATCTCTATGGACAACATCACAGATCTAACCACACAAGTCGCTACAGACAACATCACAGATCCAACCACTAAAGTCGCTATGAACAACATCACAGATCTAACCACTAAAATTTCTATGGACAACATCACAGATCTAACCACACAAGTCGCTATGAACAACATCACAGATCTAACCACAAACGTTTCTATGGATAACATCACAGATCTAACCACACAAGCATCTATGGACAACATCACAGATCTAACCACACAAGTCTCTATGGACAACATCACAGATCTAACCACATAAGTCTCTATGGACAACATCACAGATCCAACCACTAAAATCTCTATGGACAACATCACAGATCTAACCACACAAGTCGCTATGGACAACATCACAGATCCAACCCCTAAAGTCGCTTTGAACAACATCACAGATCTAACCACTAAAATCTCTATGGACAATATCACAGATCTCACCACACAAGTCGCTACAGACAACATCACAGATCCAACCACTAAAGTCGCTATGAACAACATCACAGATCTAACCACTAAAATCTCTATGGACAGCATCACAGATCTAACCACACAAGTCGCTATGGACAACATCACAGATCTAACCACTAAAGTTTCTATGGACAACATCACAGATCTAACCACACAAGCCTCTATGGACAACATCACAGATCTAACCACACAAGCCTCTATGGACAACATCACAGATCTAACCACACAAGTCTCTATGGACAACATCACAGATCTAACCACATAAGTCTCTATGGACAACATCACAGATCTAACAACAGAAGTCGCTATGGACAACATCACAGTTCTAACCACACAAGTCTCTATGGACAACATCACAGATCTAACTAGACAAGTCGCTATGGACAACATCACAGTTCTAACCACACAAGTCTCTATGGACAACATCACAGATCTAACTACACAAGTCGCTATGGACAACATCACAGAACTAACCACTAAAGTCTCTATGGACGACATCACAGATCTTACCACACAAGTCGCTATGGACAACATCACAGATCTAACAACAGAAGTCGCTATGGACAACATCACAGTTCTAACCACACAAGTCTCTATGGACAACATCACAGATCTAACTACACAAGTCGCTATGGACAACATCACAGATCTAACCACACAAGCATCTATGGACAACATCACAGATCTAACCACTAAAGTCTCTATGGACAACATCACAGATCTAACCACTAAAGTCTCTATGGACAACATCACAGATCTAACCACACAAGTCTTCATGGACAACATCACAGATCTAACCACACAAGTCTCTATGGACAACATCACAGATCTAACCACTAAAGTCTCTATGGACAACATCACAGATCTAACCACTAAAGTCTCTATGGACAACATCACAGATCTAACCACACAAGTCTTCATGGACAACATCACAGATCTAACCACACAAGTCTTCATGGACAACATCACAGATCTAACCACACAAGTCTTCATGGACAACATCACAGATCTAACCGCTAAAGTCTCTATGGACAACATCACAGATCTAACCACACAAATCTCTATGGACAACATCACAGATCTAACCACTAAAATCTCTATGGACAACATCACAGATTTAACCACTAAAGTCGCTATGGACAACATCACAGATCTAACCACTAAAGTCTCTATGGACAACATCACAGATCTAACCACACAAGTCTCTATGGACAACATCACAGACCTAACCACTAAAGTCTCTATGGACAACATCACAGATCTAACCACTAAAATCTCTATGGACAACATCACATATCCAACCACACATGTCGCTATGGACAACATCACAGATCTAACCACATAAGTCTCTATGGACAACATCACAGATCTTACCACACAAGCCTCTATGGACAACATCAGATATCTTACAACACAAGTCTCTATGGACAACATCACAGATCCAACAACAACAGTCGCTATGGACAACATCACATATCTAACCACTAAAGTCTCGATGGACAACATCACAGATCTAACCACTAAAATCTCTATGGACAACATCACAGATCTAACCACTAAAATCTCTATGGACAACATCACAGATCGAACCACATAGGTCTCTATGGACAACATCACATATCTAACCACACAAGTCTCTATGGACAACATCACAGATCCAACCACTAAAATCTCTATGGACAACATCACATATTTAACTACTAAAGTCTCTATGGACAACATCACAGATCTAACCACCAAAGTCTCTATGGACAACATCACAGATCTAAACACACAAGTCTGTATGGACGACATCACAGATCTAACCACTAAAGTCTGTATGGACGACATCACAGATCTAACCAATAAAGTCTCTATGGACAAGATCACAGATCTAACTACACAAGTCTCTATGGACTACATCACAGATCTAACCACTAAAGTCTCTATGGACAACATCACAGCTCTATTCACTAAAATCTCTATGGACAACATCACAGCTCTATTCACTAAAATCTCTATGGACAACATCACAGATCTAAACACTAAAGTCGCTATGGACGACATCACAGATCTAACCACTAAAGTCTCTATGGACAACATCACAGATCTAACTACACAAGTCTCTATGAACAACATCACATATCCAACCACTAAAATCTCTATGGACAACATCACATATTTAACTACTAAAGTCTCTATGGACAACATCACAGATCTAACCACCAAAGTCTCTATGGACAACATCACCGATCCAACCACTAAAGTCTCTATGGACAACATCACAGATCTACTACTAAAGTCTCTATGGACAACATCACAGATCTAACCACTAAAGTCTCTATGGACAACATCACAGCTCTATTCACTAAAATCTCTATGGACAACATCACAGATCTAACCACACAAGCCTCTATGGACAACATCACAGATCTGACCACTAAAATCTCTATGGACAACATCATATATCCAACCACACAAGTCGCTTTGGACAACATCACAGATCTAACCACTAAAGTCTCTATGGACAACATCACAGATCTAACCACACAAGTCTCTATGGACAACATCACAGATCTAACCACACAAGTCTCTATGGACAACATCACAGATCTAACCACACAAGTCTCTATGGACAACATCACAGATCTAACCACTAAAGTCTCTATGGACAACATCACAGATCTAACCACACAAGTCGCTATGGACAACATCACAGATCTAACCACTGAAGTCTTTTCGGACAACATCACAGATCTAAGCACTTAAGTCTGTATGGACAACATCACAGATCTAACCACTGAAGTCTTTTCGGACAACATCACAGATCTAAGCACTTAAGTCTCTATGGACAACATCACAGATCTAACCACTAAAGCCTCTAGTGTCATTAAATGATTGTGACAACTGCACGCAATGGAAGGCAATTTAGTTACGTGACTTTAATTTAAAATAGAAAACAGACGGCGCAAAGATCGTTGATAACCTTTTCCCTAATCGACATACAGATGCCATTTACATTTCTGCCTTGATGGTATCATTGATGATAAGAGGATTCCATGAAATTGAAAATATCATTTTTGGCAGAAAGATAGCTTGCTTATTTTATTATCAACGATGTGAATTGATCCTAAAAAGATAAATAGTGATTTAACTTTCAATACAAGGTTAGAAAACCGTAATCCTCTGGAGGCGGTCAGATATCATCAATTATGGATCCAAAGATTGCTCTGGTGTTTTCTTTATTATCATTGGGATTTTAAGTGGGGCAGAATTGTAAAAAACAACTGAAAAGAATATTTTAAAGAAAACAGCACGCCAAGAGGTTTGATTGCTGAAGCCCTGGAAACCCTTAAGATCATCCACTGACCCGAGAGGTGACGTCACGCTTGACTAGACCCCCGCCCACATTTTGCGAACTTTGATATTTTAATCACGGAGATGTTCCGTGGGGATTAATTAATAAGGACAGTACGCGACCGACATCAAACGTAACACTAGGAACGTTGTGGGGATAATCTAATTGTAGAGACGGCTTGGTGTCACTTACAATATTAGTCCCTCAAGTGGGTACCGGGTCAATGACTCCACTGGAGTGTAAGCGCAGTGAACAGGTACTACAGGACTTAGGGTAGTGTTATTGATTTGTACATTTACATATTATTCCTTAATGATGCTCTTAATATACCAGTTATAACTCCAGTAAAATTACAACCATGTTTCATATAAACGATGTCAGTATTGGGGAATAGTGTGTATTTTGAAATAAAGTCATGCAATATATATCCTCAAATCTCACCAATATTTTATATTTTGTAAATCATGTTTTTAAATGTTAATTAAATCAACATGAACCTTTTATTATATAACATTAAATGGAAGATCTGACACGTATGATTAGCAAAAATATATAGAAACACTGTACAGTATGTCTTTCAGAATAATAATTAATGAAGCAAAATGCTTTAATTACATCTAGAGGTTTCAACAGATATTCTAGCGTTAAAAGTTAATGTGTAATCAAATTAAACGTCTCATTAAAATCGTGTCATTAAAGCGTGTCATTAAAAATGTCATTAAACTAGTCATGAACGTCCATTGTAATTACCAGAAGAGTACTGGCGGCCTTCGTCCTGGTCAATGTAAAACTGCACGTTACGTATACAGACACCGAGAACATCATGCTCCGTCTGCATTAGTTAAAAACACGTGTTTTCCAATCTTGTTTAAAAAGCTTCTATCGGAACCATTCCATCTACCAAGCCCTCCAGTATAGTCACTGTTACGGCTCCAGCGCGTGCCCACGTGCTCCCTTGGCGTGAGAGTACGGTCTATCCCACTGTTTGGCGTAGAGGAAAATATAGGAGGATTTATTGCATCCGTAAAATTGATGAGAAAAGACCGTTAAGTGTTAGCAGATAATACGTGTACATATGTAATAGCGTTGTAAGGTTCTCTGTAACAGACAGAATCACAAACGGCAGAACACAGTGCATCGTCGGCGGGAGAGTAAGCGAGGGGGATTCGTATGACAAGGATTTTACTTCCAAACTTTACTATTTTTACCTGTATTCCAGTTGTCAATTACAAAGAAAAGGCCAAATATGTCACAGTATTCGTATTCATCGAATTTTACTCACATCGACCTACCCTTTGTGTCCGAACATTTGGATTGTTACAACATATCGGAGAAGGATAGAATACGTCACTTTAGTTTGGCGACAAGAATTATTTTCGGGACATGGCTTGTTCTAATTGCCATTGGAGCCGTAATCGGAAACTCGATGGTGATTATTGTCATAATGATCAACCGTTATAGACGCGGAATCAAAAAGGGGACCGGGACGAACTATTTTCTCATGAGTCTCGCTATTGCCGACATGATGGTGGGGTTACTCGTGGTACCTCAGGCGCTACACACCTTTCTACGTGAGTGTTGGAGCTTTGGATCTCTCATGTGTTTACTTACGACTTCATGTATATCCATAATAGTGTCCACGTCTATCCATACCCTGATGTATCTCGCGATATTTAAATACATCAACATTAAACGATGTGCAAACACTATCAACTACAAACCCATATCTCGATGTACGAGGAACCTTATGATCGTACTGCCTTATGTATGGGGTTTGATTCTAGCGGTTTTGGCAACTAAATTTTTGTCAAGTGCTAAACTCAAACCAAAGACCATTCAATGCGGCCCGGAATATCCAAGTACTGGAAATACCCGACTTTACATTCTACACGCGGCGAATCAATTTTTAAACATCATCCTCCCTACAGTTATTATTATTTTCACCTACCTGAAAATATACAGCATCATTAAGCGGGACGCGTGGCTGAGAGACAATTCGCTGCGCGCACCAGAATCGGAAATACTTAAAACTTTCTTCATTGTGCTCATATGTTTCCTTCTATGCTGGACTCCGTATTTTGTTTACACCAACTATGTCACAATAATTCCTAACAAGGACGACATTCCAGTCCATTTCAACCTCGTGGTGAGTATCGACATTCAAACAATGTCATTTTCGAATACAAGTATTTTGCAAATGATATGCAATTGTGTCCTTTACATTTTTGATCAACCATTCTTTGTCGATGTGTTGAAAGTCTGTCCTTTTGATCAACCATTCTTTGTCAATGTGTTGAATGTCTATCCCTTTGATCAACCATTCTTTGTCGATGTGTTGAAAGTCTATCCTCTTAATCAACCATTCTTTGTCGATGTGTTGAATGTTTATCCTTTTGATCAACCATTCTTTGTCGATATGTTGAATGTCTATCTTTTTGATCAACCATTCTTTGTCGATATGTTGAATGTCTGTCCTTTTATCAACCATTCTTTGTCGATGTGTTGAATGTCTATCATTTTGATCAACCATTCTTTGACGATGTGTTGAATGTCTATCTTTTTGATGAACCATTCTTTGTCGATATGTTGAATGTCTGTCCCTTTGATCAACCATTCTTTGTCAATGTGTTGAATGTCTGTCCTTTTGATCAACCATTCTTTGTCGATATGTTGAATGTCTGTCCTTTTGATCAACCATTCTTAGTCGATGTGTTGAATGTCTGTCCCTTTGATCAACCATTCTTTGTCAATGTGTTGAATGTCTGTCCTTTTGATCAACCATTCTTTGTCGATATGTTGAATGTCTATCATTTTGATCAACCATTCTTTGTCGATGTGTTGAATGTCTGTCCTTTTGCTTTGGTATATTCATGGTTTCTTTTGCATTGATTTTCAGTTATTATGGCCTTAAGCTAAAAAAAAGTCTTGATAACAGAATAAATACCAAAACAACATATCCAATCTGTTAGGGTTCTCAAATAAAAAAAAAAATTACATTGGAAATGTGTAAAAGGATATGTTCCTTGTAAGATGTGTTAAGGAACGCTGAATATTGGTAAAGGATAAACTGTTGTGATAAACAATTTGATGACTTGATACATCTACTGGGCAGAATGTTGTTTACAGCAACAAAGCTTTTATCCGAGGGTTTTGTTTCAGGTTAGTCATAACAATCTAGGTTGTGAGTGGTGTAACAATCGTGAGTTTATAATTATTTCGTTATTACATTTAACTGACAAAGCCTGCTCCAGCACACTGTTTTAATCAATTTAAAAGATAATGTTGTCTTCATGTATCATGGAGAGACAGTGCGGTAACAGGGTTTAATTAATTAAAAACTTCATTAAATACATCAACGGGAACGTTTGGTCTTTACTGTAACACTTCGTCACAAGACCGCTGTTAGATCAACTGTGGATCCCGTGTTCCCAAATTACAAATTACTATTCAAAATAATAATTCTAGTGCCGTCATGTTTTACGTCACATGTTTAATTGGCCTCGTAAATAAGTCCTACAGAGTGAGTGAAAACGAATTAGTCGACGAATGGACAAACAAGAGAGAGCGAGAGAGTACAAGGCAAATGGACAAACACGAGAGAGCGAGAGAGTACAAGGCAAATGGACAAACAAGAGAGAGCGAGAGAGTACAAGGCAAATGGACAAACAAGAGAGAGCGAGAGAGTACAAGGCAATGGACAAACAAGAGAGAGCGAGAGAGTACAAGGCAATGGACAAACAAGAGAGAGCGAGAGAGTACAAGGCAATGGACAAACAAGAGAGAGCGAGAGAGTACAAGGCAAATGGACAAACAAGAGAGAGCGAGAGAGTACAAGGCAAATGGACAAACAAGAGAGAGCGAGAGAGTACAAGGCAATGGACAAACAAGAGAGAGCGAGAGAGTACAAGGCAATGGACAAACAAGAGAGAGCGAGAGAGTACAAGGCAATGGACAAACAAGAGAGAGCGAGAGAGTACAAGGCAAATGGACAAACAAGAGAGAGCGAGAGAGTACAAGGCAATGGACAAACAAGAGAGAGCGAGAGAGTACAAGGCGAATGGACAAACAAGAGAGAGCGAAAGAGTACAAGGCGAATGGACAAACAAGAGAGAGCGAGAGAGTACAAGGCAAATGGACAAACAAGAGAGAGCGAGAGAGTACAAGGCAATGGACAAACAAGAGAGAGCGAGAGAGTACAAGGCAATGGACAAACAAGAGAGAGCGAGAGAGTACAAGGCAATGGACAAACAAGAGAGAGCGAGAGAGTACAAGGCGAATGGACAAACAAGAGAGAGCGAGAGAGTACAAGGCGAATGGACAAACAAGAGAGAGCGAGAGAGTACAAGGCAAATGGACAAACAAGAGAGAGCGAGAGAGTACAAGGCAATGGACAAACAAGAGAGAGCGAGAGAGTACAAGGCAATGGACAAACAAGAGAGAGCAAGAGAGTACAAGGCAATGGACAAACAAGAGAGAGCGAGAGAGTACAAGGCAAATGGACAAACAAGAGAGAGCGAGAGAGTACAAGGCAATGGACAAACAAGAGAGAGCGAGAGAGTACAAGGCGAATGGACAAACAAGAGAGAGCGAAAGAGTACAAGGCGAATGGACAAACAAGAGAGAGCGAGAGAGTACAAGGCAAATGGACAAACAAGAGAGAGCGAGAGAGTACAATGCAATGGACAAACAAGAGAGAGCGAGAGAGTACAAGGCAATGGACAAACAAGAGAGAGCGAGAGAGTACAAGGCAATGGACAAACAAGAGAGAGCGAGAGAGTACAAGGCGAATGGACAAACAAGAGAGAGCGAGAGAGTACAAGGCGAATGGACAAACAAGAGAGAGCGAGAGAGTACAAGGCAAAGGCAATGGACAAACAAGAGAGAGCGAGAGAGTACAAGGCAATGGACAAACAAGAGAGAGCGAGAGAGTACAAGGCGAATGGACAAACAAGAGAGAGCGAGAGAGTACAAGGCAAATGGACAAACAAGAGAGAGCGAGAGAGTACAAGGCGAATGGACAAACAAGAGAGAGCGAGAGAGTACAAGGCAAATGGACAAACAAGAGAGAGCGAGAGAGTACAAGGCAATGGACAAACAAGAGAGAGCGAGAGAGTACAAGGCAATGGACAAACAAGAGAGAGCGAGAGAGTACAAGGCGAATGGACAAACAAGAGAGAGCGAAAGAGTACAAGACGAATGGACAAACAAGAGAGAGCGAGAGAGTACAAGGCAAATGGACAAACAAGAGAGAGCGAGAGAGTACAATGCAATGGACAAACAAGAGAGAGCGAGAGAGTACAAGGCAATGGACAAACAAGAGAGAGCGAGAGAGTACAAGGCGAATGGACAAACAAGAGAGAGCGAGAGAGTACAAGGCGAATGGACAAACAAGAGAGAGCGAGAGAGTACAAGGCAAAGGCAATGGACAAACAAGAGAGAGCGAGAGAGTACAAGGCAATGGACAAACAAGAGAGAGCGAGAGAGTACAAGGCGAATGGACAAACAAGAGAGAGCGAGAGAGTACAAGGCAAATGGACAAACAAGAGAGAGCGAGAGAGTACAAGGCGAATGGACAAACAAGAGAGAGCGAGAGAGTACAAGGCAATGGCACCACCATAAAATACCCTGAAAGATAAAACAAGACAAATTAAGGTATCCCTGTAGGCGATATACAGAAAACATAACACTGAGCAATACATACAGGTCCAATACCTACACCCGTTCAGTCAGTAAATGACGGGATGTCTAAGTAGAGTAGGTGAATCTGTCAGTGCCCTAGGTTTAATCTGGAATAGGTAAATCTGTCAGTGTCAAGGGAACTGCATATTGATCAGGTCTATACAAAATGTTAGATCTCGTACGTTGTTTGGGAGAAAAGCATGTAATATTGTAAGTTGCAAACCAGTTCAACTGGTCTAGACCATTAGGCATCGTAGTGACGTTCTGGTTCAATACCCCAGAATGAAAGGGACGCAGTCGCCGCGTGGTTAAATTGTCTGACATCCTGCTGTCACTAGCCCTCCACCTCTGGGCTGCGGTGGTCAAGTGGTTAAGGTGTTTGACATTCTGCTACCACTAGCCCTCTACCTTTGGCAGCGGTGGTCAAGTTGTTAAGGTGTCTGACATTCTGCCACCACTATCGCGGGATCGGGCCTACTTGCGGCAGTCGCCAGGTATTGGTCGCAGGTCGATGTTTCCCCGTAAACTGCGGCTTTCCTCCACCACTGAAACCTGGCACGTCCTCAAGTAACCATTGCTGTCAATAGGACGTAACATATCAGGTAATACCAAAGCGTCCACAAAACCATAATCAGAACGTAAAATCGATTTAACCAGGGGCAAAATAGGAACAAAAGAAACATTTACACGGAGACTCTTGAAAAAGCACTAGAGAAAAACACTGTTCCGGAAGAGTAAGCATATTCTGCTTCATCGCGTAAAGTTCAATCATATTCAAGATAATGTTACTTCCTCAAAATGAGAACTTTGATATTTTTCTTTATCACAATGAGTAGACATATTATTAGCATATCAGAAAACTGTTCATTTTCATGCAAGATATAAAATGTTACTCAATGAATTCAAGAGGACGACCACAGAACTTGTTCATAGTTTTGGTGTATCTGCAAATCCATGTGCTGTAAGTTTGTTTGTCAGCAGCCGACATCCATCAAGAAAAATCTCGATATTCAGAGAAAGCCCTAGAATAACGAATTGATTGCAACAAGTAAACACACAAGGTTACAAAAGTAAGGAGCTTATATCAAGAAAGGAAAAGTCCTGGTTTACATTTCAAATCTACGAATTTGCTTTGATTTCCGTCATATTTATAAGTTTGTAAAATAAAATACTGCAATAACTGTTTGCTATTAAGCCACGTGGTAACATCAAAGCGAAGCTTGTACGAGTATTAATACGCATTGTTCAGAACAGGAAGGTTGTAGGTAATCAGAACTGGAACACGGAATATAATTTGGACGAAAACTGTGTACGATATGTCGTTCATGACTCATACGATAAAAGGCTTTCATGGGATTCGAGTGTTTGTGTGTGAGGTATTACACTAATGTTCCTGACGTTTATAATGGCGAAATCTTATAAACAGTCCCATATGATGACCGTTCGCATTGCTATGTCGATTACCTTAACACAATAAGACAGTTATTTGAGTAGCATCTTCGACATGTTTTGTTATTTGACCGGATTGTACTCAAGTGCGATGGATTTTTTATGGACTCTAGTGTTAATATTATGACGCCTTTTTGACGTTGAAATATCACAACATATAATATCATCTTTTGTATTTTCAATATTTTCCTATAAGGTTATCACAATGTCTGCGTCGTCGGTGTCGTCTACATAATGGTTTCCGTGCGATAACCTGAGTTCCATAAGGCCAATCAAACTCACACTTCACAGTGTTTCCTTACCAAATGTACTTGCTTGGGATTGTTTTTCAGGTTCAAAGTTAAAGGTAGCAATTACTATAAATAGAAAAATACTTTTTTTTTTACATCGGCTTCCCTTAAGCCAATTTAACTCAAAAGGTATACAGTGCTGCCTTACCAAAAGTGTTTGCTTGGGATTGTTCTTCAGGTTCGAAGGTCAAAGATCAAGATCACTAACACTATAAATAAAAAATTGGTTTCCATGCGATATCCATGCATTGCCTCTTACCAAAAGGCTTGCTTGAGATTGCTATTCGGGTTCAAAGGTCAAAGGTCAGGGTTACTGTTACTTTAAATAGAAAGCTGGTTTCCGTAGGATAACTCTATTTGGTTTTGCTGATCTAACCCAGGCCTGTTGCCGTGCTTCCTTACAGAAAGCGTTTTTTAAGGATCGCTTTTCATGTTCTGAAGTCAAGGTCCTTGTTGCATTGTACTTTCAATACAAAATATGTCTCCGGTTTAAATATATCATAACTACACTATATATTTATGCCTTGTAATTACATGGACTTTTAGCAATTGAAGGCGATTCCACTGCCATTCGCAGTACACCTTTTATAAGTTGATCAGCCTGGGTTTTGACTGTTCTATGAGCCAAAGGCATTCATACATTTGCGGAATTTATTGAATAAACATAATTTCTGCGGAAATTTCTCGTTTGTCAGTGATAAAAAGATTGTTAAAAAGAATCACAGACACGTATACTTAAATTGTCATTAGCAGCTGTCGAATGCCAAAACCACAAGTCTAAATATAACATGATTACATACAGATAACCAACGGCTTTCTCTCTGCTGCGCTGCACAAATACCATTAGCGTTAAAGAGATTCGGACAGTGTTCATGGGTACATTATTTAATACATTGTTTGTCAACTTCCAGAACCAATCCAAGTATTGCGTCCATTATCAACAGCATTCTGGTGTTTTATATGCGTCGTATAATATCATTATTTATTGTAAATTGAAACGTTCTGGTCATAACGGTACATTTCCGCTGGTTTGATTACCAAAGTGATGCCTACTAATTGCGTTATGATGGAAGGATGACACTCGATAGCTGTCTGTCCAATGTCTGTGTATATACATTCTATCCTGTCCGATATCTATGTGAACTGGTATGACTCCGCTCCTTCCAAGCTGCTATCCAGCCATATCAATCAGAAAGCTGCAAAGCAACTCGATGATATTTTCTAATCATTAAACCAGAAACAAAATCTGTATAGAAATTACTTAAAAGCTAAAACTCCAATTTCCAATGTTAAAACTCCAGATTCCAATGTTAAGAAAGCTATTTATCAAGAAGATTATGTCGGCTTACGGACTGTAACATCAGACTGTAACATAGGACATTTATCCATTATGTTGGATTAGTATCTGAGCTGCAATTGTCCAGTTTTTCATGGGAAACAGCAACTTTTTTTTATTTCATTTGTATATAAACATTGATTTGTTCGCAGAAAAAAACAACATTATATGTGTTTTCTTCTTGTACAAATTTACTAATAACAGATCAAAGGATTTTATATTGTTGATTTGATATGATGTTGAAAAAACAACATTTTCTAAATCTGTCAGAGAATTCCCCTTAATATTCAAAGTCTGTTTGATAAGCAGGGTGTCCTTATCCAAGTTTACGATGAAATATAACTCATTCAACGAGGAAGGGGATGGTAATTTTGCCATCAGTGGCATACCTCTCATAATCAAGGTTTTAGTGCAAACAAATGAGTGTCCTGAGTTTTACATCGGTCATTCTAAAGACTCTGTTATTCATTTTAGGGTTTCAAAGACGCCATGCCGTTAAAAACATAATAATTATGTTTGGTGTGCTTTACTTGTGTTTTACGTCCTATTAACAGCTATGTGGTGGTGGGGGAAATCGGTAGTTCCCAGAGAAAAGGGACCGTCAATGATAAGTACCTGCAGCAACCCTGAAGTGTTAACAGATTGTCAGTCACCTTAACCACTTGGCCCACATATATAAATTTCTAGAAAGTAGTCTAACTTGTTCACAGGACGTAACGCACAATTAATCTAATCAAAACACATTACAGCCTTTTCCCTCTACTGTTGTACGTGATGCTGTGCTGGGTTTCATCAGCACTTATTTCAGTGCAAAAGCATTAAATCCGCGCTTTCATAAGGAAGGGAATACACCATCATACCGCTACATACATGAAGGTGTGCCCTTAAATTACCTTAGCCAATAGAACGTTAAACTAATCAAACTATACAACTCTTATTAACTGCTTGATATAATATATACTCCTAGTAAGGTATTAGTTACATTACCAGGTCTAAAATCACTAAATCACTGTTATGCATAACCGAGGTAATAACAAATTATTAACAAGCTCTACATAACAACCTGATCAGGTTAAATACAGGAACTTCGGCAAGATAACTATGTTTCAGCTGGTCCCTCACGTCTATCAAAGTTTTCAATAATAAAAAGAGTAAATAAGAAAAAGTGAACTTTAGTATCGGTTATCTTCAATGGCATGAAATGCATTTACATGGCAACGAAATTATCGCGTTGTATCTATCTAAAATATGCAATATCTTTCCAAAAGCATGTCTGGGGGTTCAAAATACATGTTTTAGACTCAAACAAGATGTCGAGATTAACAGATGATAAAAGAAAAAATGCACACGAAGATTGTTTGAATTTCTTAAGATAAAATTATCGAGCTATAGCTACTTAGATATTATGTAATGCAACATCCAAGGTTTGGTATATTTAGCGGAAATACCGAAGACACGAAGATAACAGTTTGATTAGTCCAGGGTAAACCCATCAGATAATTCAGAATCGTCAACAAAACCACAATCCAAACTCAATATCGATTAAACTAGGGGTAAAATATGAACAAAGGAAATATTTGCATTGAGAAATAAGTAAAAGTACAAGACAATAATATTAGATGTTCCCGAAGAGTAAGCGTGTTCTGCTTCATCGACGACACCCGCTATGTAAACTCGGTCACATCCAAGTAAACGTCATTTCCGCAAATTGAGAAACGAGTATCATTGTCAATCACAACAAGTAAACACAATAATGAGCATACTCAGGAACAATCATCTTAATATCACACAAAGATACAAAATATTTCTCAATGAGACAAAGATGGAGATAAAGCTTGCTCATCAACCTGCATCCAGAGCCCCTGTGTAGTAAACTGTTTGTTAGCAGTCGACCTCTATCATGAGAATCTCTATATTTAGAGCAAGCCCCTGAACAACGAATCAACTGCGACATGAAAACATGATAGGTTTAAGAAGCAGGGATGTTACCATAAATAAAATTGAAAATTTACGATCAGAAAACTAAAGTCGTCACTTTTATTGTATAGCTTAGTAGTAAGCTATCAATGCTGCTCATAGTCAGATATCTAGGTAAGTAGCTGATGTAGAAGGGTCTGCTCCAAGATAGCTCACTACTATTTATTTGTATTTTGTACGAAATCTCTCATTACAAGAGATCGAACACGTTCTTTCAGTTATTAATGATATATTGTAAGTGTAAAGGGTGGAAAAAAGTTTTGATCGAAAAAAACCAAGGGTGGGGGTGCTTAAGATTGATTAGAAGATCTTTCGAAATCTCCCAAAATCCACATCACGTTTATTCATTTTCTGGATTAAACAGTGTCATAAAAAGATTGAAGCTCTGAATTAATGGTATTGAGAATGGTAGTAAGAAGTTTGATAATGGCTTGGTTGAGCAATTAGCAGAGCCAGCGATAAAACATTGCTGATAAGTATCCTTGCGTAATTTGTTGTCCAATTGAGACGAGGTAGGTCAGCATCTTGCTCATTAACCGGTATCTTGAAAGAGATTTTTGTACTGAAGGATGGTAAAATAGTAGTTTATCTTTCGAAAAACCGGTCAATGTGTAAGGGTTACCTTGGTTATCAAGCAGGCCTGTCGTTTTTGCAAGTAATAACTGTAATAGCGTTTGCAAATAATTATCAAGTTGTTAAATGCTTTGTCTGCAAACACAACATCATACGTATCATGTAGATCGTTGAGTGTTGTTCGAACATCGCGGTCAAGAAATATCGACTTTAGTTTAGTTTTCTTTTTGTAACACAAACTGCTTATTCTTTTCTGAAGAGAACACCTGATCGATTTCACTCACCCTATTCAGCATGTTTACCCTATTGTCTGGCATAGATACAGGTTTGGTAATAGGAACTATTTATCTTACATCATGTACACTAATGGTAGTACAAGGAATGTTACCATAAAGGTCCTGACATTGTACTTTTGTAACTTTAGATACATTGTAACTATGTATTATATAAAGATTTCAAACAAATGGTAGTACAAGGAATGTTACCGTAAAGGTCCTGACATTGTACTTTTGTAACTTTAGATACATTGTAACTATGTATTATATTAAGGTTTCAAACAAATGGTAGTACAAGGAATGTTACCGTAAAGGTCCTGACATTGTACTTTTGTAACTATAGATACATTGTAACTATGTATTATATAAAGATTTCAAACAAATGGTAGTACAAGGAATGTTACCGTAAAGGTCCTGACATTGTACTTTTGTAACTATAGATACATTGTAACTATGTATTATATTAAGGTTTCAAACAAATGGTAGTACAAGGAATGTTACCGTAAAGGTCCTGACATTGTACTTTTGTAACTATAGATACATTGTAACTATGTATTATATTAAGGTTTCAAACAAATGGTAGTACAAGGAATGTTACCGTAAAGGTCCTGACATTGTACTTTTGTAACTATAGATACATTGTAACTATGTATTATATTAAGGTTTCAAACAAATGGTAGTACAAGGAATGTTACCGTAAAGATCATGACATTGTACTTTTGTAACTTTAGATACATTGTAACTATGTATTATTTAAAGGTTTCAAACCAATGGTATGTAGATGCATTATGACACTCTGATCACAACTGTCGCAATTAAAAGGCTTTTAATGTTTGGGATTTTAGTGTTGCCCCGATTTCGATTTAGATTGGAATGTAGGTGTATTATAATGCTATAAACTTAGCCAACTACCGAGAGGCTATTTATGTGTTAAAATTTTGATATTTCCCTCGATTTCAATTAAGTTTGATATGCAGATGTATTTTGGTATTCTTAGCACAACAACTATTCACTGAAATAGAGCGCACACATCTTTGAATTAAATATAAAAAAAGAAGTGTAGTTAAAGGCAAAATAAAAAAACATATCTTATTTTTCAATCGTACAGCTGCAGCGGTCGTGATATTTTTAATCATATTACCATCACTGCGAGCTGCTCTTTGATATTTTATTCATTTACTTATCTCAGAAATTTTCAGCGCTTCCAGTTTATACCAAGATTAAAAAAAAAGAAGAGTATTTGTAGATCAGTAAGTATGTTATACTTGGGTACGTATTTGTAGATCAGTAAGTATGTTATACTTGGGTACGTATTTGTAGATCAGTGAGTAGGTTTTACTTGGGTACGTATTTGTAGATCAGTCAGTAGGTTTTACTTGGGTACGTATTTGTAGATCAGTGAGCAGTTTTACTTTGGTACGTATTTGTAGATCAGTCAGTATGTTTTACTTGGGTACGTATTTGTAGATCAGTGAGTAGGTTTTACTTGGGTACGTATTTGTAGATCAGTCAGTATGTTTTACTTGGGTACGTATTTGTAGATCAGTGAGTAGGTTTTACTTGGGTACGTATTTGTAGATCAGTAAGTAGGTTTTACTTGTGTACGTATTTGTAGATCAGTGAGTATGTTTTACTTGTGTACGTATTTGTAGATCAGTGAGTAGGTTTTACTTGGGTACGTATTTGTAGACCAGTAAGTATGTTTTACTTGGGTACGTATTTGTAGATCAGTGGGTATGTTTTACTTGGGTACGTATTTGTAGATCAGTAAGTATGTTTTACTTGGGTACGTATTTGTAGATCAGTGAGTAGGTTTTACTTGGGTACGTATTTGTAGACCAGTGAGTATGTTTTACTTGGGTACGTATTTGTAGATCAGTAAGTATGTTTTACTTGGGTACGTATTTGTAGACCAGTGAGTATGTTTTACTTGGGTACATATTTGTAGATCAGTGAGTAGGTTTTACTTGGGTACGTATTTGTAGATCAGTAAGTATGTTTTACTTGGTACGTATTTCTAGATCAGTAAGTATGTTTTACTTGGGTACGTATTTGTAGATCAGTGAGTATGTTTTACTTGGGTACGTATTTGTAGATCAGTGAGTAGGTTTTACTTGGGTACGTATTTGTAGATCAGCGAGTAGGTTTTACTTGGGTACGTATTTATAGATCAGTCAGTATGTTTTACTTTGGTACGTATTTGTAGATCAGTAAGTAGGTTTTACTTGGGTACGTATTTGTAGATCAGTGAGTATGTTTTACTTGGGTACGTATTTGTAGATCAGTCAGTATGTTTTACTTTGGTACGTATTTGTAGATCAGTAAGTAGGTTTTACTTGGGTACGTATTTGTAGATCAGTGAGTATGTTTTACTTGTGTACGTATTTGTAGATCAGTGAGTATGTTTTACTTGGGTACGTATTTGTAGATCAGTCAGTATGTTTTACTTTGGTACGTATTTGTAGATCAGTTAGTAGGTTTTACTTGGGTTTGTATTTGTAGATCAGTGAGTATGTTTTACTTGGGTACGTATTTGTAGATCAGTGAGTAGGTTTTACTTGGGTATGTATTTGTAGATCAGTCAGTATGTTTTACTTGGGTACGTATTTGTAGATCAGTGAGTATGTTTTACTTGGGTACGTATTTATAGATCAGTGAGTATGTTTTACTTGGGTACGTATTTGTAGATCAGTCAGTATGTTTTACTTGGGTACGTATTTGTAGATCAGTGAGTATGTTTTACTTGGGTACGTATTTGTAGATCAGTGAGTATGTTATACTTGGGTACGTATTTATAGATCAGTGAGTATGTTCTACTTGGGTATGTATTTGTAGATCAGTCAGTAGGTTTTACTTTGGTACGTATTTGTAGATCAGTGAGCAGTTTTACTTGGGTACGTATTTGTAGATCAGTGAGTAGGTTTTACTTGGGTATGTATTTGTAGATCAGTCAGTATGTTTTACTTGTGTACGTATTTGCAGATCAGTAAGCAGTTTTACTTGGGTACGTATTTGTAGATCAGTGAGTATGTTTTACTTGGGTACGTATTTATAGATCAGTGAGTATGTTTTACTTGGGTACGTATTTGTAGATCAGTAAGTATGTTTTACTTGGGAACGTATTTGTAGATCAGTGAGTACGTTTTACTTGGGTTTGTATTTGTAGATCAGTGAGTATGTTTTACTTGGGTACGTATTTGTAGATCAGTGAGTATGTTATACTTGGGTACGTATTTGTAGATCAGTGAGTAGGTTTTACTTGGGTACGTATTTGTAGATCAGTCAGTATGTCTTACTTGGGTACGTATTTGTAGATCAGTCAGTATGTTTTACTTGGGTACGTATTTGTAGATCAGTGAGTATGTTTTACTTGGGTACGTATTTGTAGATCAGTAAGTATGTTTTACTTGGGTACGTATTTGTAGATCAGTGAATATGTTTTACTTGGGTACGTATTTGTAGATCAGTGAATATGTTTTACTTGGGTACGTATTTGTAGATCAGTGAGTATGTTTTACTTGGGTACGTATTTGTAGATCAGTGAATATGTTTTACTTGGGTACGTATTTGTAGATCAGTGAGTAAGGTTTACTTTGGTACGTATTTATAGATCAGTTGTTGTTTTACTTGGGTACGAATTTGTAGATCAGTGAGTATGTTTTACTTGGGTACGTATTTGTAGATCAGTGAGTATGTTTTACTTGGGTACGTATTTGTAGATCAATGAGTACGTTTTACTTGAGTACGTATTTGTAGATCAGTGAGTATGTTATACTTGGGTACGTATTTGTAGATCAGTGAGTATGTTTTACTTGGGTACGTATTTGTAGATCAGTAAGTAGGTTTTACTTGGGTACGTATTTGTAGATCAGTGAGTATGTTTTACTTGGGTACGTATTTGTAGATCAATGAGTAGGTTTTACTTGAGTACGTATTTGTAGATCAGTGAGTATGTTATACTTGGGTACGTATTTGTAGATCAGTGTGTTTTACTTGGGTACGTATTTGTAGATCAGTGAGTATATTTTACTTGGGTACGTATTTGTAGATCAGTGAGTATGTTTTACTTGGGTACGTATTTGTAGATCAGTAAGTATGTTTTACTTGGGTACGTATTTGTAGATCAGTGAGTATGTTTTACTTGGGTACGTATTTGTAGATCAGTGAGTAAGGTTTCCTTGGGTACGTATTTGTAGATCAGTGAGTAGGTTTTACTTGGGTACGTATTTGTAGATCAGTGAGTATGTTTTACTTGGGTACGTATTTGTAGATCAGTAAGTATGTTTTACTTGGGTACGTATTTGTAGATCAGTGAGTATGTTTTACTTGGGTACGTATTTGTAGATCAGTGAGTAAGGTTTCCTTGGGTACGTATTTGTAGATCAGTAAGTATGTTTTACTTGGGTACGTATTTGTAGATCAGTGAGTATGTTTTACTTGGGTACGTATTTGTAGATCAGTGAGTAAGGTTTCCTTGGGTACGTATTTGTAGATCAGTGAGTAGGTTTTACTTGGGTACGTATTTGTAGATTAGTGAGTATGTTTTACTTGGGTACGTATTTATAGATCAGTGAGTATGTTTTACTTGGGTACGTATTTGTAGATCAGTGAGTATGTTTTACTTGGGTACGTATTTGTAGATCAGTGAGTATGTTTTACTTGGGTACGTATTTGTAGATCAGTGAGTATGTTTTACTTGGGTACGTATTTATAGATCAGTGAGTATGTTTTACTTGGGTACGTATTTGTAGATCAGTGAGTATGTTTTACTTGGGGACGTATTTGTAGATCAGTGAGTATGTTTTACTTGGGTACGTATTTGTAGATCAGTGAGTATGTTTTAATTCGGTACGTATTTATAGATCAGTAAGTATGTCTTACTTGGGAACGTATTTATAGATCAGTAAGTAGGTTTTACTTGGGTACGTATTTGTAGATCAGTGAGTATGTTTTACTTGGGTACGTATTTATAGATCAGTAAGTATGTCTTACTTGGGAACGTATTTATAGATCAGTAAGTAGGTTTTACTTGGGTACGTATTTATAGATCAGTGAGTATGTTTTACTTGGGTACGTATTTATAGATCAGTAAGTATGTCTTACTTGGGAACGTATTTATAGATCAGTAAGTATGTTTTACTTGGGTACGTATTTGTAGATCAGTGAGTAAGGTTTACTTTGGTACGTATTTGTAGATCAGTGAGTATGTTTTACTTGGGTTAGTATTTGTAGATCAGTGAGTATGTTTTACTTGGGTGTGTATTTGTAGATCAGTGAGTATGTTTTACTTGGGTACGTATTTGTAGATCAGTGAGTATGTTTTACTTGGGTACGTATTTGTAGATCAGTGAGTATGTTTTACTTGGGTACGTATTTGTAGATCAGTGAGTAGGTTTTACTTGGGTAAGTATTTGTAGATCAGTGAGTAGGTTTTACTTGGGTACGTATTTGTAGATCAGTCAGTATGTTTTACTTGGGTACGTATTTGTAGATCAGTGAGTATGTTTTACTTGGGTTTGTATTTGTAGATCAGTGAGTATGTTTTACTTGGGTTTGTATTTGTAGATCAGTAAGTATGTTTTACTTGGGTACGTATTTGTAGATCAGTCAGTATGTTTTACTTGGGTACGTATTTGTAGATCAGTCAGTATGTTTTACTTGGGTATGTATTTGTAGATCAGTAAGTAGGTTTTACTTGGGTACGTATTTGTAGATCAGTAAGTAGGTTTTACTTGGGTACGTATTTGTAGATCAGTAAGTAGGTTTTACTTGGGTACGTATTTGTAGATCAGTGAGTATGTTTTACTTGGGTACGTATTTGTAGATCAGTGAGTATGTTTTACTTGGGTACGTATTTGTAGATCAGTCAGTATGTTTTACTTGGGTACGTATTTGTAGATCAGTAAGTATGTTATACTTGGGTATGTATTTATAGATCAGTAAGTAGGTTTTACTTGGGTACGTATTTGTAGATCAGCGAGTATGTTTTACTTGGGTACGTATTTGTAGATCAGTGAGTATGTTTTACTTGGGTACGTATTTGTAGATCAGTGAGTATGTTTTACTTGGGTACGTGTATACGTCCGTCTGTATGTCCGTTATCTGTCCTCGCACATATGTACGTATAAACGAATAAGTAAACAAACACAGCCCATCGGCCAAACGTGTCATATTATATTTGCCTGGTAATTCAAATTTTCACCACTTGTATGTAATAATATTATGTTGATGTCGAACTGTATCAGTATTAATTTTATTCAACTCATGTTGCTGCGTTTTAGGTGTTTCAACTTGTAAGATTGATTTGGCAGATGAAATATTCTGGAGGAGAATCAAACTTAAGTCATGTTGTTTTCCTATCCTTCTGAAATCATATTCATATAATAAAATCATTAAATATTAAATAAACACTACTCAAACTTATTAAGGGACTTAATGGATTTTCTATACAGGTATGACAAAAATAGGTTACATCCATATCATACCATAGGGCTTCTTGATTAGTTATGGATCGGTATGACCAATTTGCATTCATACCAAAGTTTTAAAAAATTACCGTTCAATCCATAAACGTGTTATTACATTTTTCTATAGAGCAACTGCTTAATTTATTCATTAATTCCTGAATAATCAATCAGCTTACTGCGTTTGTATTTGCGGCGATATTTACACGACAATGACGAAACAGCCAGAATTTTGATGAAATTGCATCACTATTCAACCGAAGTCATTTGAGCGTTTGTCGCATTGGCGTTCTTAGCGTATTACGAGGCAAAGTGCCAAGAACCTCATTGAAAAATTTACGTCATAAGAAAATGGCGTGAATTGATGTTTTGTTACTTTATTAATAGTTTCAGTGTTTGTTGTTTACAGTTGCTATATTCATAAAGAGAAGAAACAAGCAGAATAAAATGCATTTGAATGTTTGAAAATAATAAAAATATTAACATGATATTGTTCTTATTTGCCAATATTTCTGTGTATTTACATATTACTACATATTTCATCAAAAGCCAACCTTTACAGATATACTGAAACAATACTACCCTTTTTCAATTCCCTGAGACTAAGAAAGACTTATGTTCGGAATTAAATAGTAAACTGAAAATATTAATTAAATCTGATATATATGTCGGCTGCTGACGACCAAACGTATGATGTAAGGTTTCGAGAGATGCAGGTTGATGAAGTTTAAGTAAGCGCATGCTCAGTAGTATGCTTACTTGATATGATTATAAAAAATTCTTCAGCTCTAACTTTGAGGACGTGAATTTTGCTTGGATTTGAAATAAATTGATATCACGGGGATGGTCTATGAAGAAGGGGACGTTTACGCTTTCGGAAACACTTCTAGTGTCATCGATTTTGAATTCAATTATGGTTTTGTTGATGTTTCGGTTTTTTCTGATTATTCTTTACAACAGTCGGTTACTGCCGACGACCATCAGAAAGCCTGAACAAGTGGAGTAACCAGTAAAACAAAATCAGAGAATCCAAAACCAAAGTCCTTGAAAGACTTACATGGAGACTCTCGTAAAAGCACAAGAGAATAAGACCAGGTGTTCCGGAAGAGTAAGCGTCTTATGCTTCATAGACGATACCCGCCATGTAAATATGCGTCACATCCAAGTAAGCATCAACCCTTAAAAATGAGAACCGAGTCTTCATTGTAAACACACTAACAAGCAAACTCAAAAACGTCCAACTTCATATCACACAAAGATACAGAATATTTCTCGATGAGATTAAGATGGCAATCATAAAACTTGCCTATGGTCTTCAACAACTTGCATCTCTCGAATCCCTGTGCCGTAAGGTTGTTCGTCAGCAGTTGACATCTATCACGAAAATCTCGATATTCAGAGCAAGCCCTAGAATAACGAATCAACTGCGACATGTAAACACCATAGGAAGGAGAAGCAGGGATGTTACTCTCAAGAAAGAAAATGTTCACAATCGGAAAATCGAAACCGTCACGCTTATCATACAGCTTAAGAGTAAGTTGCCCGTGTTGGTCATAGTTTAAGTAAAGATCGAGATAAGAAGCTGATGTAGGATAATCTGTTGTGTCTTTAATTTCAAGTTCAGTAGGGTATATACGATGGACTAGGTCAGCAAACAGTGTCACTTATTTCGCTAATGTTTTTCATGGCCATAAGTGTATCAACAATACAAATAAAAGAATGCCATAAGACAAATGATTTATATATATTATTCAATACAGGTAATGCCGTGCAAGAAAGGGGTTCAATAAAACGATATCGCGCACGCGCAATAAACATGCAAATGAGTTTTCTGATTGTGGGAACACTAGTGTGATGTCAAGTTATTGTATATGACGTCACGCTGTTCTCTCAGTGATACAATGAATTTGTATATGTGTTGCCATCAAATTGCTTACGTAATTAGATTATTTATGCAATGAATGTTTTAACTAAATTTGAATTGCATTGGAACATTGTTTGATAAATTCAGTATTACATTAACACCCGTGTAAACCCTCGGTATATGTTACTGACTAATACCGCTAGGACTGCTTGTCCTACTTTCAGCTGCTGCAGCTAATGAAATAAATACGCTTTGGAATAAGACCAATGTGCTTTGAGAGAATTGTTTTTGGCCTACTTTACGCTCTGATCAGCCATTACATGGCACAACACACGTCCTTATTGAAAACTTCACATTACATGGAAACTGTTTTACCGATAAGATTGAGGAACCTTTTCAAAATAAACTGGCACTTCCCTTACTTAGGTCTGACCTTAATCAGGGCAACGCACGAGTGAACGGCATAATGTGAACAGTGTGTAACTATACAGGGGAGGGTTAATCAGAAACAGGCTCCAACAGGTCACTCATTGTGAATCTACACTGGAGTTTATCAGGTTGTTGGTACAAAAACAAATTGTGAGAGACAAGAAAACACAGAATAGTTGTTGGGTGGCGTGTATAAACATGATGCTACTTGTAGCGGTACATGTACTCAGGACAATCAAGTTGATTTTTAAACTACGCCGAGAACAATACCCTAGAAATCACCTGCAAAACCAGCAAACATGGAAACGTAGTGAAGTAATATATCATAAAACGTGTTTTAGTTTTTACAATACCCAGTCAGTGTAACAATGATATTATTTAAGATTAATGTTTGACAAAAATAATCAGAGAATACCAAAGAGTCAACAAATCCATAATCCGAACTCAAAATCAATTAAACTAGAGGCAAAATAGGAACAAAGGAAAGATTTTAGTGGAGACTCTCGTAAAAGCACAAGAGAATAAGACCACGTGTTCCGGAAGAGTAAGCGTCTTCTGTCACATCCAAGTAAACTTCAAGTTCTCAAAACGAGGACTGAGTATCATTGTTTGGTTTGGTCGGTTTGGTTTATTTTGTTTTACGTCCTATTAACAGCCTAGGTCATTTCATGATGTGCCAGGTTTTTGAGATGGAGGAAAGCCAGAGTACCCGGAGAAAAACCACCGACTTACGGTCATTTCCTGGCAACTTCCCCACGTGGGATTCGAACTCGAAACCAAGAGGTGGAGGGCTAGTGGTAGAACGTCGGGACATCTTAACCGCTCAGCCACCGCAATGATGTTCATCGCACAATGAGTATCGTTGTCAATCACAACAAGTAAACACGTTCATCTTCATATCACTTAAAGATACTCAATGACACAAAGATGGCGACCATAAAACTTGCCCATATTTTTTATCATCCTGCATCTCTCGAATGCTTGTGTTGTTAGTTAGTTTGTCAGCAGTCGACATCGATCACGAAAATCACGATACCTAGAGCAAGCTCTAGAATATCGAATCAACTGCGACATGTAAACACCATAGGTTGGAGAAGTAGGGATGTTGCTATCAAGAAATGGAAAATTCACGATCGGAAAATTGAAATCATCACGTTTATCGTATAGCTCAGTAGTAAGCTGTCCATGTTGATCGTAGTTTAAGTAGAGATCGAGGTAAGCAACTGATGTAGAATAGTCTGTTGTGCCCTTTATTTTAAGTTCAGAAGGGTATATACGATCGATACAAAGGTATGTAATGTTATGTATATTTTATGGAACATCGACAGTGCAATGGAAATATCAAGCTTTTCCGAGAAAATGTCCGAATGTATAATGCCAAAGTCACCCTGGATAATTGTCAGGTTTAATCGATTGGTACATAGGTCCCGTGCTATAGGTTCAATGTTTTCTACTAATCACCTTACATATGATGGCGGACATGAGTGATTGGTGGAAAGGTTAACACCTCGGCCTTTCACGCTGGCAGGTTAGCTTTAGATGTCTTTCTCACACCTCAAAAAACTCCGGTGGAGTATAAAATGGTCTGTGGTAGGTGTTGTGGTAATTGTTGCTGTATCATTCAAATGAGGAGGCACTTCAAAAAAAGACGCCGTTTAGAAGCAGGGTCCTTTTATCAACAGAACAAACACATCTCCAGCAGGGGTGAACCCGGAACATTCTCAGGGGGGTGTCACCATTTCAGATTTCAAGTTTATTTTGTTGCAAATGCGGTCTTAAACCACGTTATGTTTTGAAGTGAAAACAAATTAATTCACAAGTGAAAACAAATTAATTCACAATTGAAAACAGATTAATTCACAATTGAAAACAGATTAATTCACAATTGAAAACAGATTAATTCACAATTGAAAACAGATTAATTCACAATTGAAAACAGATTAATTCACAATTGAAAACAAATTAATTTATAAGTGAAAACAAATATATTTAGCTTTTTACTTTTTCTAATCTCTTTGTTGATCTTCGATATTTGTTATTTTTTGTCTTGTTTTTATTCGTTTCAGTTCTGGTAAACGATTTGTTGTAATTTTCGTTATTTGTATTCAATAAAATTATGTTTCTTTTACCACTTGCTCTATTTTATCGTAAAATAATTTTCGCAGCTATAGTGTAATTCTGAAATGAAAATGTGTGTATCACTAACATCAAGGTGTTTCTGGCAGTGGGCAGGATGTGATCAACTTTTAATAGAGTAGCTCATACTCTTTTTTATTTTATTATGAAGATTTCGAAACAATATGCAGTTTATTTTGGCATTGAAGTTTGCACAAGTGATGAACACTGCCAATAATTGGGGAGAAAATACTTAGTTTACAGACATGTTTTTAATGTCAATGTACTTATATCCGTTTACTGACGTGACTTTGTCACAATGATTATTCGTACAACTATAGAAACGGCCAAAATTCCTCTACAGAGAGTAAATTATAATTTGGTTTATTAGATTGTGTAAAGGATGAAACACATTTTATGATAGGATGTGATTTTTAATCTGACCTTATACTTCTATTCTTTAATGAAGCGAAAGCGAAATTCCAAAGATTTAACCTATTAAAGATAAATTAATATTTCTTATGAAAGAAGAAAGTTTACAGAAAGAGGTCTCGAAAACGTGTTTTATGTATCAAAGAAGACAAAAATATTTATGAAATGTAATTTACATACTCATAAGAATATGGCCACTTTAAATGCATGATTTTATGTTTGAACTAGTAACTGTATTTTATAATTATAATGTATTGTATGCGATACTTAAACAAGCTATATGTTTCTGATTATATAAAAGTATTAGGCCTAAACAAGGTCAGATGTCCTTCCACGGGTAGAGACGAAGATATCAAACATTATGTACCTTTGGTCATTTTTGTAAATGTTATCATTGTTCATTGACCACGTTCATTGATATTGGGGAGGCGATATCAATTAGTGTCAATTAATTATATAATAAACACGGATATTATAACCCTGATTGGATTGGCAGTGTGTGTGGCTTGGACAGTGTATGAATGAACAATTACCACTCAAGAGATTACTACGCCCCAGCAAAGATGTGTACACGTAGTTTCAGTGTGCACATGTTCACAAAACAGTACTGGGGTGTCCCCCCCAACCATGTTAATGCACCTGTTTTACCGCCAAACTCGCCTATCGCCATCCGCCATAATATTTCCAGAACAAATGGTTAAAATAACACTATCATGACCTCGTTTATATCGCCAAATTGAGTCAATTACGGACCCGGTTATGTGTTAGGCCTATTGTTACGTCACTGACTGCCGACTGACAGGTATTAGCTAGCGCTGTACACACCGTGACCGCACGTACACATACGGAATCAATTAACCATGGCTAGTCCTTTGTTGTCTTTCTACAAGTATTTTTCGAAGGTTATGATAAAACAATATCATGAAACCATTAAAACTCCTCGGAAACGCCTGATATAGAGGAAAATGTTCGCGGAGGAAAACGTCCCTGTCCTCATCAACAGCCACGACCAACTCAATCCTGATATTTTGGATCCAAGTTTGTGTTGGTGAGGGAAATTTCCAATAGCATTTTTTATTAGCCAATGAAATTGCACAGAATTGCGTATGGGAAGTAATATGACATTATTTCCGTATTAGACTTGCAGCAATTTCGCGCATTCCAGTGTCTATGTTCGGACGGTATACATTTGCCGCGATTAACAGACAGGACGATGGGGCTGCATGTGCCGCGATACGCACGATAAGGGGGAAATGCATATGTATGTACAATTCGAAGCAATAATTGGATTTGAATGAAATGTTTTTGACAAAATTTTGATAAGGATTTTTCGATTCTCCAAAAAAAATCAGAGAATACCAAATCGTCAACAAAACCATCATCCGAACTCAAAATCGATTAAACTAGAGGCGAAATAGGAACAAAAGAAATATTTACATGGAGATTCCCTTTAGTTGAACAGGATTTGAGTGCGGATAATGTTTTGTTGACGCTTCGGTATTGACTGAGATTCATATCACTTGTAGGAAGAAATAACTTAACAAATCCCTGTAACAGACAGATATTATTATAAACATTTTGTTTCGAATATGCTAGCTTTCGAGATATTGCCTGAATAAGACTTACGATTAAATTCGAACACGATAAAAGAATATTAACAAATGCTTAAAGTCTTCTAAAATTAAAGATAACGATTAAGTACGAGTCAACATATTATATATAGTAAGGCATTTTATATGTTTTTCGAGTTCTAGAAAAAAGTTTTTCAAGTCAAAGGTCAGGATCTTATTTTAAAAAAGAACAAATATATAAAACCGTAGATGAAAACTTCAACTCTTATTTTCAGCTGGTATTATGGAATATAAAGTCTCGTTTTGAAATGTCGGTGAGATTAGATTTCATAATTGCTTCCCGTATCTGACTAACACGCACATCGACGAGGTAGCATAGGGAAGCATACACTGTATAACGTCTAGACGTTATGTGTCTCTGTATTGTCGCATCAACAGCAACTCCCAATTAGAAAACATCAAACAGAACTCACAGATAACCTTGATGAGTGAGGGCCATCAATCTATTTACACGATGGTGACGCTTTGCTGACAAACAGGAAATCGTTTTTTAAGCCCTATTTGTACATTTATTAATTGCTTTTGCGGACTTTTTTTTAAAGTAAAACTTCGTGTTTGTAGAGGTTTAGGCTTTTAACGTTCTAGGAAATGGATGTACACAAACAAAGGTATACTTCCTGTCTACCAGACTGTATTTCAGTGTTGGAAACAATTCCTGTTTATGACTGGTTATCACGATATCATTAACTTGTGAGGTTAAACCTGACTTCATAGGTAATGTTCGACGTGCGGCGAAGATAGGTTTTGTAACCCCTGGGGTAGATATAATGTAGGACGGCCTAGTGGGTATTAACATCGGAGTCATTCTCTATTTGTCATGGTCAGAGGTGAACTGTGAGGTTCCAGTAGACCGCTGTGTAAACAAATCGGCCGCAGTGTCGGTAATCTGGTTCTTATATAAAGGTCACGATAACCCTCCCAGAGGTGGTACATGGAACTGTGTTCGGCTTATAATTGTGTTAGCAAGGAGATAAATAGATGTTTAAAGCAACTGGGCATTTGTAGAATACACCAAAGTTCCACGCCAATAAGATAATCTTTCTCACCGAGACATCTACATTAAATACGCATGCTCATAATCAAGACCTCTCGATGAAAATATTTGTTTATCATGAAGATGGAAGCTTTTGAATATGCTTATTTGTATGCCTATTTGTTGTGATTTAGAAGTCAGCCTCAGTTCTCACTTTGAAGCCATGACATTGTACTTTGGTCTGACCTAAACTTACATGGCGGGTGTAGTCGATAAAGCAGAAAATGCTTACTCTTGCTCTCTATTACAAGGGTCTCCATGTAAATAATTCCATTTTTCATATTTTGCCCCTAGTTGAATCGATAATGAGTTTGGATTATGGTTTTGTTGACGCTTTGGTATTCTGATTTTTTCGAATTTTTACAAGAATGGATATTTTGATTATGGCTATTATCTTGTCTTTCAATACATCAGAATGCAACGTGTTTAATAATGATGGTGAAATGTAAGTATAAATATCAATTCAAATGAAGATATGAACCGTTTTCTATTCCAGGCGTTTTGTTTCGGCTACACTAACAGTGCCTGTAACCCTATCATATACGCGTGGCGGTTCCCCGAGTTCCGGATGGGCTACGAGTACATGTTACAGAGACAGAGGCGCCGCAGTTCCACGGCCACCAGTCTGTCACAGAAAGGTGAGAGGATTCGCTTGGAGAGACTAACACCAAAGTAATAATCATTTATTAATATTTCCAGTCTGTATTATACACATTTATTTGTATCTGGTTTTTCTCATAGAAATATATGTTAAATTTATATCACTTAGTGTACTGTGCTCTTTCTTTCTGTTTCAATAGTAGGAAATAACAGTTTGGATTGTCGCTTTCTGGCCCTTTATGTTAGTGATGATAATTAGGAGGACGACACAGCTGTATGGTTCAGTGTAACTAATGTTGGCACTCTATGTTAGTGTGGATGGTTCAGTGTTACTAATGTTGGCCCTTTATGTTAGTGAGGATTATAAGGAGGACGACACAGCTGTATGGTTCAGTGATACTAATGTTGGGAATCTATGTTAGTGAGGATAATTAGGAGGACGACACGGCTGTATGGTTCAGTGATACTAATGTTGGCCCTCTATGTTAGTGAGGATAATTAGGAGGACGACACAGCTGTATGGTTCAGTGATACTAATGTCGGCCCTCTATATTAGTGAGAATAATTAGGAGGACGACACAGCTGTATGGTTCAGTGATACTAATGTTGGCCCTCTATGTTAGTGGGGATTATTAGGAGGACGACACAGCTGTATGGTTCAGTGTTACTAATGTTGGCCCTCTATATTAGTGATGATAATTAGGAGGACGACACAGCTGTATGGTTCAGTGATACTAATGTTGGCCCTCTATGTTAGTGAGGATAATTAGGAGGACGACACAGCTGTATGGTTCAGTGATACTAATGTTGGCCCTCTATGTTAGTGAGGATTATTAGGAGGACGACACAGCTGTATGGTTCAGTGTTACTAATGTTGGCCCTCTATATTAGTGAGGATAATTAGGAGGACGACACAGCTGTATGGTTCAGTATTACTAATGTCGGCCCTCTATGTTAGTGATGATAATTAGGAGGACGACACAGCTGTATGGTTCAGTGATACTAATGTTGGCCCTCTATGTTAGTGAGGATAATTAGGAGGACGACACAGCTGTATGGTTCAGTGTTACTAATGTTGGCCCTTTATGTTAGTGATGGTAATTAGGAGGACGACACAGCTGTATGGTTCAGTGTTACTAATGTTGGCCCTTTATATCAGTGAGGATAATTAGGAGGACGACACAGCTGTATGGTTCAGTGATACTAATGTCGGCCCTCTATGTTAGTGAGGATAATTAGGAGGACGACACAGCTGTATGGTTCAGTGTTACTAATGTTGGCCCTTTATATCAGTGAGGATTATTAGGAGGACGACACAGCTGTATGGTTCAGTGTTACTAATGTCGGCCCTCTATGTTAGTGAGGATAATTAGGAGGACGACACAGCTGTATGGTTCAGTGTTACTTATGTTGGCCCTCTATATTAGCGAGGATTATTAGGAAGACGACACAGCTGTATGGTTCAGTGATACTAATGTTGTCCCTCTATGTTAGTGATGATAATTAGGAGGACGACACAGCTGTATGGTTCAGTATTACTAATGTTGGCCCTCTATGTTAGTGAGGATTATTAGGAGGACGACACAGCTGTATGGTTCAGTGATACTAATGTTGGCCCTCTATTAGTGATGATAATTATAATGACGACACAGCTGTATGGTTCAGTATTACTAATGTCGGCCCTCTATGTTAGTGATGATAATTAGGAGGACGACACAGCTGTATGGTTCAGTGATACTAATGTTGGGACTCTATATTAGTGAGGATAATTAGGAGGACGACACAGCTGTATGGTTCAGTGATACTAATGTTGGGACTCTATATTAGTGAGGATAATTAGGAAGACGACACAGCTGTATGGTTCAGTGTTACTAATGTTGGCCCTCTATGTTAGTGATGATAATTATAATGACGACACAGCTGTATGGTTCAGTGTTACTAATGTTGGCCCTCTATATTAGTGAGGATAATTAGGAGGACGACACAGCTGTATGGTTCAGTATTACTAATGTTGGCCCTCTATGTTAGTGAGGATAATTAGGAGGACGACACAGCTGTATGGTTCAGTGATACTAATGTTGGCCCTCTATGTTAGTGAGGATAATTAGGAGGACGACACAGCTGTATGGTTCAGTGTTACTAATGTTGGCCCTCTATGTTAGTGAGGATTATTAGGAGGACGACACAGCTGTATGGTTCAGTGATACTAATGTCGGCCCTCTATGTTAGTGAGGATACTTAGGAGGACGACACAGCTGTATGGTTCAGTGATACTAATGTCGGCCCTCTATATTAGTGAGGATAATTAGGAGGACGACACAGCTGTATGGTTCAGTATTACTAATGTTGGCCCTCTATGTTAGTGAGGATAATTAGGAGGACGACACAGCTGTATGGTTCAGTGATACTAATGTCGGCCCTCTCTGTTAGTGAGGATTATTAGGAGGACGACACAGCTGTATGGTTCAGTGATACTAATGTTGGCCCCTTATATTAGTGAGGATAATTAGGAGGACGACACAGCTGTATGGTTCAGTGATACTAATGTCGGCCCTCTATGTTAGTGAGGATAATTAGGAGGACGACACAGCTGTATGGTTCAGTGATACTAATGTTGGCCCTCTATGTTAGTGAGGATTTTAAGGAGGACGACACAGCTGTATGGTTCAGTGTTACTAATGTTGGCACCTGTATTAATTTTCATTGTTTAGTGTATTCACCTTATCATGAACTCATTTTTCATTTCAAACAATTTTTATTTTGTATGTGCCGAATGTAATAATTTTTCCTGCTCAGAGTTAGGTTGTTTAATTGATGGTAAAACACTATCGGATGATAAAGAAAAAGGAGTCTAATTAAGACTGGTAATACTATTTATAATATTCCTGGAAAACTACATGTACAAATTGTATGTCCACAACACATGTTTGTAAAAGTCAGTTCCGTTATATCATTATTTTTGCTAACAACTCTTTTAACGGGGTAATACACGCATATTTATCTGTTTTCACTGATTCACTTTTACTCATTTTCTTGATCAAATTTTAACACCTACAATATCGTCAACTCGTATGATATTATTTTGTAAATGAATGCATGTTATTGCTCAATACATATCTAAGCTCTATATGCATGATGAACCTGTCACTTTTCTTTCAAAATAGTTTCGGAAAGTCAAATGGAACTAATATTTGATGGCCTAATGTTTAGCAGGTCTTACCCTATTGTGACAAGTACTCAATGTTTATTAAAATACTTTCCGAAAGTTGCGACTAGAAAATAATGTTCAAATCTCTCAATTGAGTTATGTAAAACTGCGTATCACTTCAGGTTTTTTAAATGCCGATGTGAAAATTGACGAGGAGATTTATTGAAATAAGATGAATAATATATATATATGAAAATCCATGCAAATATTCTAGAAAAGAACTATCCTGTGCTCTGTATCATGAAACTTTCTGTCTCGCGTTGCACGTGTCTCCCTTTTTAAGACTAATACATTCCTATTATTGTTTCAGTGATCCGCCCAAGTTCATAGACAGAGAGTCGTCAGCTTGACAGTAACGAAAAGCAGTAGAAAGTCTATCTCGCCTGATCAGTGTTAGCAATCCCGATCACACACACAAGGGGCGTTGTAGGCTATCTATAGATATTCTCCCGAGGGGCCAGGGCGTTGTAAGCTATCTATGGATGTTCTCCCGAGGGACCGACACTAAATCGCCAATGCTAGTTCTCACAGTTTCATTCTCATAGAAGGCCGCTGTCACATATTATGATGGAATTGTCTCCCATGGAACGAACGGGCAAACAACGTTAATGCACGTTTTTGGAAAGTGATGAACACATGTCGTCCATCACTTTTATTTTAACGGTGTACATTCCTTAATGCTTCATCGACTGTGAATATCTAACTTAAAATATTGGCAAACAATCAAAACTAGACTTTTTGAATTAAAGCAAAATAAATTTAAACTTGGCAAACGAAACTTATTTAAACTGCATCAAATCTCCATCACCTCTAAGCATCTGATGTCACATCGCACTTTCGACTTGATAGAAAATTGCATAGAAAAATGGTCTGTATGAAAGTCTACATATTTTGTAGCAATTTTGACAAAAAGCCAAAATCTTAATTGTTTTGTCTCCCGCTGCTAATGGATAATCATTACATGTAATGAGAAATGTCCTGGCACTATTATTTTTGTACGATAACAAATTAGCTATGACTCAGAATGTGCTAGGTGTTCCTGTTTGTTTGCTTGATTTTCTGGCTAGAATGTCTATCTTGTAACAGGAGATAATTTAATTAATACCCCTTGTCAGCAATATATTACCGATGTATTATCGAGATGCTAAGATCTAGTACTTGTACTTTGTTTAGTAGGCCTTGGCGGCCAAAATGTAAAGGTGTTTAATATTCTGCTACCACTAGCCCTCTAAGTCGCATTTTCAACCTGCTTGAGACTGTTGATAAGTACTGGCCGAGGGTCGTTTGTTTTTTCTCCGCACACTCTGGTTTTCCTCTGCCACCAAGACCTAACACGTCCATAAATGGACATGTCTCCTCATGGGACGTTTACCACAAACAACCCCTTCCAAATTGTGTTTTCGTTGTTTTTTTATTTCTGAAGTTCGTAGATTGAATGAAGTACTATATATGTATTTTGAATTTTTATGATACAAACCAATTGATATTGTTGTTGATCAGTATTAATCTGTTCGTGATTTTAAATGTATTACTGACGTTTTTGAATATGCTTAATATGACTACTTGTTGTGATTGAGAATGTTGACTCGATTCTCACTTTGAGGATTGAGACCGTGACATTAACTTGGATGGGACCAAGATTTACATGGCGGATGTCGCCGATGAAGCAGAAGAAGCTTACCTTTCGGAACACCTGGTCTTACTCTCTTGTACTTTTTCAAGAGTCTCCGTGTAATATTTCCTTTGTTCATAATCTGCCCATAGTTTAATCGATTTCGAACTTAGATTATAGATTTGTTATTACTTCGATATGTTCTTATGTTTTTCTCACTTCACTTCAGCTTTATTTGTTTGGATTTCTTCTCGAATCCTACTTTTCGTATTATTTAGATCTGCTGTGGAAAGAACAGAAAAAGATCCTAAAAATCGCCTCTAACGATCATACAAAAAGGGTCAGGTACATTTCATCTGCCCTTCATGCAAGACACCCTTTTGTGCGTGGAGGCGATGTCATCTATTGTCGACACTACACCTTCTGTATTGTATGTTGAAGCTATGTTTTGTCATTTTTTGACGCTGTATTACATTTGATTTTTGTTTAGGAAGTGATATAAATGGGTCGTTCTGCTGACGCTGTGGATTTTGTTTTATCTCTGCCCTGAAGCTGTGATATATTGCGTCATCGTTTGTCCACGGGTTAATGGTAATGATCCGTTTTATGTATTGACGCTGTAATCTATTTTTGTAATGTTATCATTGTTTTCATCCTCTGATGTTTTTTGTAATTCTGTCATTGTGTTCAATGTGGCCTTTTTGAATATGCTCAATGGTATGCCTACTTGTGATTAAGAATGATGCCTCAATTCTTAAATTGAGGATGTGGCCTTTACATGGATGTGATCTAGATTTACATGGCAGGTTGTGTCGATGAAGCAAGAGACGCTTTCTCTTTTGGAACATCTGGTTTTCTTCTCTTGTATTTTTTCCTTTGTTCATATTTTGTCTCTTGTTTAATCGGTTGTGAGTTCGAATTTGTTTTTTTTTTCATTTTCATCCTGTGATATGTTTTGTATTATTTGATCATTGTGTTCATGATGTGATTTATTGCGTAATCTGATCATTGGTATAATTTTGTAATTCATCATTGTAATGTCGCTGTGGTGTTTACGTTTTTGTGTACAACTTGGGCTGCGTTATTACGTGTCCGTGTAAGTCGATGAAATGGTATACGTACCTGGTCGTTGTACATGTTGTATTTTAACTCTAACGCTAATGATGCACCACTGCGTTCGTTCGGAACAGCACCGGCTCTACAGCAGCTATTCACTCCCCTAATGCTGTATCTCTGCTGATATAACGAGCCACATATGTAGACTATCATAACTCAGTCGTTTAATGTAATACTACAAAGAAGCGGCCATTTGTATGTTTAGCGTTAGTCGTCCACTATTGAATATATACATTTTACATATACTATACACTGTGTTTATTAAATACCAAACCTAATACATTTATGTTTGATTATTGCTTTGTAAAAATACATGTTATGCAATATATTTCAGCTTGTTACTATTGTTTTCATGAAGAAAAGAAATATTTAATATAAGTAATACAGTAAACCAAGTTTCTATCACGTGCTATTAAGTTTTTCTAAAGTTCGCGGCCTAAACTATCCGCGAATTCTGATGGAGATGACTCACGTTTTAGTGAGTAGTCACTATACATGTATAACATATAAACACATTTTGCGAAAATTAATTGCCGCGAACCAGTTGCGATGCGGAAGACACAAACGTTACTAGACGCGAACGAAACTTGGAATGCAAATTTAATTACTGCACGCGCATCAGTCACTTGTTCCTATTGATGATGACGTAACTATTTGACGTCATATTGTTATATTGCGATGTTTTATTCGTCATATTTGTAATCGCTATATTGAGATAAATACATATAAATGCATCATATCACGCAAACATGTTGTTTTTGTTGTAAATCAGTTAGCGATTCCGATGACTTCCTGGATTACACGTCATGTAATTGCTTTGTTGTGATGTCATACAACGACCAAGTATATATAACATACACAAAAAGGACAACTTCCTCAATTAAATCGTCATGTAGCTATAACGATTTGCCATTATCTTTTTGTTTTCAATAAAAACTAAATAAATAACATAATCAGTGTTGTATCTTTAGGCGATTGCTCCAAATACTAATTTCAGGTATATCGACGATGTGTTGTCTATAAACAACAAGAAGTTTGCTGACCTAGTCGATCGTATATACCCTACTGAACTTGAGATTAAAGACACAACATACCCTTCTACATCAGCTTATTACCTCGATCTTTACTTAAGCTATGATCAACACGGGCAACTTACTACTAAGCTGTATGATAAACGTGACGATTTTGATTTTTCGATCGTGAACTTTCCCTTTCTTGATAGTAACATCACTGCTTCTCCATCCTATGGTGTTTACATGTCGCAGTTGATTCGTTATTCAAGGGCTAGCTCTAAATATCGAGCTTTTCGTGATAGATGTCAACTGCTGACGAACAAACTGACGGCACAGGGATCCGAGAGATGTAGGTTGATGAAGACTATGGGCAAGTTTTATGGTCGCAATCTTGATTTCATCGAGAAATATTATGTATCTTTGTGTGATACGAAGATGGACGTTTTTGAGTTTGCTTGTTAGTGGGTTTACTTGTTGTGATGACAATGATGACTCGGTTCTCATTTTGAGGATTGATGCTTACTTGGATATGACCAAGATTTACATTGCGGGTGTCGCCGATTAAGCAGAAGACGCTTTCTCTTCCGGAACATCTGGTCTTATTCTCTTGTGCTTTTACGAGAGTCTCCATGTAAATCTTCCCTTTGTTCCTATTTTGCCCCTAGTTTAATCGATTTTGAGTTGGGATTATGGTTTTGTTGACGCTTTGGTATTCTCTGATTATTTTAGAGCCACCAAACAGTTGCGTAGTGTATTCAACCGAAACAAATATTTTATTAGTAAAACTTCATTGAACAAATATCAGATCGAATGATACTCATACGGAGAAAACGATTTCAGAGCTGGTTTACTCATGGGCGACTTAATGACATGGAACACATGGATACAAAAGCGAGCAGACAACTCCAAACAATAAGTAAAACGTGTTTTATTCATATCTTTATTTAACATGAGACAGCGTCTAATACAGTCACATTGCTCACAAGACACAGACATACACCTGCTAGAATATTACATGGCTATTGGCGGTCTACAGACATCCACCTGCTAGACAGTACATGGCTATTGACGGTCTACAGACATACACCTACTAGACAGTACATGGCCATTGACGGTCCACAGACATCCACCTGCTAGACAGTACATGGCTATTGACAGTCTACAGATATACACCTGCTAGACATAACATGGCTATTGACGGTCCACAGACATACACCTGCTAGACATTACATGGCTATTGACGGTCTACAGATATACACCTACTAGACAGTACATGGCCATTGACGGTCCACAGACATCCACCTGCTAGACATTACATGGCTATTGACGGTCCGCAGATATACACCTGCTATACATTACATGGCTATTGATGGTCCACAGACATACACCTGCTAGACAGTACATGGCTATTGACGGTCCACAGACATACACCTGCTAGACAGTACATGGCTATTGACGGTCCAGACATACACCTGCTAGACAGTACATGGCTATTGACGGTCCACAGACATACACCTGCTAGACATTACATGGCTATTGACGGTCTACAGACATACACCTGCTAGACATTACATGGCTATTGATTGTCCACAGACATATACCTGCTAGACATTACATGGCTATTGACGGTCTACAGACATACACCAGCTAGACATTGCATGGCTATTGACGGTCCACAGACATATACCTGCTAGACATTACATGGCTATTGACGGCCCACAGACATACACCAGCTAGACATTATATGGCTATTGACAGTCTACAGACATACACCTGATAGACAGTACATGGCTATTGACGGTCCACAGACATACACCTGATAGACAGTACATGGCTATTGACGGTCCACAGACATACACCTGCTAGACATTACATGGCTTTTGACGGTCCACATATATCAGCTTTATATAACATCAGCAAACACATATTACTAACTTCGTTAGTCTGTCTCTGTTTCTCTATAACATCGCTTTAAAGGATTAGGGCTGATACCATGTTAAAGAGAAAGCAAAGAATATTCCAAAAAGAGGCAATGGCCATCTTCTCAAGGCCATAGATCCAATGGCCATCTTTTCAAGGCCATAGAGCCAATGTCCATCTTCTCAAGGCCATGTCATTATATAAATCTGTTTCATATAAGATTTAGTGATAAGCTGCGTGATTGACCGGAATTATAGTAAAAGGGATCGCGCATTTGTTATTATCCAGAAAAAGAATTCCACTTATTTACATGTTTAATGAGTATTTCTGTCAAGATAGAAGATAAAGAAACGGAACAGAACTATTTCTGGCTTATCGTAACTTCCCTCTTTCAGATTTTAAAAGCTTAACGACACTTCACCCTGTGCTATTTCCCTTTTATGTAATTCTTGTGGAAGTATTGCAAATGTGCATGCTTTGGAAAGTAATACTCCTCGGATAGACTCTTGCATTTTAGGGGGTAATTTGCAAATGTCGAACAACCTAATCGCTGCACTATTTACTTGGAAGTGATGTAGATTTATATGGCGAGTGTCGTCGATGAAGTTGAAGACGCCTACACTTCAGGAACACCTGGTCTTATCCCCTTGTACTTTTTCAAGGGTAACAGTGTAAATATTTCTTTCGTTCACATTGTGCCACTAGTTTAATCGACTTTGATTCCGGATAATGGTTTTCATAACGCTTGTAAATTATTATATTGTAAATTTGACTATGTTTTTATTCACATAAAACTCGAATACGCTGATGTTTAAATATGATACAAGTTCAGTAAGTTATGCTGGAAATATATATAGAACAGACAAAAACTTTGGAGAGGAACATTAATTAGTGTCTTCGTTGCAACATATATATCGATATTTTGGATATGAATTGCCACATAAGCAATTAATAATTCGATAATATGTAAATAAAATACAGCAAAAATGGCAATTAAAATAACATTTCAAAAATAATTTAAAGAACACTTTTAAACATTGCAATTAAACATCAAATTGAAATTCATATAACTTAGCTCTGAACCAGGTTTCGAGAATAAAAAGTACAACATAATTTGCGAGTTTAAAATACACGTGTTTTAAAACAAAATTAAGCATCGCACAACAAAAAAAGATATTTACACCTTTATTAACTATCTGTTCAATGATAACATTTTTTTAAACATTTAAATCGTGATCTTCCTTGAGTGTACAACAACGTTGTTTAATATACCCGTTTTTGCACGTTACTTATTCAGTTATCATAAAGTTATTCAGTTAAAGTTATTCACTAAATCACGCTATTTGAATTAAAAATATTCGTGTACAACCAATTAAATATAGTCCGTGATTCAAAAGGTCGTGGTGAACTGTGATCGGTTACGTAAAGATTTATCTAAAACTGTGATCGGGTAGGTAAAGATTTATCCAGAACTGTGATTAGATAGGTAAAGATTTATCCAGAACTGTGATCTAGTAGGTACAGATTTATGTAGAACTGTGATCGGGTAGGTAAAGATTTATCCAGAACTGTGATCGGGTAGGTAACGATTTATCCAGAACTGTGATCGGGTAGGTTCAGATTTATCCAGAACTGTGATCGGTTAGGTAAAGATTTATCCAGAACTGTGATCGGGTAGGTAAAGATTTATCCAGAACTGTGATAGGGTAGGTACAGATTTTTCCAGAACTGTGATCGGATAGGAAAAGATTTATCCAGAACTGTGATCGGGTAGGTAAGGATTTATCCAGAATTGTGATTGGATAGGAAAAGATTTATCCAAAACTGTGGTCGGGTGGGAAAGATTTATCAAGAACTGTGGTCGGGTAGGTACAGATATATCCAGAACTGTGATCGGGTAGGAAAAGATTTATCCAGAACTGTGATCGGGAAGGAAAAGATTTATCCAGAACTGTGATCGGATAGGAAAAGATTTATCCAGAACTGTGATCGGGTAGGTAAGGATTTATCCAGAACTGTGATCGGGTAGGTACAAATTTATCCAAAACTGTGGTCGGGTGGGAAAAGATTTATCAAGAACTGTGGTCGGGTAGGTACAGATATATCCAGAACTGTGGTCGGGTAGGTAGAGATTTCTCTAAAACTGTGATCGGGTCGGAAAAAATTTATCTAAAACGGTGATCGGGTAAGTAAAGATTTATCCAGAACTGTGATCGGGTAGGCACGGATTTATCAACGGTATTTAGTAATTCTTTGATATATGCTAATACAATCTACACTTAAGCTGTGGATTTCACTTGTAGAAAGAGAAATCAATTACCACTTCATGTTGCTTCGTTACTAAACATCGGCAGCAACAGGTAAACTCGCTTTATCCATAATAATGTGGTAATCTATGGTAGTTTTAACTCGCTTCATTGATAAAAATTGTGGTAATCCATGGTAATTTTAAACTCGCTTCATTGATAATAACGTGGTAATCCATGGTAATTTTTAACTGGCTTTATTGATAATAACGTGGTAATCCATGGTAATTTTTAACTCGCTTCATTGGTAATAACGTGGTAATCCATGGTATTTTTTAACTCGCTTCATTGATAATAACGTGGTAATCTATGGTAATTTTAAACTCGCTTCATTGATAAAAATTGTGGTAATCCATTGTAATTTTTAACTCGCTTCATTGATAATAACGTGGTAAACCATGGTAATTTTAAACTCGCTTCATTGATAATAACGTGGTAATCTATGGTAATTTTAAACTCGCTTCATTGATAAAAATTGTGGTAATCCATTGTAATTTTTAACTCGCTTCATTGATAATAACGTGGTAATCCATGGTAATTTTAAACTCGCTTCATTGATAATAACGTGGTAATCTATGGTAATTTTTAACTGGCTTTATTGATAATATTGTGGTAATCCATGGTTGTTTTCAACTTGCTTCATTCATAATATTGTTGTAATCCATGGTTGTTTTCAACTAATATTGTTGTAATTCATGTTTGTATTAAACTCGCTTCATCGCTTCATTCATAATATTGTGGTAATCTATGGTTGTTTTAAACTCGCTTAATTCATAATATTCGGGTAATCTATGTTAGTTTTAAATTTCACAATAAAGCTGACTGATATCCATTTAAAATTCGTTAAGTGATATACGATTATATAAGGGAGATAACACTACCAAAATCTTAGTAGAAGTGGTCATGTACCGTACCTCCTTAAATTATATACTTACATATATGGGCAATTGTTTAACGACATAAGCGTAAAATTGTTCTCATTGCTGCCATTAAAATTGTCTTGACAAGCGGGACATTTAATACAATAAAATGACCAGAATAAAAACTTTTGTTAATTAATATATTTGATAAAACTGATTGATTTGGTAAATTAACTAAGACTCTTTGGGACAGATATTATTTACTACAATGTAAAATATCATCCAATAATATAAGCTAGGTTATTTGATTGTCATACATAGTTGAGAAGGGAATAAAATACTTTTAAAAACAAAGTATGCATGTGATGAAGATTAAAATTATTTGCAAGAAAATTAAGTAGGGAATCATTCACGTTTTAAAAATAAATTATGAAAATAATTGTAAAAAACCTCTGAAGAAAAATGTATTCATTTCAATTTCTTGAAAATCATTTGACCTTATTCGAAGGGTCATCAGATTAAACGAAGTAAGAGATTACGAGATCTGACTGGGACTTAAAACTCGGTGAACTTGAGGAAATTGTAAAGTTTTCGAGAATTAAAGTTTGTTATGTTGTCACTTTTACCTTTGAGGCCCCAGTTATAGTTAACCGAATGTAAAGGGAGGTAACTGCATTTATATTAAACCATTGAATACTGGGCTACTACTGCACATAAAAAAGAACCATTGCATGCGGTGCTGTATTTCAACAAATTTCACCTTACATTTTGTGATCTGCGCATCTAAAACGAACACAAACAATAATCATTAAAGCATTAACCAAAAACAAAAATAAGTATTCAGTCATGGTCGGTTAATATACAGTATTATTTTCTATCATACAAGAACTTTGTTCGAGGCATATATTTTCTTTCATAAAATAAGAACTTTGTTCTAGACATATATAACAACAACAACAACAACAACACATGTCAGTATACACACAATCGTAAGGTCGTCTGATATAAACATCAGGAGGGACCATTCGAAATATCTGGATTGGAGGAGAGCGCTGACAAGGGAATATGACCTGGAGGAGACAGAAAAGTTGAGCCATTTGAAAAACTAGAGCTACGGCGTACTACTACTGGATTTATTGTAACTTCTTCAGCAGACGGAGTTTTTAGAAGTGGCACAGAGTATATGGCATCCGAGCTCTTGGCGTACACCCTTTTGTCTTTGTCCTTTAGAGTAGTATTTAGATAGGG